>JACXIK010000019.1:9045536-9255254 GCA_014737385.1 Bombus superbus | reverse complement strand
CTCCTACTTCTACCCGACTCCTACAGCTCCTCTTTTCCTCCTCGTATTCGCAAATGCGCCCGCGGAATGAGCCGGCTCGGCCCCGACTTGCCCGCCAATAATAATTCTTACCGGATTCAATTTGAATAATGCCGCGTGCGGTTTCCATCGGCATGCCCGAGCACGCCTTATTATCTCACGTACCAACTCGCCTACTCGATATCCATCGATGGTAGGTATATCTCCCTCCTCGCCCCAGCCACCATTATATTTTTCCCCTCTACATCCACCGACACAGAGAGGATCTTCCATCTCGGATCGCTCGTACGTTCCTTCTTCGTCCCATCTTCGTCCCTTCTTCGTTCCTTCTTCGTCCCTTCTTCCTTCCTTCTTCCCCTCTCGGCCCATTCCGCTAGTTCGCGCCAGTACCTTCCCGATGGTTACAATTCTAGGATTTATCTCTCCTTTATCCTTTCATTCCTGTCTCCCGGTTAATGTCGTCGCGCTCTTTTCTGCCCCCTTCGCCGCGGCCTCAACGCCGTGTTGCTCTCGCCTCGTTTTATAGAAATCCGCCAGCGAAAGGAGTAGTACGTTTGAAATACGCGGTGGCTCGATCCAAGTATCGAAGGATAAGAGAAGAGGAGAGAAGAGAAGGAAAGAGAGGAAGGAAATAAGGGGCGAAAGATCGCGGAGGTATAAAGTGTTTATACCGCGGAATCGCCCTGCTGGAATCGATTTCCAGTCGATCCCCGAGTCTGACCCTTTCCAACGATCGATACATATGTACGTCTATCCTGGAACATTAATGCGATATTGCGCCAACTTTCGTCGCGTGGAATTACAATCCCCATCCCCTTCTAGCAAATTAACCCATACTTTACCGTCCTCGTTTTTTCCTCCTTCGTTTCTGCTACCGATCCGCCTGCCTACTTGTTTTATCAAAATTACTCGCGCCTCTTCGAACCTCCGGCAATTTCCACTTGTCCTCTCCGTTCCTTCCGATCTTTCTCGCTCTCGCTCTCGCTCTCGCTCTCGCTCTCGCTCTCGCTCTCGCTCTCGCTCTCGCTCTGCCGTGCTCTGGCTGCTTCGTTTTCGCGCTTTCCATCTTCTTCGTTCGAGAAGATGCTTCGTCCTTTCACCGGATCCGCGTTAGAGATCCTCGCCACGAAAATTCCCAGGCCATCGGTAGTACTCTTCCTCGTATATGCCATATCGAAGGTGGTATGTGCGCCGTCACGGTCCACGGAATAGTCCGTTTTCCTCTTTCTTTCGCCAGTCTGTTCCATCTTGTCGAAGGAATCAACTATACCAGCCGAACGACGACAGATCCCTTCGCGAGCTCCGACTTTCGACCGACACGTTCAAAGAGTCGATGCACTTATTGTCACGCGTTTTCTTGCCCGTGACTTCGAGTCACGGTTGCCTCTTCTTCGGTCTCGTCAGCTTCGCGCCATTTGCAAATTCGTGACACACGTTCCGACCAACTAACGTCTCGCTTAACGAGCCTTGTTCTGAGATCATTTGCGCCTGAAATAACCAATAGATATGGAAATTACGGCCACAGGTTATCCTCGTGTATTTTTTCGTCGCTCGATCGGAAAATCGATGGCCAAGCAAGATGAATTGAATTTTGATCGCGATTTTCTCTCTTCCGAGTATTTTCAACGAAGATTCGTGCCAAATATCGTCTCGTCGAATCACGTTCGGTTTGCAATGTCGGAAATTCAAACATCGCGTTGTACGATATCGATTTCAAGACAAGTGTCAAAAATACAAAAATCGAACGCGCGAAGAACAATCAACTCGCACGGTCGACATCCATTGCTCTTATTCGATAGAATAGTAGACGGATATACGTAGGACAAAGCTATGGCCAAAAGCATTGTTTGGTAAAATTAGCCGAAGAACGTTCGTTCGAAAGAAAATATTCGTTGACCGCCGATACGCGTTTCAAAAATACAGATAAAACGTAAAATAAATTTCAAAGATGTTTAACGCGTCGTTGAGTATTCCCTGATATTTTCTTTCTTAAGCTTAAGGTCGCTGCAACTAATTTATTGCTATTTCGACAATGAACGGCTGAAAGCAACGTCGCAACATTTTTCATACCGTGGTTAGAGTTTCGTGCTACTAACTTCGTAGACCGCCGTCCCTTTTCTCGCTCGTCGACATAATGTCCTTTCAACCCCCTTTTAAAACCCCTAAGCAGTAACAGTTACAATGTGATAGGGAGCTCTCTAGCCTCATCGACTTCGACGTTTCAGTCAGAGAGAAAACTGTACGTGACTGCCATTACCAAGGAACCATCTTCATCAAAATGCTTCGCGTTTATTTTTTAAGTTGCCTCTTCGATGAAAAAAGAAAATACACGTTGTAAGTGACTCCTTAAATATCTGATAAAATTATTAACAATATCGTAATTGTCATTGTAATGTAATTGTAATTGTATTGTTACGTTCGTAGAATAACTTTGAATCCATAAATATCTTGCTAGCGCGATTCTAGGGTTGAATCCATTTTACAAAATTAGTTGCGTCAACGAACGTATCGCGTCCCTGATGCGGACGTTCGAAAAAGTCAAACGTTGCGCGTTAAATAAACTATATTCATCGGGAGATTCATAGAATGCCAATCCGATGGACGCCAATCGCACAGTTATCGATTACCTGTCGCTAGAATCAAATAGGAGATTGAGCTGGCTTGTGGTTTGAAAGAAAAACCACTGTAGCATATGTGTCCCGTAGGGGTGCTTTTTATCGGAGCCATTATAAAGGTTTTCACAAAGTTTTCGACAGCCCACCCCAGCAACATCCACCGCCTGAGAAACACACCGAATGTAGGGTTGCCATGACTAAACCGTTTGCTTTAATCTACGAACAAAATACTTCCGATCTATCGGTTACGCTTTAAACGAAAAAATTAAAATAACGTTTGATAAAATGTAATACGTGATGAAATCTGTATGGAGTTGTTCGGTTCTGAACTTTCGAATTAAGAAAGCGCAACAAACAGGCGTAAATACGATGCTCGAAAGCTTGTCTATCGTGCTTTCGCTAGCTTTGGAAATAGTCAGATTCCAAAGGCGAATCTTAACGATGCTTGATCATTAACAACGCGACTTCTTTCGTGCTATTACTCGTCGCACAAGCCTATAATCAAAATACAAACGCCCGACAAACATCCCAGCGAACCTAATGTCCAAATTAAACAAAATCTGTTTATCATTACGATGTTCTCGGTGTCATCTGCTCGAGGGACATAAATACAAGCTGCGGGGATGACTCGGCTGCGCGCAACCGCCGCCTCTCTCAATCTAAAGCTCGTCGGGGGAAATTAAAACGGCCCGCAATCATTCAACAAAATGCCTCTACCTGGTTTTATTGGTCGAAAAAGCGGGATCTACGCGGAGAAAGGGAAATAAAGGGAGAAGAGAAAGAGAGAGTTGGCCGTCCGGAGCTCGGCTCCTTTCGCTGTTTGGCTGTTTGCGATTCAATACGACAGAAACATCGGGCCCTGGCGAGCCGCCGAAAGGAAAAAGACAAAACGAGCCGACATCGGGGGCCGCAGCAGGCTCCACCGCGAGGTAAATCGAGAAGCTGCGCCGCTAGCTGCGAGTCGAGGAGCCGTCCGGGTGCGGACGACCAGGAGGACTCATGATTCAGTTAGGAGTTTGAGGTTTGAGGTCTGGCCGTCATTATGTCGCCTGCCGCCGTAGCTGGCGGCTTGTCTGACGAAGAACGCCGAGGTGGCGGCGGTGAAGGAGAATGGAGAGGCAAAAGGAGGTGGGGAAGACCTGTGGTAGCGGATCAAGAAGGTGGAGAACGAAGCAACAGCGGCTGAAAGAACAAGAGAAGGAGGAGAAGGAGGAGGAGGTGGAGGTAAACCGAGGAGGGAAGAGGACAAAAACGAGGCATTAGCGCTACCCGTGCTACCGTGTGTTCCATGGTCTGGCTGACCGCCCGCTGATGCCCATTTCTACTTACCAAATTAGCATTATTACCCGGCACGGACGCAAAAATGCAATCAATGTGTATATCCGTCGGTACGTATGTAGAATCGAAAAAAGAAGGTGCCGACCCCCGTCGGACGTCGATGTACCCGCCGCGAACCAGTGTTAACGACCCTGATCCTCACCGTCCCCGAAGACGTACGAGTGTACCTGCGCTCGGGCATCGGTTAGCACCTTCGATGCTTTATACGCGCCACGATTCCCAAAACTTCTTTTTCCCAGGTTTGCTGATTGAGCGGCCTGAAAAACAGGATTACCTTAAGATTGGCCGTGTCTCGTGTAGAGTGCCAGCCACGCACCAAATAAATCTCGAAAACTCGATCGTTATGAAGGGGCGGGAACGCTTTACGTATTACGACTACCTAAGTAAGAGAGAAAAAGATGGAAGGGAGACTTGAGTGATTCTACGCGAGGACTACGGATGAAGAAGACGATAAGACGCATTCTCTGTTTTTCACGGGCAAGCATTTTTTTTTTTTTTTTTATATTTACAAAATTCTCTTTGTGTTTCATCTTCGAGCTAAATAAGTTCGTATATCGCGGAAAGACGATACAAACGATAATAGATTCTCTGGGAAATTTGTTTTTCTGTACGTTTCGATTTCGATAAAGTTGGCCTTCTAAAAGACTCGGTGAGTAAAGAGCAATGCCTTTGCTCGCTTGGTGGATAGACTTGACGATCAGCGTTTAGAAAACGCGATTAGGCGTGATTTGTTAATGCTCGACGAAATTTTTAAGACCTTCTCTACGAGATACGTTTTCGAAAAATTATGCAGCGTCGCTTCAGAGAAATCGGCGTACATCGGCTACTCGGTCGAGTTTTCGAGCTACCTCGTCCGCTCGTTTAATATGCATACTACCCGAATTTTATGCGTATCGGTTAAGTCTCTCTCTTTTTAGCTAATTATTTACATCAGGACACACCTCGTCGATTTTAATGACCTTGAAATATGTTGCCATTCGCCGCTGTTCGGCCTTAGTTTTCGAGAAATTCACATGAACCTTCGATTAGATTTAGTTTCCGTTACGTTTTATTCTGGCATCTCAGGTGGCCACTTTTTTGTACAGCCCAACCTAAATTTAATTCATCGATGTTAATCATCTTTGATATAAATGAAAAAAGATAAATAAATAGTTTATACCTTGGGTTACGTGACTCAATTTTTATTTCGTTCGATCTAGTAAATGTATCGTAAATTTGATTACTAATTTATTTGACGTTCTTTTTTAATTATTTAATTTTTTTTTTTTTATTTATTTTTGTTTAAAGAGTCACGCTAGCGATTCCAACCTATTCGTACGTTATCTAATTTTTCTTCTCGTTGCTCCAACTTTAAGAATAAATATGCAGAAAAAGTATAGAAAGTTAACCGATACTCGCACAAAAAACCATCATAATTCCAAATTATTAAAGAAGGTATCGATACGACAAACCAAAACGCGCGATTAAACGATACTTCGATACCGCGATCAAAGTTAAGTGGCATAATCAGGTAAATTCTCACGCCCCTCTAATTTGTCGTGTGTATAACCTCTGAAACGCCTAGTTTGGCCTCCAAATCGAGCAACGCGCCCACCTCCCCACGTTTTTACGAGAGAACTTTAAAATTTATCACGCGATTCACCTTCCATCTACGCTCGAGAAACGTACGTTCACGTGGAGCGTAATCACTTTAATCTTCCGCTAATGAGAGTACTCGCGACCCATAAGCAACGAGATTCCATAATTTTTCAACGACGCCTGGCGCTCCTCTGTCGGTCGAGCAAACAACACGAACTCATAAAATGGCGTTCTCGCGCGAGAAGAAGTTCGATTCGGTTCTTCTAGATGCACGCACGGCACGCACACGCACACATGAGCACACGTACGCGAAACACGCACGCGTGTCGCGCCACGTGTATGCATGTATGACATGAGCAGCGGAGAAGGCTCGACTTTGGAAGCCTCAGGGCATGTAGACGTATAGGCTCCCCGTGTTACGCATCGTGCCGCACACGGGGCATACATCACTCCACGTGTGAACCCTCACCACCACTAGCAACATCAGCGCCGGCGACCTCACCTTTTAGATAGCTGTTCGTTCCGTGTTGCTGCTGCCGTTGGTTTCTCAGTGTGCCTGCACCGCGGTGTGTTGGTAATTATTATTACGAGGGATAAGAAGAACGAGCCGGGAGAGAGAAACAGCAGGGATCGGTGCGTGGATCTCCTTTCGGTGTTCCCCTGTAATCAGACAGCCGGACCTGACTGCTAGGTAGGAGGGGCAAGGTGAAATACAGAGAAAGAGAAACTTACGGAAGACGTATTAGTGTCGTTTCTGATTTAAGCTGCTGCGCAGGCCGACTTAATTGTTTCTAACTGATCTTTTCCCCACGAGGGAAACTACTGACAATTTGTCGTTGGGTTAAGGTTACGTGGATGTTTCTGTACGATCGGCAATATCGGGTCGGCGAACTTTTGCGTATAATTGACGTTCGAGGCGCCGCCTGTTCGCTGAACGAACAAACCAATGACCGACGAAAAGCATAGTCCTTTAAAATTTAAAACATCGATCGGTAAGTCGGGATTGGAAGGGAAAGTTGGTTTCATAAATTAGAAGATAATCGTAATAACGTAGCGATGATTTATAAGCGAAGTAGCAACTTTTTATTCGTCGGATAATTGAAACTCGGCAACGCCGGCCGACAAGTCGCGTATGCGTGAAATAAGAAAGCCGCAGCGCCGCGCTCAGGAAATGTACACTCTCGGTTCGGTGCGGGTTAACATCGAATTATCGTTCCGGCAATTATCGTTAGTCGGGTGTAATTAAATTATTTCTCGAAGCCTGCGAGGAATTTAACCCGTTTTACCGCTTTTAGAATATCGCCCGATAGCACGATTGTACACACACAAACCACGGGTTTCAGCTACGTAATTACAGGTACGATAATTCATCGACGCGCGCACACGCATGCGACCTGTTCATCCGCGTCCGTGTCTACGTACGAGTTTCGTTAATAACGGTTTGCACCTCTGCCGAGGCTAATTAACGTTTCCCACTCCCTGTACCGCTAATTACGCGTCCTTAAAAAAATGTCCTTATTATCTTAAACACCGGCTTTCGGTAAAATCTGGATTTGTCGATCGACGAGAACGACGCAATAAAACCGCACAGAGACCGATCGCCTGCGTTTTCTCTTCGAGCCAAACGATAAATTTTCAGCGTAGAACGAGAACTTCGGAAACACGGCTGGGGGGCACGTTTCGCGCTGCTTTGTCCTTTCGACTCCTCTCAGCCTCCCTCAACCACTTTCCTTTCTATTTCTCCTCTCTTTCCAACTTACTGCAACTCTCTGTGCGCCCATCCTTCTCTCGTTTCGGCCTCTTTCTAACCTCCTTCCCTGCAAATTTACAATGCCCTCGCTTGTAATAAGCGGTTGCGCGCTTCGTTCACGATTATGAGCTCACTTCAGGTACCGTGAGGACTTATCGAGTTAAGGCCCTTCCAACCGTGGAACACCAAACACCGTCTTCTCTCCCTCGAACAATACCCTCTCGGTGGAAAACGAATTTTCATTTACACTTACACTGCCGATTCACGATTCACGCGTAAAGTGTGCAAAATAATATAGAACGTTTTCTCGAAGATTTGAAGGCCCCTTCACGATGAAAGGAAAATAATATAGTAAAAGCTTAATGCGTTTCGTACTGAGAGAAAGGTAAGCAATTTAGCACTTTGCATTTAAGGAAAGAGGTTATATTAGAATATTTAATCATGTAGAGGTCGCGGTAGTTCTTACAGCTATATAATCCTAGAAAACATAGAAATATGTGCAAATATTTAATTTTATGAAAAAAGGGAATGAAAATTGATTTGTTCGACTTCTGTATTATGCGATTGTTTTTCACTTTTTATGTTCATAAAGTTTCTCATTGAAAGAAAAGGAGAGACAAATAAATCACGTTGAAGATTTTGCAAGGAAACCACTTTTTTCTAGAGAGACAGATTTATGACGATGTAAAAACGATGGCATTCTGATTATGTAAAATGAGGTACGTTGATTAGATTAAGCGGTAAGTTACAATTGAGAGTTTTAAGTAAAAATAATTGCACGAAAATAATAAATGACGATACCTTATACCTTACAACTATAATTAATTATAAAAATACTCTCCTGCATTATTACAAATGAATTTCGCGTGACATTAATTTTTGCCATTAATACGTAAAGCTATCTAATTTCGATATACTACTAAATATAATTTAAATACTAAATATATTTAACAATGAAAAGTGTGATAATGGGCGTCAGTTATAGAAAGAACAAGTATGATCATATTACGTTATAGAGTAAATATTACCTATGTGAAAATTAGCGCGTCCTGCATTGTTTCAAAGTAAAATGTTTTATACATATCAGCTATTAGTATTCTTACCTTGACATTTTCAACTGGTGCTTTCAGCAGTTACCCCGTTCGTATAAACGTTTTAAATAACTTTCTCATGAATAAAGGATTTTAGTTTAATCGTTTCTGATTTATAGTTAACCTAATGTCGTCCGACCGCGTTCACTTAAGAAAATTATAGAATACTTCAATAACATTGTTTAAATAATTTTGAAATTTCGAATTTATGAATAAAACGAAAAGATCAAGGTTTCATATAGTTAAAAATAACTTATGAAGTCTTATTCGCATATGCTACAGAACGATACTAAAAATTAAAACCAGAAAAGTATGTTGCAATATTTGATAAGGAACTAATTGCTGTTTCAGATCGCGGTAGCAAAAGTTACGTAAATTTCCGTACAAACGCGTGACATTTCGAACATTTACGGAAACTTGTCTACGAGGAACTTAATCCAGCCAGCTGTAAGCTGCTAATTATTAGCTATCGTGTCGATATCCATACACAGGTTATTAATCTTTCCTAATTACTCGACGAGAGATAAATTTCAGTGATATCTTAATACTAGATCGGTATTTAAAAATGTTTACTTTTTCTAAACGACAAAACTCTCCATTTCCGCCTAAAAATACTCTTTCTTCTTTAAAATTTAATGCTGTAAATATTATAAACAGATGGCTAATAGAGAAAAATATTCATTTCTAATAATTTCTTTAGAATATAGGGAATTTTTTGCTAATATTAGAGAATTATAGCAAGATTTATTGAACTTGTTTACTTGTTATGTTTGTTACTTGTTCCTGTATTGATAAAGAAAAGTACAACAAACCGATTTCTTTTCATATAAACTTTGCTCTGACATTCCTTGTTCTTTCTTTTTACTCATCAAATATGGGTGAGTAGCACGATCACTGTCGTGTACATCGTCTTCATTGGGTAAAAAAAATAGGATACGATGTCGTTACATTAATGTCCAGCTCCTTAAGTACCTTACGTATGTGAAACTTCTGAATAGCCGGAGGGAAGATTAGGGATTCGAATCGGTGGAATGTACCACGGGACAGTGGCACGGCGTGCTTTGTAAGGGAGACACGTGCACCACATGTTTAAGCTTTAAGTGACGGTCACAGTCCAAACATGTCGCGGACAAGTTAGAGCTCACACAACTCACCGCGGCAGCATCCTTCTTTAACCTTTCGCGATTCAACGCGCCACGGAATCTAATAAACCACTTGAAAAAAAGATCGTAAAATTAAGTACGGTATTGTAGACGAAACGAATTGTTTTGTGAAAATGTTGCGATTTCCTGTACAACTCGAGAATTTTCGTTATCTTACTTTTTTTGCTCGCATAATGATATCGTATTGTCCGTTGTTTAAGAGATTAAGATTATTTGGCAAATAAGATAATATCCTTAAGTATTCGTACCAAATACACCGCACGTGAAGTTTATCACGATACATCACCTTCATTAAAATGTTTAATTAGATTAATAGATTATTAATTTCGAACTAATACCCTCGTTATCTTTCTTTTTTGAACTCTGAATTCATATTTTATATAGCAAAAATAGCAAGTATATGTATATCTTTAAAGTTATATTTGACACGCAGTTTTCATTCTGTCATTTTACTTTCACTTTGATTTTTCTTACTTTATGTATTTAAAATGCACTAATATTTAATCACAGTATTTTTATTACATTTAGTAATACGTCAGAAATCATGATCGTCATACGCGAAAAAAAGGAAAATATTTCATATATAAAAAAAAATGTATATATATATATCATATAAAACACATACACATCATTTTGCGTGATGTAATCGCAATACGAAAAAAGAAATGAAAACCCCAAGAGAGGGTGTCACAGTGTCAGCTACGGTGAAAAATTTGCCAATTAAAAAAATCTCATTTCTCCCAGTAACGAGGGGCGGCGTGCAATTAATGTCAGTGGCGAAAATGATTTATGGGGTGAGATGGGAAAGATGCAGGTTGTAGGCGAGAGGCTAGCTTATCATAAATTAATGAATTATCAGTACTCGATATGGGGAGCACAAGGGAAAAAGAAACGTTCGCGCGCGCGCGCGCGCGCCACGTCAATATGGTATTTAAAATATTCATCGATGCACTCCGGTGTACAAGAAATTTTCTCTAAGGCGTATTTATATCACGTAAAACTTTTATGCGTGACGGTAAAATTCTTTGGGGTGACACCACCGATGAAAAAGATAGCGTCAAATCCTGTGCTTACAATAGTTATAAATGGAAGGACCCATCAGCAGTTGTTGAGAAACGTCATCAACGTCATCGTCTATGGTGCTCGTTAAAAGTTGATAAATAATTCAATTTTGTGTAAGCATAGATCGTGCAACTTCTAATATATGTAATTAATTGCTAAAATGACAAGAATATCAATTATATAATAACTAAAATGATATGAGAATTCACGATCACCGGTGAAATATGTATGTACGTACGTATGTATGTCTTATGACTCACAATACGAACTGGTATGTTTATGTCCACTGTCAAGAACTACGTCGATGTTCCGCGATTCTCCTCGACGCGTTCTTTAACCTCTATTCATTTCACTGTCTTTTTCTCGTATACGTCCTTTTCTTTCTCGCCTTCACGCTTGCATACTTTCTTGTTCTCAATCGCTATTCTTTCGCTACCTTTGTCTCATACTTCAACAAAGAGATCGTGCATTCTCTTTTCCACTTAGAATCTATCAAGTCTATTAAGAACCGCATTGAAATGAGATTCGAATCAAGGTTAGGTGTGAATTAAACCGTGCGACTTCAAGAAATGAAATTTAATTGCGAAGACACTGTGCGGTCGTCGATGTTCTCGTCGCCTAAATTTTTTAATTTGGTGTGTTTATCAGTATTTGTTAACAAGTATCATTTGCTGTTACTGCTATTATATTATGCTGTAGCTATACTTCAGTCTGTACTGTAGCACATAAATAAAGAAACCATGTCTATAATCATTTAAATACACCCAATCGTGATAAATAGTAAGTAATCGTCGTTAATAACAGTATAAAAATATTAAGTTTTCCAAGGACTTTCAGAAATCAATTATAACGAAGATTTATGCATGAACAATAGTCTCGCAACAATCATATAATTCTCGCAATGGTTTATTTCCGCAGTTTTATCGACGCATTATCAAGTGCCATTCATAAAACTCAAGTCTTCTTAACGAAGCATTCAGCCGAGGATCGTTATTTTACTTGTGGAATTATCGAAATCGTTCTGGCTTTATGTTATATAAACGAAAGATAAATACACGCGTCGAATATCGTATTTCCCTGAAAAATCGTCGAAAGTTTAAACGTTATCTCGTGTTCCTACATCGTCGACTGTAGCTGCTTACGGGAAACGTAATTCGCTAATCAACCTATAGTCGCCGCCACTATCGCCAACATGGCCACGTGCTAGACGTGTTTACGCGAACTGCGTCATCTTTCGTATTTTTCTTGTTCATATACCAAAGTGTTAGCTGCGAGATTACAGTGTTGGGTATCCTCATATGATGCGCGTCTGGTGACTAACAGTCATTAACGTGCTCCTCGTGGGCATGGCGGGTGTAGATGTGCCTGTACCACGGTGCACCTGCGACGTCAAGAATTTGACTACCTGTTCCGCTGTCAATCAGGATTCACCCACGAGTAGAGTCGTAAGAAGTTATAGACCACATGGAAGCCTCGCCCGGTTACTTTACGATAAGCAGAAGGCGGACGAACAGCTCGAAGCGTACGACAAAACCCAGGTAAATATTAACGTAAATAGGTTACATTTCTCATTCAATCCCCTGCATACATATCTGTACCCAACCCGCGCGTACTCCGTTCTTCGTATCGCCGCCTGAGGTCACGTCAGTGGCCTCAGGACCGTAGATATGTTGTAGCGCTTCCAGCTACAATAACACAACTATATTACTTTTTTATTTAACCGATTTTCTAAACATTATTACAACTGTTGTACTAATTTTACAATGAATTCATTTTCAATACATATATCAACATTGTAAGAGAAATTCATGTTATTGCTTCACGCAACGAACTTGACAGTTTCAAGTTCGATACGGGTTTGATCGTACTATATCGAAAAGCGAGATTTGTTTAATGGGTCAGATAAGATAGGAAAATTTGGAATGCAACTGATTCGCGCGTTTATTTTCGTGTTATTCGACGGATAACTAGAGAGATGTTCGGTGTCGATCTTAGTCGCGTTTAATTAAAATAACGTCGAGGAGAAATTTCTTTTTCCGTGAACGAAGGATCTCTTGAATCTGGTCTTGGTAAATTCCGAGTGGCGCACGGGCCAGCAGGGTAATTGGGTTGTCGGGGGAGGAAGTAGCCACTAAGGCGAAAGCATGGGGAAGGGAGCGAGGAGAGCGGTAATAATTAGTACAATTACCGCGCAAGGCCAACCACCGACTGCCCTCTCTCATTCCGCGAACGACGCTACTCAAGAGTCAAGAGCATGCTCGGTAATTACAGGATAATTACGTTCTCGATATTCCTGAAACATCTTCAAACGCCGATCCCGAACACCGTCCAGAGCGTCTTGCCTCGCTCTATTTATAATTATATCTTCATGGTTGCCTTCGGTTCAACTCTTCTCGAAGTCACGAGCGATCACGCCGAGACCGTTGATCGCGTTGAATCTATAAAAACGAGATCACGAGACAAAAGTCTGCGAACTTGGATGCTACTAACGGCGCTAGTTGCTAGTTACACAACGTTCAAACGTTCAATCTATTAATACCGACAACAGCGTGCGACGGTTCGCGTTCCGATTCGTCGTCACTCGTGCTACTTGATTACAAGAAACGTTGAAAATAATGTTACAATCTATTAAAAAAATAGATTCTTGATTTTATCATAAAATACGATCGAAACGTCGAATTCGTTTTCGCGAGAAAAATTAAATTTAAAACTGCAGAAAGCTGAAACGACGGGAGCATAAAATTCCTGCGATCGAATTGGTGGTTGCTTTCGAAATATTTCGAAATTAGCAGCTACGTGTAATGTTTATCGACCTGTTAGGTTCCTTAACGAGACTGTGGCAAGCAAGATTTATTTATGATAGATGTATACTCGGTATTATCGTAAGTTCAATATTTTTATTTCTTATAAGGAAGGTATTCGATATTGTTTAAAGCCGGTTAAATTTAAACGGCCAAGTATCGTTCAACGAATCGTTCGAATCGTTCGAATCGTTCGAGATTTGCGAACAGACACGTATTTCGATCTAACGTAGGTCTAACTTTCGGCGCATCGTCCCAAAGAAATCCGCAAATTTCACAGGAAAGCAACGTCTCGAAGAGTCTTCGCCTACCATTCTTCGCTTTGAGCTTGTTCTCACCTTCGAGCATGCCTTCGCGCGACAATCTCGAACGCGTCCTTTACGTCTATATCGTTTCACACGCGGCCAGAAGGAAAACGAGGAAAAAAGGAAACACGTCTCTTTACGTTTTCCATTACGTAGCTAGCATAGGTTGGAAATCCGCAGAAAGTCGACTGGCGCGTCCGATCGCGTATTTATTCATCTAGCGGAAGAAAGAAGCTTTTATCGGTGTTTGCGAGAACCGTTCGCGTGCGACAGAGAGCAAATCGATTCGGAGGGCCGCTCGCTCGAGCAGGTGCTCGCAGGAAAAGGGAAGAATCCCATTCGGTCGCGTGAAACGAGAAATTTGAAATTCGTGCGGAGGGACGCCCCCGCGAGATTTGCCTCAACCCCTGCCGATCGAAATCGAGGCGAGACGTCGCTTCACCTTCTCCCTCTCTCGCTCTCTCTCTCTCTCTCTCTCTCTCGCTCTCTCTACCTCCCTCTTTCTGTCTGTCCGTCTCTCTCGCTCTGTCTTTATCCGCCGATCCTTTCCTCTCTCCTTGCGCAGCACTAGGTGGTTCTCTGTGCCTGCCATCGCCTAATATCCCTGAGCAGTCTGAAAACTTTACTCTCAGACCGAGTGGCGTGGATGCGTCGACCCGGTGGTGTTTTAAGGTTTTTAAAAGACTGGCGGCGCCGTTCGTTTCCTCGCGGATCCTTCTCCGAGGAAAGAGACGGAGAGATAGAGAGAAAGAGGGTCGCGTGGAACGCCGCTTTGAAATATTAAGTAACTGATGGATGAGACTCCCGAGGGGAAGAAAGAGAGAACTCGCGCAGCCGAGACAACCACCGTCGAAAGGTGTTACCGTTCTTTTACATCCCGTAGCCTAAACAACGTGTCCCATTTCTTGCGAATTTTAACTCGTTCTCGGTGCCGTCGTCGACCAGTTCGCGGCAGCTTGCGAAACACGCGTATCTCGAGCTCGCTCGTAATAACAACAGCGACGCTCGTGATAATAATGTTTATTACCTTCGCGAAGTGTGGCAAAGAGAAGTCCTGATTGCGAGCAACTTCGGCGAGGCTAATGACGATTCGCTTTGACCATGTTAAATAGAATTTCTCTGTTCGCTTGATGAAGGCCCAACTGGTAACTACGAGACGCGATTTTAAGTTTAACCCCCATAGGTCTGCGATGTCTCGCGACCTCGTCGCCAATGCGCTGCATCATTCGCTGTATTACGGATGAAATATTTAACGAATTACGCGAATGAAATTGCATGGCCAAGTATGTCGTTCGTGGCCCAGGAGACTTTATAGTAGCTACTCGTATCTATATATATATATATATATATATATATATATATATATATATACATACATACATACTGTACTATATGTATCTACTTGCGCGGTAGTGTAATCGTGGAACGTGAACTAGAAATCAAGGAATCCTGAGAAAGATATTTCACGATAATTTATATCGAACATGTCGACAATCATGAATATGGATTTTGAGATTATTACAAATTTCGAGCAGCGAAAGAGGTTGCGCTTACGCAACACGAGACGATACGTTGGAAGAATGTAAATATTATGTACGATCTGAGAGGAAAATGTTATTTTTGAACGCAAAACACGAAGAGCATATTTTACAAAGATTATTTTTTCTTTTTTTTCTTTTCTTTTCTTTTCTTTTCTTTTCTTTTCTCTTTTTTTCTTAAGGTTTGTGTTATAACGATATGTTTTGAAGTAGATGCGAGTTTAAGTGGAATTGTGTTATGGCGAGTTAAATTTAACTATGACGCGCACCATAATGGTCAAGTATCCGAATAACGACCGCTATTTATGTTCTTTTCGTTACGAGCGAAACGTTAATTCGCGAATATTAATTGCGAATGAATCTCAATTGATTTTTTAGAACGTAATATCGTATTCGATACTGCCGTAATTTAAAAAACATATTTCCAAGCTACTCCTCGGGAATACTTGTCTCTCGTATTATTCGCGATCGTTCGTCGTGCGTTATTACATTAAGAACTCTAACAGTAACTCGTCTCTTGCGTCAAACCGTAATAATATTTTCTTGTCGCGACACGCAACGTAACAGAGTTTAAAGGCTAGCTATCTCGGGCAATTTTTAATACAAGAAGACGCAAGCGAGGAGTAATATTCCAGTTCTAAGTGGATCGAAACGTACGCGCCTGTTACGTGTATTTTCAATTTTCCTGTTCGTGCGTATAACGAGGTCTATAAATTTAATAAAATCGTTTATCCAAATTAATCGACCGCCAACGAGTACCACGTTGTATCGTAGTGTCCGTGTTACGACAGTTCGTCTCGACGTTATCTGTCACGAAAGTGGACACCGTACGAACGATCGAAACGACCAAAGCAATCGAAACAATCACGAGTGACAATTTGCGAAACAACACGACGGTCCAGCGATTCGTCATCTCCGTCCAAATAGCGTAAAAAACCGCAGACGACGAAAATAAGTATGCATGACGTATATACGTGAGCGCGTATTCGTAGACTTGGAAACGTTCTTCGAGATAAATCTCGCATACGATAAATACAGCCATACAAACCGGGCATACGCGTACATACGTACATACTTAGCAACGGAGAATAGCACGTGACACGCATGGCTGAGACTAAATAACGACAATGTAAATAATATCGAGCCGCGATAGTCGTTACGCGACGCAGTAGCGGAGTACAAGAGTGCAACGAACGAATCCAGAGAGAAAGAAAGACGAGTATACGGAGCGTTATCGTTGGCGCGAAATGCTATTGTTTGGAGAAAAGAAGAACCAACGACGAATACGACTATCGTTCGTGAACATAAAGCCTCTAGATCTAAGATCTTTCGCGGCACTTTCGCGGCAAAGAATCGCGAAAGACGTTGCGAGCACCGCGATAAATCCGCGTACGGCCGGTGGATCTTCGTTTATCAAGTCGTATAATCGCGGGCGTGCGTCGTGTGCGCGAGCGTGCGTGCGCAGTGGATCCGCCAGCCGAAAAACTGATTTCTGCGCCGTAGATCGACGCTCGATCGGCCGAACAAGTCGTATTTATGTCTTTATTCGTACGCGGGATACCGGTTTCCACCGTGAACGCCGATCCATTCGGCGGAATTCTTGTGCGCCGTACACGATACGCTTTGTCGCCGAACTTCTTGCGCGCGAGACGCGAGTTGCCGACGCGAGGGGGGGCCGGTCCCGCCGACCGATTTGAAAGTCGCGGGGCAAAAAACCACGGTTCCAAGACGAGACTCGGTGAAACGAAGGATTTCATTAGGCCCGTCCCTCCCGGCTCTTTCGGTATTTCGCATTTTTGCTGATTTCTTCCAGGCCGGCTTTTCGTCCAGCATAGACCGTGAAAAAGCAACGAGCGATAAGGGACGTTTGCCCGCGATACGTTTCTCTTTTCGTTCTTACCAGAGATTTCTTTTGGA
This sequence comes from Bombus superbus, assembly GCA_014737385.1. Classification (NCBI taxonomy): domain Eukaryota; kingdom Metazoa; phylum Arthropoda; class Insecta; order Hymenoptera; family Apidae; genus Bombus; species Bombus superbus. The sequence continues at coordinate 9,238,078 of JACXIK010000019.1, read as the reverse complement.
TTTGCCGCGTTTCGCGATAAAACGTCGGTACCTTTTCGGGTTTAACTCGAGTCGCTGATTTTTGGCAATTAACCGCGTATAAGGTTTGCCTTCGGTTACGCGTCCAAGTTAAGTTGATCAAACCATCGTATAAATTATTCCATGGCCAATGTATCTTTCCGTTATGCGGTTTCGTCTTCTTTTTGTTCTTTTGTTTTTGTTTTTGTTTTTTTTTTTTTTATCTAAACGTCGTTATTTCGATGTTTCGACGATGCTCTTCGACGACTAAGAATCGTGACTAATACGTCGTGCCAATAACAAGTTTCCGTTTGGAACTCTATGCACGCGACGTCGATGCCATTGCGAACAGCGATCAATTAGCAAAAAATATCGCGTAAACCGAATCGAATCCCGTGATTCGGCATCTACTAACAGGCCCGCTTATCACCGCCTTCGTCCTGGCCCATTCAAGTTTTATCAACGCTTCGTAAGGTGTATCGTTTCGACCACTTACGTCTGTGAAATTGTCAGCCAGGCGCTTTACGTTTTACACGCAATAACGACAAGTTGCTATTACCCCGTGAAAGTAGATCAAAATTGACGCGATAGAGGTATATTTCGGATTCTCCGCGAGTGTACCGAACGTCCGAACGTAAGCGACGTTTAAATCGGTATTCGATCCGGTCATTTCCAGAAGCAACGATGGATTCAAAGAAATTTTTCTGCATCGCGCGTCGCCTCAAACAGAGTTTTTACTCCTTCCGTTTAAAGCTGACTTTCCAAGGTTGACTCTGACGAACGCAGGTATAGAAGATATTAGGTTGTCCCGAAAGTTTCTTTCCTTTCGTAAGGAACTAATAGACGCGCAACTTCTTATCGTTCTATATTATTTTATCGAGTCATCCACGATCCATTTTCTTCTATTTCTATTGTTACGATCGTACGTGATTCGACAAAAATGATACAAAACAGACAATGCGGTGCATCCACTGTTTCCTTACAAGACGAAAGAAACTTTTCGGACAACCTAATTGGGATCTCTTCGACCACAAGAAACAATCGCGCGCGACTTGCCCTTATTTAAACGCAATCTAATATATTAAAGTTAATCGTAGGTAGATAAAAGATATCGAGTGAAACGTTCAAAAAATGCCATCCTACTTGCAAGCTGACATCAAATCCAAAAGAAACTTGCAATATACCTTTATTCGCGCAAATCCTTAAAATAACAATCCTCTATAATCAGAATTCGATTTGCTCGCGAACAAGCAAAATTACGATCGATCGCCGTTTCCTTTCTTTCTTTCGATTCGAGAATTACGAGTCGCTAACTACTCGAAGCCTCGACCGATGGTATTACAGCAAATAAACGAACGAGATCGAGTTGAAAGGATATAGACGGAAGGATGGATAACTCGGCGTAGTAAGAGATCAAACAACCATAACCGATAGCTGTTTTATTATAAAAATGGAAAGACACAGGTACGTAATCGAGCGCTCGTTACCTTTAAAAAGAATTCGTTGTCAATTTCGGTACTCGCTCGTCTTCTTACTCCTCTGGATCGCAGAAAAAATTCGATCTCCGCGACCTTTCGGCGCGCTAAAATCCGATTAGTCGGGATAATCGTCTCGATAGAATCATCCGCGGAGAACGCCGTTTCGTTCTACGCCGAACGATAGAGATTCTGGTGTGGCGAAGCCCGCGGGACTAAGATCAAGATCGAAAAGCAACATTTCGGATCCTCCTCTCGTTAGCGTGGCAGCTTCGGCCGATAAACGTAGAGCGATGAATCGCTACGAAGGCACGCAGTGAAATAGTTGGTATAATACGAAACAGTCGGTAAAACGAGATTGCCGCGCGCAAGGTGTTATCCTTCGCGACAAGGTAAATTAGCGAGTGTACGGGAGATTTTCGCGCGCGGCGTATACTTATCGTGGCTTCGACGAAAGCATCGAGATATCGTTCCTCTCAAAGAACGAGGAGGCAAGGGAAACGAAAAGGAAGGGGCAGGGGGAGGGAAAAAAGTTTGAGACCGAGAGAGAAAAAGAAGAACAAGCAAAATAAATATCAACGGCTCGCGTACGAGCGGCTTGGTGGATATCGCGGAGAAAAGGCAAAGATATCATGGACGTAGGAGAGAAGACGATAGTCCTTTCCGTGCGTGAACGCGGACCTATCGATGGGACGAAGGAAGGGAAGAAGAGGAAGAAGAGGAAGAAGAAGAAGAAGAAGAAGAAGAAGAGGAGGAGGAAGATGGCTGTCATAAAAGCCGTGGAAAACGTTGGAAAGCCTGTTGAAAAAAGGCCGAGAAAGGGGACGATGAGACGGTCGAGCCGCACACATCGTAATTTGCAAGTTATTTTACGCGGCTATACGGATCGGATAACGAAGCCGCGGGACGGACACAGATCGTTATCGGCTCGTTCTCGAAATATTCCTCTGGGGCACACCACCGGTAAGTCGAGGAACGTACAGAGAGTAGATACGTAACCAGAGAGTGCTCTCGCAGCCGTTTCACGCATGATCGATCGCGTCTCGCGCCAGCCAAAGGGACTGCGAACGATTATATCGGTTCCATCCGTTCCCTTCGTCCGGGTATACGTACACTTACTTATACAGGGTGTTTCAGAAAGTCGTGGCAAAGTTGGAAAGTACGCGCGCGGTGCACGTGAAAACGAGCGAAAGAGCGTTCGAACGTTGGTCCAAATACCATTAGCGGTTCTTGGTGTCGTAGGACTTTCTTATCGGTCAGGTCATTATCTGTCGTGTGTTGTACGCGCGATACTTTGCAGTTTCACCGGCGCTGTAAAGTGACACGACTGTGGGGATTATCGTCGGTCAAATTTCAAATTACTTGGTAAAAACGTTCGCTTGGTAAACGCTCGATAGATGGCTGCCTCAAACTTGTAAATAAGACTTGCTTTTATCGACACTCTTTCGCTCGACTCGGCCTATACCACGTGCTTCTCGAGTTTGGCATCGACTTTCTGCAACGTCCTATACGTACCTACGTATACGTCCGCGCGATCCGCTGCCTGATAACCATCCGATTCATTTTGCATCATCGCGGATAGCGCTTACAAATAATTTCGAATCGATCATGTTCGAGAACGATGGTTCGCGAAATAGTTATGGCTGTTTCCCGAGCGGGAAGACTATGTCCGAGAAGATAGTTGATTGCGATTGGTTCAGCTACCAGTTCGGTGTTGGTTCGAAACGTTACGAGATACGTACCTACTTATCCGAGCGGTATTAGAAATTTATTTAGTCGGACCAGATGTCGAGGAATAGGTATTATTATTTAGTCCGTACTAGATTTTATTTGTAGCTGTAAATGTTATACGATTATACGTTTATTATATAATTATACAGTCGCACAGTTACTTTACATATACTATAATATATATATACTATATATATATATATAAAGTAACTGTGCGACTGTATAATTATATATATATATATATATATATATATATATATATGTACCTATATATGTGGAATTACACAAAGTTGTACGCGGAGACCACAAGCGAATAACGCGATAAAAGTAGAATTCAATGCGCTGTCGACCAATTTCCACGTTGCCAAAACTGTCTTTTTATTTGCTTTTAAAATTAAAGATGCGCGAGTGCTCGCGGTCTATTCGCGACATTAGCTTCGTTGGGACTTTGCGAAATTTCGCAGGCCTGCCGCCGCGTCGTCGCGCGGATACGAAAGCGAGCGCGATAAGGACAAGCGGTCGTTCGATTTATTTTCGCGAACGTACGAAAATTTTCGATGTACAGTCGTTGTTATCGTAGACCATGCCGGCGGCCTGGAGGATTTAGGAAACTCGAATTGCCTCTCTTCTCGCGCAAACGAACTGATATTCTAGGCGCGGCCAGCTTCGTTAGTCGATCGTCGATGTCGATGAAAACTCCTCACGGTTAGTTACACCGACGCTCTCTGCACACCGCTGCTTTTCCAATCAAGGCTCCCCACCCCCAATTGCTCACGGTGTGAATCTTCGAAAAACGGCCACCATCTCTGCATTCTCTCCTTGCGCAATTTTGTTCGGTACTCTGGCAAGGAAAGGAGGAGGATTAATCGATATAAAATAATGCACGGAGAAGATAACTAGTCCTTATCGTCGTTAGGCGAAGCCTAACGAATGGAAGGCGTAGGAAAAGACGCGACAGGTTCGTATCTCTTGATTTTCTCGCTTTCGTGTCACTCGATGACTACCGATGACTCGATCGAATACGCTACGATGCAATACGATATATCGGCGCTTCGCCTGTTAACTGCGCGGTTTAGTTTCAAAAATCCCCTACGGGCTGCTGCTCCTGTTGCGAATTTCACAAAACGTACGTTTAAGTACGTTTAAGTACGTACAAGTAAAGCGAAACGAGGAAGGATTACGTTTCCATTCGATAAAAAATTAACGATTCGTTGTCGAAGAAAGGGATATTGTTATTGAAGACTTGAGAAAATTGCCAGGAAGTAATAAAGCGAGCAACACGATTTGGGAAGCAGCCGACGCATCGAGGAAAATAATCGAGTCAATTTATAAAAAGCAATACATCACATCGCAAAGAGAATAATCGTATAATCAAACTTTCTTTTTTCAAACTTTTTTTCCTTACAAATAAACGGTATAACAGCTTTACAGGAAGTACAAAGGAAACATACCACCGAATGTCGTTTATGTTGCTTTCCTCTAAAACTTGCATAACTTCGAACGACGAGTATACGCGTAGACCGCGGCGAAATAAAGTTTCGGTCGAAAGCAGACAGTGGATCGAGGAACTAATTGCCGCAGCGTCGAAAAGAAAAGGAAATTTCTTGTGCCAAGCCACCCGCGCAAACGACGCGTTCCGTTTGAAAAAGTCGTCGTCGCAACAGCTGGATCTCGCGGTTCCACGAAGAAGAAAGGAACGTCGGAAGAATCGATCGATTCGAAAATCCGTGGCATTTGCATCGGCGCGGTTAATCTCGGGGACGCGCGACGGTGGTCGCCGGCGAAATCACGCGACAGGTTGAGAAACTTGGAAAGATGGCGTCGATTCTCTGCCACGGCGCCGATATAACGCCTGCTTGGCTCGCGCCCGCCGCCGCTGCCGCCTCCGGTATAACGTAATGGCACAGGAAGAGAATGCGTTTGACTCGCGATCCAACACGACCCTGGAATTCGAAGAGTTCCACGTACGAGCGACCAAACATCCCCAGTATTCTTCGCGGAAAGCATAAACTGCTGGACGAGCGTTGTTCATCGTTCGCAGTTTACCTACGGTTTACCACGGGTTTACGCGTGCTTCGGAGCCCCCTGCCCCTCTCGATCCCTGAACACTGGACAGATTTCCAGAAAAAGAAAGCCGACGAAACGCTCGCCTCGTTCGGAGAAACCAATACTATGTATATATGGTGATATCGCGATGCTCGAGAGAGCGAGAAAACAAATGGAGATTCGAGATCTCGCGATTCCATCTACGCTTGGCAAAATTCCATTTTATTGGACGAATGCCGGATAGCTGGAGGCAGAGACGATCCTACGGCGAGGTATAGTCGTTAGGTACAGAGAGAGACGATATACGTGTATCGCGTTGATTAACTTACTAGTAATCCGTCGACGGAAGAAGAGAGTTTGCGGGAAATTGTACGAACGAGGAATTGGAAGTTAATAAAGATACGTTAGGCGAAAACTTGTTTCTATCGATAGACGTTGAACGAGTTATCTTAGCATCGAGGTAAAAGGTTGGGACAAGCAGGCTGTAGGTAAGTAGGACAGTGAAAAATGTCGTAACCTTGAAATACTGCCATTGACGAGGAATAGCAGGTACGGTGCCACGGGTTATATGGCAAAGTTTACGTTTCGCGAGTTCTCCTGCGCGCTGCAGCGTACAGCCATAAAGAGGCGCATAACCATTCGGGACGAGAAGCGCGTTGAACGCGAGTCTCGCGCGACGAGCCGCGCAAACCTCGTAGACTCGAATTGTGACGTGAAACCGCTCTTTCTTTTTTTTTTCTTTTTTCTTTTTTCTTTTTTCTTTTTTCTTTTTTTTTAGCTCGAGTACTGATTGCGAAGCACGTTTGTCGCGTTGCTTTTTATTTTCATCTTGTTCCGCTTTTACGTAGAGAGGCACTTTGTAACGAGACATTCGTTCATCGTCGCTGGTGACTTAAAACCTGACGACGAGGGAGCGAGTCGCGTCGAGTATACGCGCGTTACGAACGAACGAAAAAAGAAAAAACAAAAACAAAAAAGAAAGAACAACGAGAGACTCTTGCTTCGTAATAGAGAAGATAATTAATTAGTGGAGATAATCTCCTAACGAAAATTACCTGTTTTGGTTAGCAACAGTTGGAGAATCGTAAAATTATATTGTATTCGCGAAATATTTCTTACACTTGCGTCGTCCAACCATATTATATTTCTATAATTATATCTTTTTATATACGTATCTGTTTTTCATCGGTGCACCGGCCCTCCATAGATCATTTTCGTCTCATTTAGCACGCAAATGCGCAGGTCGTACCATCGCGTCGTAATACTTAATATGTATACGTATAGAAAGATGGAGGCGTCCGTGTCGTTCGTCGGTGGTACGCGAGACGTTGATTTAGATGAGCGTGATTTCCGAGTCGGCTACTTGTTGTCCGAGTGGAGAGACGCGATTGGTGCGTGCGCTGGACTAGACGGAAGGTGCGCGAATCTGATTCCCTTTTGCTCCTTCCCTTCGACGATTTCGCCCCGTCTCTGTCCGACGGTTGCCTCGCAGAAAGTCGCCACTAATGACACAAAGAGGAATGCTGTCCGGTCTCCGCGCGAGCACCTCGGTAGCCATTTGTAATTCGCGGTGAGAAAAAGTCGGGAAAAAATCGCGAAAAAGTCGAATGAAAGCGTGATGACGGAGGTGGAAGCAGCGCCGGCTACTTGCAATTAGCGATGCATGCTGCCAGCTATAATTAAAATCGTACGCCACTCCTTCTCTCTGTCCTTTTCCTCCTCTTGGCCGCGTAGCTCGCGTAGATTGCTGATTTTCAGATTCCTTCTCGGCCACCTCCCCTTTGTCACTGTTCCGATTCAATTACCAGGGAAAAGTCGTGGAGAGTTGATTAGAGTAACGATCGAGTTACATGATTCGTTGCTTCGACAGACGCGGCCCCGAGTCGTGTAGTCTCTTTCTTCGGTTCTTCCTCGGTTCGGGTTAATTTAATTAAGGCGTTGTTCGAGATGAGTAATCCGGCCGAGGCTATTGTTTCGCGTATTTGTCGCGCTTGTCGTTTGCTAAATCCGCTGCCTCCTATCGTCGCTATTTTTATCTCTTTCTCGAAGAGCGACGTAAAAGCGCCGCGAAAAAGGTCGATGGCGCGTTGCGCAGGAACGATCGTACGAGAAGGAAAGTTTCGCGGGGGACAAACAGCAAACTGGGAAACGAATTCGCGCGTTTCGTCCCTCGAAAATTGAACGGATGTCGTATGAAATTGTTTCGCTCGTCGACGACAGCGGCTAAACGATTATCTTTGAATCTGTTCTGCTCTGGATTTCTCTGAAAAATTGTCGCGCTTGACGAGACGGTAAAAAAGAACAAATACCGAAAAAGAAATACCAACGAACGTTCCTCTTAACGTTTTCCAACAAATTTCTTAAAACGTTTCGCTCCGTCTTGCGATCGTACGCACTTTGTTCGCCTGTTTCGTTCCGTCTTCGGATACGGACATCGTATCGCGTAATTTCAAACCGATTCAAACACTGAAACTCGAAATACGAGCGATAGAACGAGAAGAGAGAGCAACGAGAGATACGAAAGAAGGAAAGAGAAAGAGGAGATTGGGGAAATCAGAGACAGCCAGGGCCCTATGGACCTCGACGATGACAGAGTCGACAGAATATTACGGAGGTTTGCCGGGAGTTAATTCCCCGGGGCCGAGAAGGGACTGTTTTAATTAGAGAATCTAATTGATGGCCGCGTACGGTGCGGCTGCCGAGCAATCCATAAACGACTTCTTAGGGCCGCGCACCTGGGCACCACGGCGTTAATTACTCTCCTTCTGTGGCCGGGTCCTTCCATCTCGCCATTCCCCGCTCCCCTCCGCCACCTACCTTCTTCTTCGTCGTTCGCCTCGTTTTTTCCACGTCTCTTGACTTGCGAGCCTGAAAGAGGAACAGGGAATAATGGGGTGGGAGAGCAGGCAAAAAAAACGTACAAAAAAATAAAGAGCGCGAGAGAGGAAAACGGACGATTGCCTCGTGAGGAAAAAAGAAGGGATGCGTATAAAGAAAAAGAGAAGAGAGAGAGAGAGAGAGAGAGAGAGAGAGGAAGGCGGAAGGTAGAGGCAAGGTGAGGGAGAGAAAGCAACAAGTGTCCCCCGTCGCGAGGCGCAAAAGCATTCCTAATTACGCCCCTGCCCTTGGAGCGAAACGAGACAAAAAGCGCGTTGATTACATTTTCGTATAATTTCATCGGTCGGCGCTCGCCATTAAGAGCCACCACCGCGCGCAAATTAGATCGATTCCTTAATGCCCCGGGCCGCGTAATTGGTTCTCATTCTCGGAAGCTGACGGTGAAATCGGATATCTGTCGTGTACCACAGCCACACCGAGCCAGACTGTACCGATGCTGCCGGTGCTGCCGGTGTTGCTGACGTTGCTTGGTGCTTAGTGGTAGTGGCACCGTATATACATAGCGATGGTGTATGGTCGGTGGCGATGGTCCGGCGGTGGTGACCGCCGCCACCGATGCTGCCAGCGGAGGACCGGTCAACGTAATTGCTTCTCCGACTGTTTTGCGGTTCCGCGCCGAAACCGTTCGCCGGCACCAGAGGAATATCGTTAATGTCGCGATACGCGGCTCCGATAATGAAGCGAGAAACACTTTTTGTCGGACACCTTGCGGGATGTTAATGAATCGCAAGGGGGCCGCGGCTCTTATTTCGACGCATTAACCCACCGCGAAATTTTGCGGAGGCCGCGGTCTCGCGGAACGTGATGCGTGTCGTGATTGCCTGCGAAATTGAAAATATTCCTGCCCGATACTCGAACGTGGCTTGTTCTTGGTTTCTTGGTTCGTTCGAGGCGACGAACGCTCCTTTCCATTATAATTTGCCGCGTCGTTGTTCGAACGTATCGCGATTATCGCCTGCGTCCGCCGAAACAATCAGAGGATAGTGTTCAACGATAGTTCAACCTTTATACTCTTAGTTCTCGCGTCTCTATATGTTTCTTAGATCGTCGTTTCAGAGGCACAGCGTCGCGTAAACGTCGTATCGGTTCAACGTTCGTATCCGATTCTTGCGTACGTACGTTCTTTTAAATTGTCGTATTCGAGTCGGATCTATGGAGAGAGGAAGGTAAATGCTTTTAAGAATTGCTATTTACGTTGGCTTTTTAAAGTATTTCACACGCGCGCGCGCGCGCGCGTAATTCTTGGCCTTGTTGCAGTGGTACAAAATTGATAGAACGAAAATCCGGGAAGATTTGCTGCGTTTATGGATTCCCCTTGGAACAGGACTTCAGCACGATCAACCTGACAGAACCGCCGATATCTTCCTAATGAAATCCATCGAGAGATCCGACTCTTTACCGTTGCAAGCCTGGCATTCCCTGGCAAGATCTGCTCTGTCCTGGTTCATCAGCCGAACATCCATAAACGGGTGAGTACTGTATACCACGATACGAAAGATTGGAAAATCGTCGCATTAAACGGGCTTGATTATCTGCGCGTTTAACGTCCTCGGATAAGATGCCAATACAGACGTATTTTTCACTGGCGAGGACCGAATCTTTTCGCCGATAGAAACGTTATCCGACGAAGGTAAAACGAGTTGCTCGCCGCTTAAAATTCGACGTTATCTCGTTCAATCGTGAGATATAAATTTAAATTCCTAAAGCACGCCAAAGGTGCGTGCAAGTTCCGCTCGAACGAGACGAAACGCGCGGCCGTTCAAACGCCGAGATACGTCTGCGAATATACGAAGAAAAAGCGTCAACGATTTTGGCCAGACGGTGCGAATCGCGCGAAAGCGCCTGAAACTTGTCTTTCGTATCTTCGAGAAGAGCACGGCTCGCTCGTGCAGAAGCCTCGGCAACTTCCATAATCTCTGTGTCTCTAATCTCGCAAAAGCCTGAAATCTTGCGACGACGTCGAACAATTTCTCCCAGCGTAACCGGGAAGCGCAGCCCCCCGACGAATACTCACCGAGTGGCGAAAATCCGCGGGCTCTGTTCGCCAATCTCCTCGCGTCTCGCTAGGGCAAGGTCTCGGCCTCGGCCTTGCTAAGGTAGATCGTTTGCGAGGTGATGAAAGGAGGCTTTCCCTTCTCGCCGGTTAATTAATAACCACGCAGATACGATCTCCGCCTATCTGGCTGTCCGACGAGGCTCGACAACCTGGTGGCAAAGGCTCCTCTGCCGGTTGTGCCCCGTTGCTGGGTCGGCTCTCCTCTCTGGGTCTCTTCTCGGCCGCTAGACAGGATAGAAGGAGAAGGGAACGAAGGGCTAGAGAGAAGAACGAAAGAGACAGAGACAGGTGGCAAGGGGTACCTGGCAGAGGGAGAGGGGAATGGTTATTGATGACCAGCTTTGTTTGCCCCCCGAACCGTTTATTAAAATCCAACGCGGGTGATTAACCTCTCCCCGAGCTACGCGTCGTCCTGGCAGCTACCAGGCGAAACACCTCCGCATCCACTATGCCGCCTGTGTATATGGGATTGACCGGGGAACCGTTTATTAAAATCCAGCACGGTTATCCGCGTGCTACTAGGCGGGACAGTCTCGCCGGTCGCTTCGTGAATTAGAATGATGCGCAGCTTTTTTTCTTTTTTCTTTTTCTTTTCTTCTTCTTCTTCTTCTTCTTCTTCTTCTTCTTCTTCTTCTTCTTCTTCTTTTCTTTCTCGTATGAGAATTTTCGAGGCCGTACAGGCAGGATTGAGCAATTAACGCACTACGGGAATACCTGCATAGGGATACGCGGTGTGGGATAAATTTTTGCCGATTTTCTTTGGCTAGGTTGGTTTTTTAGCGGGCGTCAATGAAGAATAACGTATCGCGACCCGAAGACGTATCTGGCGTTATAGAAGGTATTAGCTTGTTTCCGAAAGTCTCTTTCGTTTTATATTATTTCATTGAATCACGTACGATCCATTCTGTTCCGACAAAACAACATATCCGTATCTACCGTTTCCTTATGAGACGAAAGAATCTTTTGGGACAACCTGCTTGAAATTTGATTATACACACACACACACACACACATACATATATAGTAGGCTGGCGTAAATAACGTTTACGCAAGTTTAGATCTCTATCGGTGGTATCGTTAAAGAAGTAAAAGCTTTTTCGTCGTTCTTTACATGGGAACGGTGGAGACGGCAAAGTGTTTCGTCGCTTTCTCGTTGACTCGACGTCGAATCGATAAAATCGGTAAATACGTTTTGCGCGCGAATTAAAATATTCGATACTAGACGGAAGATTGTTTTCGCCGCGATCGTTAAAGTTATTAATTCGTAATACGAGCTGTAAATGAAGTTTTCCCAGAATTATTACGCAAAATATGGCAAATATGGCAAATATGGCAAATTTGGCAATTATAGTGTCAAATATTATTACGCAATACGGTATGCCGGATACTGGTGAAAAAGATTCGCAATACCAAGTCGAATTTAAGATGGGTATTATTCGCGACGTGAAACAAGGGAAGTAACTAAGCGTATAGGTACGATGTTCGGCGTTCCAAATTGCATCGTCTTATCGGTTGGCCATGTGCCGTGGAGGAGTATCAAGATAACTTTCGTTTATACCATCCAAAATTGTAATTCCACGCTATCGGATAATTTTCGTTATGCCCGGCCTCTTAACTTCCATGATCTCGCAGTTAAGGCTGTTATTTTAAAAATAGGGCCTGTCACGCGTTATTTTCTTCGCAGTTTTTCACGTTCTATCGTTACGCGAATAACTACTTTTATATCATAATCCAGGTACATTATCTCGCCGCTACGTCCGACTATTTTCTCTTTTTTTTTCTTTTTACGCAAACACTCGACGTATCTTGGAAAACAGACTCTCGATCGACTGTTCGAATCTAGCGATTTTTCTCGTTCGTCGACACGGAGATCGACGTTACCGTTGCCGTAAAATCGTCGACGTTAAAAATTAAATCAAAGACACCGATTATTTTATTCTCTAAAGCAAACTCTTTCTCGGACGACGAACTACGCGGTAACTCGTCGTCGGAAAGAAACCGGATCGATCCACGCTACACGGTAGCCTAACTCGATACGTAATACCAGATACGCGTTTATTTTGACTCGATCGATCATCGACGGATCCGGATCCCCCTTGTTTCCATAAAGAAACCACTATACGCCACGGAATTACCCGTGTTGATATTCCGCGCGTACAAAACGAAATTGCACGATAATGATATCGTGTCGTAAGGAGGAACTAAGGGCTGGCCTGTAATTTCATCCGTAAAATCTCTTGACGAATTTCAAAGTTGCTAGAAAACCGTGTATACGCGATACCCGTACATGCGTGTCTCAGCCTCTGACACGACGCGCTTCTTTCCGTTATCCGAAAGTCGAATTCGATTCGAAAGCCGACTCCTGTACGATTTCAACACGATCGTGACCGATTCAACGATCGTTGGATAACGACCGATGACAATGATCGACAAGGAAGGAATTGTTATCCCGTGCGAGTGATATTCAAAGCGAACGAAACGAAACGTCGAGTATTAAGATCGACTTGGATTTTCCAAGAGCGCGTCGAACTTCGATCCCATCGCTAGCTGCGATGACTCGCCGCGGCTTAAACAGCGATTAGCAGCCATCGTTCCCGGGCTTTTATTACGCGCATTCGCGGGAGAAGGAAGACGGTTGCCACGGAAGGAGGAGAGCCGAAGCCTCCAAACTAGGATGAGAAGAACGACGGAGTCACCTGGGTGACGTTCACGTGACGTTACAACGCACTCCCGCTGAGAATATTAATTACATTCCCCCCACGGCTGATCCCTTGTGCATCTTGGTAGCCGCTGACTTCGAGACCCGTTCGCTCGTCTCACAAATTAATCATAATTAGCGGTGAGATGTCCTCCATCGGTTACCAAGAGAGAAACGGCCAGCAGCGAGGCAAACGATTTCGAGCGAACGAAAGATAGAAAGGACGAAGAAGAGAGAGAGAGAGAGAGCATCAGAGGGGTTAGAGGGGATCGAAAAGCATCGGAGAGGAAAGATAGAGGAGAAAGGAGAGGGGGAGAGACGAAAGAAAATCAAGTCCGGTCGAAGCGTGCATCCGTTCGCTTCCAGGACGAAGGTCTCGACGTTCGCCTTTCTCGAATCTTTAACGTCGACTTTCCAACTTTTTGTCGCCAGATGTAAAAATCATACAAGGGAAAATGTATTTTTCGCTAGTTCTTCTTGGTCACTCTGCGATCGAACGAGACGCTTTTACAGTTTACGCGACGCAGTCGAGAACGAAAGCCACTTGTTTCGCGCGTAGGTCTTTCGAACGTAGCCGAGTCGACAAAGTTTGACGAAAGTGAAAGGTAGAATTATCGAGATACGAACAAGTATTAATATCGCGACTGGAAGGTTTGAAAAGGAACGAGAAGAACGCGTAGGCGTCTAGTTTCGAAATCGAACACGCGGACAATTTTGGCAGCACGATCGACAACGCGTTGAATCTCGAACCCGCTCGAACCTGTAGAAGATACCGCGATAGACGCGACTTAGCGTCACTTGTCGTAGTTTTCCCACGAGTTTTCGATCGAGAGAAGACGCTGGCTTTAAGACGAGGAGACGACCGTTACAAGTTCGCTCGTTTCGTACAAAATTCAAGATGGAGTTTCAAGACGTTGTAACCCCTAGCCCGCTGTAGTTTTCGATTCTCTACTCCTCCAAAAACAATCGCGTGTGCCGTGAAAAAAAGAAGAGATCGGATACTCGGTGTGGCCGAAAATGAATTTCAGCCTTCGAACGAAATTGCGCGCAATTTTCGAGGGATCCGGGAGCAGGTGGAGACCCACGTCGAGCCGAATCGTTTCGCAGCTCCTTCGATGTCAATTAACAATGATTGCTACGTCCACGTCGAACGGCCATTATTTCTAATTGTTCGCCGGAAATGTTCTCCTTGAACCAGCGAGTTTCTGTTATTTCCATGGCCCCACGATTGTATCCAGATGCAAATTCGGTCGTTACTGGCTGTTTGCTCCGCGGAACACGGAATAATTATAGCCCGGTCCATTACCGTTTCGCTTCTAATGCCGGTGTTCCATCGACGTGCCTCTTGATTCCTGCCTTCGTCCTGTTTATCCTGCCACTTTTGATACGTTCGGCGAATGGTAGAAAAGCGAAAGAGTCGCGATCAAGGAACGCGTAATTGAATGTTTCGCTCTCTCGTAGTCTGTTATAGTCGCCAGGGCTCTCGCTACTGTCAGTTTACGATCGTTCGTACGATAATAATTCGGGATTAAACGATTCCTTGGATAAATACGGATAGCGATATCGACAAGGTTCGATCCTTTTGATCTTACCGACGCGGACACGCCAAATCTATTCTCTCCGACTAACGAACGCGATATTTCAGAGAAATTCCATTGCTCGGGGTCTGACTGCGTCCGCGTAACTCCGATCGAGCGATCGTTCTTTCTCGACGGAGAGCTGGCGTCGGCGGTTTCCATTGTTTCTTCGTCATCTCCGCGGAGAGACGACAGATTTACGTATTAGAATCTGTCGAGGACCAGCCGATCGAACAACGCGTGGAAGAACGCGTAAAGGCGATGTTAACGGAACCGAAGTTACTAAAATACGTATTTTATGGAACGGATCGATGGAAAAAGAATGTCCACGATTGGAAGGAAATTTCCGCGTAGCACGGGACATCTACCTGCCGAGATTCCTGCCAGTTTCTCCAAACTATAGAATCGTTCTCGCCTTTCATAAATCGTTCCGCGTTTGCGACCGCGTCTATTCCACGCGAACTTTTATACTTCGCATAAACTGCAGACTCGCGCGGTTAAAATATCCGACCATCGTAAACTAAATCAAGTTCGCCCGATACCCATCGATTAACTACGATAACGACGTAAGGAGAGAGATAAGACGGAGTCGCGCGAGAAGAGAGGCTGGATAACGTCCGATCGATCGTAACAAAGTGAGACAAGCAGGTCCCGACAGATTCCGCGGTCAGACGGAACACAGTAGCCAGTTTTTGCGCGAGGCCCCGGAGTGCGCGGAACTTTAGAACGGTCGTGAGTACGTACCTGCCGAAGGAGGACGATCGAGGGAAGGGTCTGTTTAGTTCCGCGCGCCACCTGTTATCTCCCTGTCTGCTTTTCGACCACCCCTCTGTCCTTGTAAACCCGACTTCCAAAGGGTGACCAGATCTTTATTTTCTCCTGGGTATATACGATATCTTCTTGCTTGCTCGTACCTTTCGGACGTTCGTTCGGTTCGACGCGTTCCGCGACTCGCAGACCACGCTCGCCTCGCTTGTCCATTTTCCAACCGAGAGTCACGAATTCTTCGCGTTTTTGTCGTGACTCGGCCGTCGAGAAATTGAGCGATATCGCAAACCGCGCGTCCTAGTACCTGTAGCTGTTTCGTTTACACGATCAGCAGCAAAGCGAGAAATTCCGTTCGTTTCGCAGTTTCCCCTGCCGATTAACAGGTCGAAGATATTAGGGGAAACGGCGATGATATATCCTTTGCTGACGCGATCGGAGACACGTTCGTTTTTGAATTAACTTTTCAATTAAATTGATTAAATTAAATTTGGCAAATGGCAAAGTCACGCGAACGTTACTGACGTTACAAGGTAAATACGATTTGGACGAGCGAGCGGAAGCGCGTGAGTGGATAATTCGAGGGAACCAGGCCGAGCATTTTCATAATTACAACGACGCGGCAATGAAATCGGTAATTTTCCGGAAACGATTGGGAAACGCGCGTTGCCAGGCAATTACGCGTTGTTCGTCGCTCGAAAACGCGTCGTTACGTCCCACCTCGTTCTTGTTCGTCGCCGGCCAAACATCGATAATTTCGCAAGCGCTTGTCGAGCTCGCAGTGTGAATCGCGTCGGTTTTGTAAAAATCGTCGGATACGGAAAATCGACGAGACGACCGTGCGTCGATCATAGGAGCGTCGTATCTTTCATCCGTTTTTCCCTTCCATTGGCCACTTTACGTTTCCGTTTCGTTGTTGAAATTCCCTTCGAAGCTCCTTTAGAATTACAATTATCATATCGGTATATACCTATACCCGGTGAATTATACCAGTCGAATAATTTGTTCAACGCGCTATTTATCTAATCGCCCGTATCTACGGATAATCTTCGCGCTCTTCTAAATTTAGCTCTATCGGACGATTCGCGTTCGTTTCTCTTCGTTCGTTATCGTTCGCGTCAATCTTCTTTCCTTCGTCAACTTTAATAACAAACTGTATACGCGGTTTTCTAAAATAAAAACACCTTCAAATATCTGGAGTTTGATCGAAAACCTACCTGGTACTCTACCGCTATGCCTGTTAGAACGTGTTCGGAAAAGAAAATACAGATAGCACATGGAACGAATAAAACTCCGAGTCGACGAAGCGTCGCGTCTGCCTCGTTGCGAAAACCGTCTCGACCGAAAGAAATCGCCCGGGAACGCCCACGTTCGTGGCTCGATTCTCGCCACAGCTAAAGGGTTAATGAGCAATTAGCAGAGCGCAAACTCGCGACGGAGGGCGCGTGGCCACGAGAAGGGTGGTATGCGTGAAACGAGCACCGCCCCTCGTTTATAATTAGTGGCCAAAGCACTGAGAACAGAGAGAAAGCCAGAAATCCAGAGGTTTTCGAGGGGTCGACGCCCACGAGACGCTTTTCCATTAGACGCGAGAATTCGCGCCTGCGCCCCTCCGTTAATTACGGAGAGGGTTGCCAATCGGAAGGAGAAGCGAGCGCCGCGCAAACGCGCTAATGATAATTACTGACCAACGAGCCAACGTCGTCTCCGTGGACCAATCGCAGGATGCTGAGCGAGAAAAGAAACGAGACGAGCAAAGAAAGAGGAAGGGTTAGTTAGGACGGCCGAGGGGTTGAACGACGTCCAACCACTACGTCTACGCTGGGAATTAGGAAAAGTTCGGCTTTATCCGGA
The DNA here is from genome assembly GCA_014737385.1 of Bombus superbus. Lineage (NCBI taxonomy): Eukaryota > Metazoa > Arthropoda > Insecta > Hymenoptera > Apidae > Bombus > Bombus superbus. The sequence continues at coordinate 9,220,981 of JACXIK010000019.1, read as the reverse complement.
GACGCGTTATCGCGCGTGCTTTGCATTTTCGTCTGTCGAGGTTATTTTTGGGTAGATAAACAGAGGAACGCGTGGGTAAATCGTAACGTAGAAATATATTTCAAACAGAAGCGTGAGTATACAGTTCGAATACGGTTTGAGCTGGTCCAGATCCGCGCGCTCGCAATGTTACTTTTTAACTAAACTCCCCGAAGCCATCGTCGCCTGTCTATCGTTTATAGTCTGCCATCGTTGCCCGTCGTCGTTATCTGCACAAGGCGTGTTCCATAATGGCTATAAGTGGTCGAGAAAACCAAACAAATCAGACGTAGAGTTTTCTTAGAAGCGACGACCGCTTCGACATCGTCGATAGAAGGAGGAGCAGCGTGGAAATTGCAACGCCATCGAAGTAACGAAAGAACGCGTCTCGCTTATCTTTTACAGTATCGACGATAAGAGAAAAAAGAAAAATATCGATTAGAACGCACGAGAAGGAAGGAGATAACGAGAAATCGGTATGACGTAATTTAGGAAAGGTAAATCGCCTTTTTCCCTCCGAGAAGAAGGAGAAACGTACGAGTTTTTGAAACGTGCCATATGCCAAGAATCGCGATTGGGTATTTGCGAAGAAAGAAGATAACGGTGCTTCGTATTATTAGTAGGTAGATAAGTATATAACGAGCCTTGTTATTTTTATATTAACTACGTCTGCCTAGGAAATATCGCAGTAGGAAAAAGAAAGGAGTCGATCGAATCACGATTGGGGCAGAGAATTTTAAAATTCACCCTCGTCGCGCACGCGACACGGGCACATGTGCGGACGGTGACCGTTTGACGAGACCGAACTGTACGATATTTTATACTTTCGCTCGTCGTTCGTTTATTTCTATCGATTTCACAATTTCTCACGGGTACATATTTTAACTTGGACCGGGCGTTTTAATATTCTCGCGTTACACTCGAAACGCGCGTTACTCTCGACGTCGACCAATTAGCAATTAACGTTGATATTTTTCGAATCGCAAGCGCTAAACCGGAATTCCGAAAGTTGTTTCTCGCTTTCGATCTGCCTGCTCGCTGTTACCCGCGTGTAACCACTCTCTGCGATCGATCTCTTTGACGCGTTCGAGTTGGACGATAACGACGTTCGTCGAATCAGGGACTGTTACGATAACCGATCCATAAATAAACGAATCCCGTCAATTCGACGGAGTTTCGTGGTTCTTACGTCACATAGGAAATTATTTGTCGCCTTCGATTTGCTTGGAAACGGGCAACCACGCCGTTCCTGATCGCAGCTCGTAATACTCGGTCTACCAACAACGTCGAACGCATCGAATCCCGCTCGAATCATCTATCCTATCCCGATACGAAAATAAACAGCTCGACGCGATGCAAGTTAAAGAGGAAAGCAAGAAGCATCCCTTTGTGACAGCGTATTGGTATCGACGGTACAGGCGTGACGAACGCATCTTCTCCGTATATAGTATCGGTATAAACCGGTGCGTATGTCCACGGGACCTGGGGCAGAGGAAGAATCGTAGACCGCGTAGCGATGGTCCGCGAGCAACCCTGCGAATTACGCATGCACGGGTGTCGTTCGTAGAGTCGCGCGTCCACGTAAATCGAACGATACGGTGCTGGCCAACCTGCCGATCGGAATGGCCGTTAACGTCTAAGATAAAAAACTAGCCGTGGCCCCCGCACGATCTCTCGTCGCTACCACGAGGATTCGCCTAACGAACAGCGAACCAGCGTCTTCTTCGACTGCGCGTATACCATACAGATGTACAGGGTGTTTCGGCCAACCGAGCGGAGCTATATCTTTGACCGTCGTAAATGGAATTTCGAAAGTTACAGGAACAAGTAAAATCGAGATCAACCGGGGCGAGTACGTTCGAGATCCAGAGAACTTGGATATACGCGACCCTTTTAACGTGTAGCGTAGTACGTTATAACAATGGCACGCGACACGGTGCGTCGCAACAGATACAAGTTACGCCATCCGATGATACATACGGAGAAAGAATCTTCTTATCCTGGAACGTTACAGCGAGAAGAAGCATTCGGCGCTCATTTTTGTTCGTACGTTGCGTCTAACGGTAGAAACGTAGTAATCCTACGCTGTTTGTACTTTATGTCGGTAATGTTTTCGCGTGAAAGTTGCAGTCAAGATCTGCCCTTATTCGTTCTCCGATTAGAATACGTACAATTTCCTGATATGACAATGGTGGGATCGCGAAAGTTGCAGTCAAGATCTGCCCTTATTCGTTCTCCGATTAGAATATGCTACATATTTCCTGATATAATAACGGTGGGATCGTGCGTGATCCGTTGCAAGTTCGTCGCGAAAGAATCAGAACGAGGTACGTTCGTTGATTGTTCTCTGTTAAAATACCGAGTAGACCTGATCGTCGAGTTTCTCGTTTCCAAAAATCGAAGCGCGTATCTCTGAAAGGAGCGTTGTTTCGGAAGGAAAATATTTTCACGTTCTCTCGACGGCTTCTCGACCAACGTAAAAAATAAATCCACCGTCTTTACTCGATCGCCCGTTAAACCATTCTGAAAAGCTTGCGGACAAACCGTGCGTAATACGCGCTACCGTGAAACCCAGTTGTAACAGCGTCGGTATCTGCGTTCGATCGGAACGGTTATACCAGAGAATGGAGTGTTACGCTTATTATATATATCGAACACGTTCGCGAGGAACTTGCACTTGGGAAAAGATGTGTGACTTATTATATACGCCGCAGTCGATAGAATGGGAGGTTCCGGTGGGGGCAAGATACATTGACCTTACACACGGCGATCGAAGAAAGCTCGGCTCGAAGGAAGGACATCTTCAAACGTTATTTCGCGTTATTCGATCGTTAGGAACCTTCGATCGATAAAAACGAATATAAGTACGAAAATATTACAACGACACCTGCAAGCTACGGTTAAACGCGTCTTGCACCGTTTCGACGCAATTGATCTCTGGTGTCGCGATTCTTCCTTCTTCTCGTATACTTTAGAACCAATGTCTTTTATCCGTCTCCTCATCCTTTGATCATCGATCGCGATCACGAACGCGTTCGTAAATCTTTGGATCTCAGCCTCTTCGAATACGCGTAGTTATCTCGATGATTCCAATTTATTTCGCGTATAAGATCGAACGAAATCGCGCGCGAAAAATTTCACCCGTTTGATTTTACGCGTTAAGAAAATAATTTCCTTCGACGCGCGCTCGTATTCTTTCTTGTACCTACTAAGCTACGATGATACGTAGCTGGTTGGTCGAATCGAGTCTACGCCCGTCCTTCTCTATCTTTTATGGCGCGACAACTCTTGGGGATCGTACTCGAATCACGGTGTTTAAGGCGTCTAAAATTCAGAAATGTCTCCAAGGAAGGGTAGGGGGAGGAGGAGGGATTTGCTGTAGCTGGCGCCGAGAAGAAACGAGTTATAAAAGCGTGTATTTCCCTCGCGAATAGTCCACTTCGTGCTCCTATATTCTGCCGCGACAATCTTGCTGAAAATCGGACCGTGTTCCGAAACTCGCGACGAAATTACAAACTGATACGATATCGTACTCTCGCAGATTCGCCGACTAAATATTGGAATCCGTTTTTATCAAACTACACGATATCGTGTCGTAATGGAATAAAATAGACCTCCGGTGATCGATCGAATTATTATACGGTGAATCGAGGTAAACTAATTCGATCGTAGGAAGAGAACCGCGTATTTAATCTGAGAACCAAATAAAGATGGTTTTGTTCCAAACGGTCGATTCGTATTCGAACGTGACCTTTCAGCGAATCGGCGGACGCTGTTGCTCGATACAACCAACAATAGGAATTCTTTTCTTCGTTTCCTTCCCTTTTCAGTGGCGACGACTTATCGCGACGAAACAAACGGAGCATCGAATCCTTCAAAAATTGACGCGACGAAACAAAAGCAAAGGACACGGAGCGTTGCGATTTCTTCGCTCGCGTCCCTTTCGTAAAAGCGTCTCGCGGTGTATAGAGAGCAGGGAGTGGGACCACCGCTCCCTCGCTCGCCGGGAAGGGGTCGAATTGGTTCGAACGGATACGCGACGTGTGATCCACGTCTCCGCGCACACGCTCGACGACGATGTTCGCAGTTACGACGAACGCAACGCGAACGTTTCGAGATCGCGGACGCTCGCGGAAAGGAGAAGGAAGGAAAGATGGATAAAGTTTCCAGGGTTGAAACGGGCCTCGAGACTGACGAAGGGCGGGGGGGGGGTTAAGGGAAAGAAGACGAGATACGCGGAGAACAAGGAAGTCGAGAAGTATAAGAGAGAAGGAGAGACAGAGGAAAGTAGAGAGGCAACGCGGCGCAAAAAGGGAAAGAACGTACGCGAAAAACTCGCATAACGATCCCGTTTAAGAATCGCTCCGCATCCCCCTCCCGTGAGACAAACCCTTATCCCGTTGAACTCCTAGGCGAAGCCGAGCGAAATAACGGGCAAACATGCTCACCAGCCACCCACTCGGCCCTCTTGCCCCGTTTCCTCCTTCTTACCCGGCGCGGACGACAGCATTTGCAAAACTCCCGACGTGTATAATAGTAATTATTGTCCACGGATACTCCTATCCACCCTCCCTCCCGATCCTTCAGCCGCCGAACTGCCACCACCACCGCGACTATCGCGGCGTGGCCTCCCCTCCACCGCTCGTGGACAGGGTGGTCCATGTTCCACGCCTACCCAGCATCCCTAGCTCCCAACTACGTCCTCTTTCCCCTCTTCTCTTCTTCTCGCTTCTCTCTTCCGCTTTCCGTTCTGTCTCGCGTACCCCACGGAACTTTTCGTCTCTCACACCCGCGCTCCAAACACGACGGACGAGCAGAAGGAGAAGGAGCGAAAAGCCAGCTAACGAGATACCGTCGCCGCGGTAGGGGGAATGCTAAATAGACGCTGCGTTTCTCTCTGTTTTCTCCGTTCTCGTTCCTCTCGTTTTTCCTTCGAACGACACCGTTTTCCCCTCCTTTTCTCGCTCCCTCTCTTCGTCCTTCTTTTCCCCATGCTATCCCCACTATCGCTATTCCCCCACCACGCGCTGACTTCTCCTACACATCGGCGAAGCCAGCTAATCCCCACCACGGCGAACCGGCGCACGAGCGTTCGCGAAAATAGTCGAACGAATCCGAGAACCGTCTACGGTCTACATCGTCACCGCGGACGCACACTAGCTGCGCACACGCTGTGTCGAGCGTGTCGTTTCTTCCGTTTCTGCTTCTGCTTCTGCTTATACGCTTATGTCTCGTCTTCCCCTCGTCGCGCTTTTACTAAAACCTAGAGCGTCGATTGTATAATCGCGACCGAAGAACGAAAAGGGGCAGAAGATCGAGGAAGTACGACGAACGATGATATCGAAACGAAAGACCCTTGGTTCTCTTCTTGTTCGATTTCTTTCAAACGATCTTCACGCCTTTTCGATCGTTCTTCTTTCGCACAGTCCGACGACGGCTGAACCGCTTCAATCGTTTGTTGATTAAATTTCGCTGCTTCCCATCCGACAACGAAAAATTGTTGTAAAATGAAAACAACAAAAATATATTCGCTTCTGTGATAAACTTAATTCTTTATAATCTACATTTTTAGGTTATACGAATCTTCTCGTTCTCCGCGAGAGATCCTTTGTTATCAGATAATTCAAAGAAATACGTATATCTTAAAACATCGTCTATGCTTTCGATATCTTCGAAGGCACGTGATAAATATCGCCGATGCCAATAATGTTTCACAGCGAAAAAGTAAGTAGTAGAAGCGAAGAGTTCAGCGGCTCCGTTCCATTATTGACGTTTATAGCGAATTGTCAGCGAATATGCGTACAATACCGAGGACACGGAATTAAAAGTTTCACGGTCGATTTGAATTTGTAAACGTACGAAAAGCCCTCTCGAAGAAAAGTTGGTCAACGATCTGTGATATTTTTCAAGCCACCGTGATCCCTTTGCTTCTCACCAATTCGAAATACATTTTTCAGTCTGGCAGACATTGATCGAGCGCATCCTAGGAAAGTAATACCGCTGAAATTGACTATTGAATCGAACGAGGAAGTTATAAACATAACTCAAGATCCTTGTTGTCTCTCGACGTTTGACTTTCTAATTAGGAAACACAACATCGAAATTAATTTCTATCGGTATCTGCATATGTAATGGGTTATCGTTATATGTAAGGGTGTTTTTATTAATTACTTTGGTTAATCTATAATTTTATTCGTTAGACACGTTGTAATTATTACAGATCACAGTCGATGACAGTTACTTGCTAATTACGCGTCTCTTGTAAGAATTTCAAAATTTTGGCAACTGCGGTGGCAAATTATAGGTAACGCCGACCATAAATATATATGTATCTATATAACAAAACATTTAAAGAATCTTTTGATATTTCGTACAGATCGAACGTTTTCCATTGATTTTTCGATAAATGTAAGATGAGTAAGATATCTTAATGCCTACGGTCAGCGAAACGAAAAGCGAGTCTTTCGAAAAGCGATCTAGAGCAACAATATGAAAAAGTAACCGAAGAAGGGGAAAGAGAAGTGACATAAGGAAGAATAAAAAGAAGGAGGAGAAAGGTCAGGATAGCGCGTTATACTCGTTCAGGGCGACAAACGAAGGTAAAGATGACTGGACGGATTCCTTAAGTGTTGCCCCAATCAGATCCCATGTCACTCGGTTCATTAATCCATTCAGGGCGTACTTCGAAAAGTTCCACGTTGTATTACAGTGTTACATCGGTCCCGAATGTAACGACGTGAATATATAATGACGTTCGGAGGTTGAAAAATCTCGAGCGTGACGAGATTGAATCAAATTATAATTATACCGCATCGATGTAACCTCTCGAAGCGATTTACGCCGAACCGAACTTTGCATCCATAAATACAAGCATGTTACGTTCTCGATAGAATTATACGACCACCTCGAAAATTGAATATACGATAGCACTATATATCTAGTACTGTCTTCGCGAGTGGTACATACTATTGTGGGAAAAATAAACCACGACAGAACTTTGCTATTTTTTATACATACAATCTGAACAAGTTTTTTAAAATCCGTGATCATCTTGATCGAACGAGGAGATTATAAATGTTTTTAATTCTTTTTCACTATTCCGGTGCTGCTGTTGCAGTTGGCACTATGAAATTGACCAACCTAAATCGCGCGCCATCGCTCCAAAATACGTAGCGATATTAATATCTTTAACTGATTCGAACCGTTCGAAACCAACGTTCGATAGTAACTGCCATTTATCGTTTACTTCGATCTTCGATCAAGGTACTTACAGTTTAGTGCCAAACATTTTCAAAAAGTAATCCGTTGTAACGCTTATTTCGCTGTAAATTTATGATATCGTGTCATATGCTCGTTTTCCATCGTCCTGGACCCCCGATTCTCCGAACGCAAACATCAGAATACCGCAGAAAAACCGATACACGATGAGACGCATCTCGCGTCTGTTGTCGTTAGGTGTGTTTCTGTAATGCTAGCCTACCTTCGATTATTTGCGCGTCCGGTATCGGGAAAAGGATAGATCGCGGGTAAAACGACGGTGCAAAAAGAGACGGAGATAGGTGTATCGAGAGCTCTGCAGCAATCCAGCAGAGAGCAGCACGGCTGAAACGAAGATTTGCAAACAATAGGTCCGTAGCGGGGTGGATTCTTTAGATGGCGGCTTGATACGCATCGCATTTACATATTATTGCTATTATTAGGTAAACGGTCCTTCGAGCGCCTCTTTAACACTACGCGCTCGCCCTTCGAGGTATTTTACGAGCGACCGCGAGAGGCCCTCACCGATAAAAGCCACCGAGGCCATAGCGAACCGAACCAGCGCCGCCTGTCGGTCGACAAAAATTCAACCACCGCACCGCACCGGACCGAGTAGGTGGCTGGAATTGTAAATAATCGTCCAGAACCCCTGGAAAAAGATTCTTATCACCTTTATACCCGCCACTGTCCCGTTCCGTGTAGATATGACTCGTAGACTAGCCGTCAGCGCTTCGAAACTTTTTACAGTCAGTTACTTTTAATCCCGATGACGTATGCTTTGAGATTGTTACGTGATTTATATTATATTTGTAACACGTTGCTATACTGGAATCGATAGTTTTTAGATGCGCGCTATGTGCAATTTGTCATTGGTATGCGGTAAAACACGATACATAACGCGATAAATCTATTTATTAGTACCGAGAATAAGTGTTTTAATCGAACATCGATCAAGCAGTTAAATCGATGTCAAATTGTACGACTCGTGTCGATCGCAGTAGCAAGTATTAGGTTTATAATTAAGCTTTTGTACGTATTTTTATATAGAAGACGTGGTCTTTCTCGAACAACGAATTGACAAGCTAGAGTAAAACGTCGCAGCGTGTGTCTTTCGTTTCAAAGAACTCGGGCTTGAAGATGCAAAGATGCGTGAATTTGATTATAAAGTAGTATTGCATTCAAACTATCTGAACGCGTCTTGTCCTAAAACAATGGTCTCTAATTTCTGCGTTTTGAAAAATAATAATGTATCATCGAAACAACGTAACGAAACTGCGTGGGAAAGAAATAATGGGCCGATTCAAAATCCGCGTAATAACGCAAGATCGCGAGCGATCGGCTTTTTAAAGCTGGCAACGCTGTGTAGCCGCGCGCGCACCGGACTTCTCTAGACCGCGTGACGCCAGGGTCGAAATTAAAGACGCGGCTTCGAAAGGTAGAGGTAGGGGGCCCCCGACGACGAAGTTGTGGAAAGCAAAAAGGGCGAAAAGAAGGGATCGGAATCGCTCGATAAAACAGGGCGACGTTGGAAGCACCGATAGGCCCCGAACGATTCTCCATTGGGAGAGACATTGCGACGCGGGGAGAAGGGAGGAACGAGTACGTACACACAATGGGGTCCAAGAAGAGGAGCCGAGAGCAAAAGCGGTGAATTAATTGTCGCTCGCGCCGCCGACGAAGCCGCCACGATCCGCAAGCCTGATTTGTGAGCCGCACGCGTGTATATCGTATGTGTATCTACCCGTTCCTCTCCTCCCATCTCTCCCCCTCGCCCTCTCTTTCTCACCGGTTCTTTCGTTTTCTCTTTCGTTGCACGCTCTCTTCCCTTTCCATTTCTTTCATTCTTCACTGGTTGATCGTCTCCGGCGTGCAACAAGGAGACCCGTGTACAGGTTATACGCGACCATGGTGCAGACTGACAATGGAAACAAGCCCAACGGTACGGCAAAGTAAACAGGCACTGTATAAGAGAGACAGAGAGACGGTAAAACAAAAACACGATGGTAATGAAAAGAAGCAAATAATAAACGGAGGAACAAGAGAGATAGACCGTGAATGATCCGTGGAAAGAATAAAGAACAAGATAGAGAAACGGAAAGATGCTACGAAAAATGCGGCAACCGAGTCTCCATGTTTCTTTCTCCTCTTTCCATCCGCTTCTTTTCATCATCCTCTTCTGCACCTCTTTCCACTGTCTCCTCTGAAATCTTCTTCTCTTCCTCCTCCTCCTCCTCGTCCTCCTCCTCCTACCTCGCCTGTTTTTCTTTTTCTTCCTCTTTTTGATTTTTATTTATTATTCAATAGAAGCCAGGAGGTGCTCGTTAATTGATGGCACCGGCTATGGCCGAGCGCAGAAAGCGGCAGGAGAGGGAGAAAAATCGAGGTGGGCCCACGAAGAAGGGGACCACGAGACCACCATCGCCTTATTTATAACGCCGGGGGTAACCGAATTCACGATCAAAATCCCGCGTTCCGCGGCATTGATGGATCGCCACCGTTGTGCGCCGCGTTGCGGCAGCGCTGGTATTTTCAAATGAACCCGCCCTTTTTCCTCGTGCGTTCAGCCATGGTTCAGCCCTCGCCATCATCCGCCGGCTAGTCGGAAGATTCCCTCCGAAACGAGGCATCATCGAATTCTCTCGACTAAACCGAGCCACAAACACGTCGGACCTTTTGATTTCTATATGCAGCTGCCTTTCATCGATCATGGAAGCTCCGTCGACCCGCACAATGAGATGTTGAAATATGTGTTACCGTTGCGTTGATTTATTCGTCTCACCCTTCTGCAGCCGACCTCGTGCACCACCAAATCTCGACGTTTACGACTTTATCTTGTAATAACTTAGATTTACCTTGTCAAAGTTGTTACGGCGGAATTATACTTTATACGAGACAGAAAATGCGAAAATTTCTATACGATGTTTGTATAGCGTTGTGACATTTCTTCGCTTTTCAATACTTGAAAATTTATATACGTTTAAAATATAAATATTTTATAATCCAAACGCGATTCTGAACGTCTGCATTTTTAAGCACTTTAACGTTATTTACCGCATTTTCACACTTGATTCGAAAAATTATAATTTTACATAGGAAAATAAAGAAAAATTTCTATACGTATAAACGTATTTGAACGATGAAAACTTATTTAGAAAATATAAAAGTTATTATATATAAAGTTACATTTTATTATATTACCAACGTTTATGTGGTAAAATAATACTTTACCATATTATATGTTGCATAATTTCATCAATAATGGAATCTCATCAATATTAAAACGTATTCGTTGTTTGAATAGTTTGTTATTTCTCAAAGAAAAAGCAAACTATTCTGTGTGCATATATTCCGTGTTATTAATTTTCGCGTTTCAACGTTGTAAAATGATGATTTCAGGCTGCTCGGCCGCGGCTCCATGCATGTCTTTTCCTGCGAACAGTTTCAAAAATTTATGGCAGCGAGCGGCTTTACAGGGCCGTGGCATTCGCTGGTGGATTTAGGAGCTGGCGACGGTGCCACCACTGCTCATGTAGCCCACCTCTTTGAAAAAGTTTACGCCACAGACATATCAGCACCGATGAGATGGGCTCTGGCGAGAAGGAAGTTCACGTAAGTCGCGTTCAATCTTTCGTTCAATTTGCATCCTTCGAAATGAAAGCGAAAAAGGGACAAGAAAATTCTACGATTCTTACTTGTAACTATTTCTAACGAAATATCGATGGGACAGAGATTTGAATATTTTTATTCGCCCATCTTATCTTTTTTATATCAGAATGTCGTAATTCCATCTGTGCTTAAAAGGAGATTAAATTCTTTGCCGAAGTATGTGCAATGAGAATTCGTACGATGCTATGAATATTTCAAGTGAATGTAACTGATGAAAAAAAAGGATGTTAACTAATTTTTAAATATTCCAAAAATATTTGCAAATTGTTAAACGATCCAAAAATGCAACTTTCTATATTGGTAGGTAATTAAAATAAATCGGGAGAACTTGACAAACGTTTTCGAACTTTTGTTGAAAATAAATATACAATTTTCTAAATTATCCTATCCTTCTCACGAATATTGAATTTTAATGCATCGGATGTCTATTACAGGTTCGATATACTATATTCGATATACCAACTAAACAGATAAATAATATCTACCAAGAAAGATTCTGCTTTCCGGCGAAAGTTAAATCACAACAAGGGTACATTTAAATCGACGTTATTTTGCCACTTTGCCCTCTAGAGGTCTATTTCTTAAAAACTAGGCAAAACCGCTAATTTTAATTCCAAAAAGAAAAAAAAAAAGAAAAAGAGAAAAAAGATGAAAATACATTTCGTCGATGATAGATTTCATGAAAATTGAAACTCATCGTCGAGGTGATTCTCGCAATATCGATGTACAAATTGATTATTCTTAAGTTTCATATCGAACGACGAGTTCACCCCAGAACCAACATAGAAAATTGTTCGCTCATGGAACGTCGACTATTTCAAAGCTCCTCGTAGTCGCCTTAATTAAGCGCGTAGATGCTTAATTCGATGGTATCCGAGAGTCGGAGGAACATAACGACTCAATGTCGTCGAGGACGGTGCATGTAATAGACCATGGTGCGCTATTAACAAGTTTACGGCACCGAATTGATTGGAGTAGAAGTTTACGGTGGTTTTACGCCCGGCCTGTCTCGCGTCGATACGGTTGCAATCCGAGACTGTTCGAATTTTAAGTAAATGTCCGTAGGGTGCGATGTACCCGTAACCGTTTTATAGAAATCCGTTTGCTCTTTTCCAGACGAGTTTAGAACCCTCCCCCCGTGATCTTAGGCGCGAATGAAGATCTTCGAAGAGAAAATAGGAAGAGAAGTACGTGTTAACACTTAGAATACGATAGTAGTTAGAGATGCAGTCATCGTGAAGTAAACAGTAACTTTGATTCGGATAATGTCCGAGGTGTGGCATTATGTGGGATCCAGTTATGCGAGCGAATTCGATGCTTGAAAATAATTAAACAATAGGTTTGTACGAACGTTGAGTTGATTTTGCTTCCGCTTTGCAGTTATACGACTAATTTCTTCGTTATCTAATTATTAATACGATTTTCGTGAGATATGCTTTCAGGGATTACTTTTGTTTTTTACGGTTTAATGGTGTGTAGCGTTTCTTTAAAGTTTTCGAACTTTTAAATAATTTACAGTATTTGAGTTTATTATTAATAAAGGAAGAATAGTTTGTAAAATGAATGAATCGGAAAGTTTTAATTTTTTCATTTACTAATCGAAATTCGACTGATTTATTTAGATAACGTTTATGCTTTGATAATTGTACTAAAATATCGTATGTGTTTTATTAAATTGTGTAACTTGAAAACAAGTTCGAGCGATTGTATAAACATATTCTATTATTTTTAAGTGTTGAATTTATTAAAACAAATCCCACATAGGATGCTACACCCTGCTATACAGCATTTATATTTAGCTAAAGTATCTAAATTCTAATTACATCGTTCTTATCTTTTTTACTATTTTAAAATTATATAAAACTTTGCTAAAAAAAAAAAAAAGAAAAATCTAATATCTACTATGTGGCACTAGATTTTTCGCTGTTTCGAATCTTACTTACAGTGCAAATCTAATTTATCATCCAAATCCAACTTAATTTGTTATCCAAATGTTTGTGTTGTTAAAAGTAACGAGAATACGAGGACAGGCAAAATAAATAAAATACTCTTTGCAAGAACATAACCGTACCTAGATGGCCTGCATTTAAAGTATCTGAATTTACTAACTTCGTATTAACTTTTATATTTCTTTTATCCCAAATAAAAAGAAATTACGCAGTACGTTCGAGATTTAACAGAAGAAAATCATCAAAATCTATGATATATATAAAATAGGCTACTAAATTTTTATTTATCGGCTAATTCAATAACCAAGGAACTGTATTTCAAGTTATCTATATCCCACGCAATCCACAAATCATGTGCATTCTTCTCTTAAAATTAGTTCCTATACCTTTGACCAAATAGCATGCACGTAAATAAAATTCCAATACGTAAAACGAAACATCTTAAGTAGAAGATGACGAGAGGAAATGTTTAACAGATTGTGTGAATTAATTGTAACAGCATACCATCGCCCCTTTCAAATATCAAACAACATACGACATAACATTCTATCGGAATAGAATAAAAATGGAAGAAAATATACTCTATTATCTTATAGGGTGCTGGACGTAGAAAAATGGCACGAGAGCGGTCCATTCGACGTGATCCTCTGCCTGAATCTATTGGATCGTTGCGATCGACCTAATACTCTACTTCGCCGTCTGAAATCATCTTTGGCTCCGGGTGGACGTCTGGTCGTAGCGCTGGTTCTTCCCTTCAGCCCTTACGTGGAAGTTGGTGAAAGGGGTGACCACAAACCGTCAGAATATCTACCAGTAAAAGGGAACGGTCTAGAAGGTCAAATAGCCAGCCTCGTCGACAGAGTTTTCGCGCCATTGAGCCTGAGGTGCCTCGTATGGAGCAAACTGCCTTACCTCTGCGAGGGAGACCTCGGCCAGGCGTATTACTTTCTCGACGACGTGATATTCGTGCTAGAGGCACAGCCAGTTAGTACACAATCCTGTGAATATTCAACGAGAAATATTTCTAGACACTTATACGCTAGAAGCTTTTAGGATAGCTCGCGATACTCAGCTTCCGAATGGATGGATACGGAACCGTCTGGGAAAGAATGCCGGAACGTGCTCGAACGACAGACTGGCCAAGAACAGAAATGTAATACAGGCAAGTCACACTTGTAAAAACTTTAATGATTGCTGTTCATCGGTTAGAATTATGCAAGAATACAGAAGAGCAATACTGGCAAGCGACAACGAGCTTAATGTGCAAATACAGCGGTAGCATTGGTGTATTATAATTCATCGTTCGTTGATCGATTGTCCATTTATGCGACTTGATAAATGAACAACGACGGTGCGCATCTTACAACGATCTCTTACTGTCAAAGTCAGAAGGTGCAGAAAACTTGTACACGGTTCCTATTGATAATAAATATGACGCGAGAGCGGCGATAAAACTTGGAAACTGGATTCTGAACAACAGTTCATACGGCTTGCGACTCTATCTCGCATACACCTAAAACGTTTAATTTGTCTCGAGACTCGGTTTTTTGTACCTTTTATCATCAGACTTTGTTTCCGTGCTCCCTCTTACTTTTTTCTTCTCATTTTTTTTTTTTCGCTTTTTCCTTTTTTTCTTTTTTTTTTTTATTTGGCATACAAGTAGCGACTTAGTCATGGATATGCTTCGTCGTGTCGACACTTCGACAACAAGACAAACGACGATACGTTTCGCGTTAGTCTCGTAATAGCTACTAGAAGAAATAGATCCGTTTAATTGTTGTTGCAAATACACTTTGGCGTGTAACAGGTAAATCGTCAAAAATTACTTAGATGATATTGCAGCAGCTTTACTTTTAAGATTCATGTCGATTAACAAAAAAACAAGGGATATACAGGACTTAAATTTCGGTGATATTTCAGATTGCATGCGTTGCTCAGTGTATAACATTCTGTGTGCCAAATGTGGATGATCCGTAACTGAAAACACAACTTGTACCTGTTTTGTCTACTAATCTCAAGCATAAATCAGAACACCAGAAACCGTAAAATCGATTTGTTCCTAATAATTTCAACAATTTCACAGACAATATTGATTTGAAATCTATGTCGATTGTAAGTTCTATTATTAAATTTTATTAATAGACTAGAATTTGCTGGCTTATATTATTTCTCCACAATATTCATTCCAATAGTAAACTACAGAGACAAGATAACAAAAAATTAATTTAGGATATAGAGAAGAGAATATCAAATAAAATAAAGGTAAATGATTTAATGTTTTATCCTTCATGTTACTTTTATGCTGTTATGTATATACACCCACACTAGATACACATGATGAGATATGCTAAACTATTCTTCAGGATACTGCTTAAAAACTACGAAAATAAAATGTTCGTGTTTGCACAGCTTTTATATATAGCAGCATCCACAATCCTACAGCCTGTATATGCAGCAAATTGCTAAAAAAAATCGTATTTTAAACAATGTAATTAATTTTGAAAGAACTTTCACGTTTTCTACCTTTTTTCCTAGAAATTTTAACGCTTCTTCATATTTTCTTTATTATCTATACATATGTATATTTTATTTTCTCAATTCTAATAATAATTTAATTCAACCGAGATATTCTAACATAATAATCGGTACGTGAATAATGTGGATGATATAAACGAATTTTTAGAACGATTATGTAAGATTATACAAAATTAAAATAGAGTTTTCAACTCCGTACTTCTAATATTGAGTTAAATAATTTCTAAATAAATTGAAATTTTATTATGTTTCGTTAATTAATATATATATATATCAACAGCAAAAAAAAAATGATCGTTACGACGATATTAATTATAACGTAAACGGAAAAAAAAGATGATCAAAATACCTTAATCGTATCGCCCTATATACTAAAAATGGAAAAATGTTTGAATTTAAAAAAAAAAGTTAACACAGAGATGTAAATAGTGGATCACAGAAATCTGAGCCCTGCTAACAATTGATCGACATATTCGCTGCAGATGTTATAAATAAATATACATGCGTTTTATAACAGACACGTTTATAGAAAGATATCTAAACAGAATCACGCGTTCACGCATTCAGATACGTTCATATAAAATTTTGCTATTTGATAGCCGAAACTTTACATCCATCGAACCTGTGTACAAACAAGATTCAGACATTCATCCACTTTCCAAGCATTCGTTACACAAATTTATTGTTTATATTCAGAAACATATAGTTTATATTTTGATATTATCGAGCAAGAAGGAAACATTTTACCATCGCAGATATGCGTATAACAATTGAGTTTAAAACGATTTTACTTCTACAACCAAAATAAAATGCATTTCATCGAAGAATTTCGATTAAGATAACGCATAATATTTTTGTTTTTTTTTTTCTTTTCTTTTTTCTTCTTTCCTCCCGATTTATCACGCATTTCGCGGTTGCCAGAGGTAATACCGTTTGTAAGTAATAGTGCACAGAGAGAAATTTTTGAGCATCAGTGCAAATCACGCTTCGAAAATTTTCTAATAATGTAACTTTTCGTTCTTTTCTTTTTTTTTCTTTTTAATCGTATATAGTAACGAAATAATTTATTTCTCGAAAAATATCTATGAATTGACCAATGATTTCTTTTTTTTTTATACGTGCACACCGCATGTTACTGCCCATGGAGCTTATAAATTATTGCATAAAGTTTTAACATTAACTTGTCAGATAATAATACTAGACATAACAACAATATATGTTTGTGATCTATTTTTATAAATAAACAATAATTTATACAAGTATAATTTTTAAAAAACGTATATATATAGTATATAGAAATTGAATATTTATTTTAACTAGATAATTTTGTCGTGATTTTAATTATTTAATTCGAAACAATAGTCCAATAATTATACAATAAATATTCAAAAATTAAATAATGCGAGGTCAAGCGACAACAAGAATTGCGATTGCTCATTTATACTCTCGTATTTAGAATACTTATAACAATATCTAATTAGCAAACCTTTCACACTTCGATGCAAGACTGAATTTAGTCTTTACACTTTGTCCAAACTTCCAATACGTACGTAAGATTTACTTATATAACAAAGAATCTTTATAATACAATGTTGATCAGGTAATCATTGGAACACAAGTGGTGAGCTATTAAATCAATGCACAACAATAAAATATAAATGCCATTTTATAATACATTCATAATATGTAAATTATTCGTGATGAGGTAGATAATTTAAAATTATCTTACCTCGTAGTTTCCAAGTAAGCCCCATAGGCAGATTATAAAAATTCGAAGAAAACTTATAGCAACGCGAAATAAAGCTAGTTCGAATTTGAAATAACGGTGTGGAGATTCGATTGACTATATATAAATTTTTTCTTCGCTACCCACGTTTATCACAGTCCACGCATGACTCGTTTTGTCTCTTAGTATTTTGAAGTCCTAAACGCCAACAACATTTGAGCAATCCTTCGAGTTGTTTAAATACAAAACACCCATCTAACCACCCATAAACACCACATGACTAGAACATCATAGAGCGCAAAGACAAAACCTGGTCTGCCGCTTAAAAAGCGAAGACATTTGTTTAGTCTAGCTTGCGTTGTTCGCATAACTCTTCTAAACCTCCAGTCTTTCTGCATAAAAATTATAACTCTTTATTTGATATCTCTAGTCATGTAACGAGGGTATACTTAAAATACAGACCATAAGAGATACTTACAATGATGGGAGATAGGGAGTACCCGTATGATCTAATCGATGTTTATCTTCATTTTTCCAGCTTGAGACAGGAATATGTGGAGGTGGCAGGAAACTCCTTAGCGACTGTACAAGCTGTATTGTATCCACCAGTGCTGTAACAAAACCAACGCGAAACATATACATTTCATTTTCATCGATGGAGAAAGATTGGCAAGATGTAAAAATCATAGTCAAAGAAACGCAGTATTTAATATCTAATAACATCACGCATCGATACGGTATTATGTAAAATATAAATAATTTATAAGAAGAATCTATTTGTAAACCTAATGGAAATATTATATTAAAAGATAAATCATGATAGATGCTATGTATTTGATTACTTTTTTGCAAAGCTTCTGATTGTTTTCCATATGGCTTGCACATCGCAGGACGTACGCAAGCTTTCATTCTTGCCATGTTCTTCATAACTTCTGCAAAAGCCCTTACTATTTTTTCTTGTCCTCCTGTAAAATTATAAGAAAATAATCATTTTTTAAGACATACATTGATAAATAAAAAATAAATAAATAAAAGGCAATACAAAAACTTAAGATATAAATTAATAAATAAAGATATAAATATAAACACAGTTTCGATTTCATAGATTAAATATTATACATATATACGATCTACTAACCTTCTGAATTTGAAGATGCCCGAGATCCTTTCTCGTTTTCTAATGGCCAAGCTCCATTATGTAAAGCTAACAAATCCTTATTCGCATTTCCTATCCCTTGTAAATTTCCCAAACCAAGCCCACTGAGATTGTCCAAATTATCTAAATTCGTTCTTAAGAAGTCTGTTAATTTATGATCGGACATTGGAATATTAGGTATTAAGGATTCATAATGCTGTTTCCCAGTGGCTACTTTTTTTTCTTGTGACACAGGTCTATGTGGAATATTTAATGATGGACGGCTTGGAGGACGTTGAAGATTCATTTGGTTCCCAGCACCTCTCATTTCTGCCAAATCTGCTGTCGATCCTCCTCCCATGTGAGTATTTGGATTAGCACTGCTTAATGTCTATAATATAAATACATCAAATGTAGTTGATTTAAAAATATCTAAAAATTAATTCTTTTTTTATAAATAAATTAGCAATAAAAATGGCTCTTATGCTTACTGCTTGAAAATCTGTATTATGAGGAAAACTACTACGTAAGAGAGAAGCTGCTGTTTCGTTTTCTTGAATGTAAGTTGGTGCCATATGTCCCATTTTTTGAGTTAATTCAAGTTGATTTTTGTAATAACGGCAAGCAGGATTTGGACAGTTTTGTACCACCTCTATTATAAATTCTTTTTCCATACCAAAACATTCCCGTCCGATAGTGTATGATTCCATAACAGCTCTAACTGTCCCTTCTAAGCCCAAATGTAAACCGTGTGGACCATTCATATGCTTTAACATCACAGCATTTGCAAAGTGTTCATAGGGCAATATTATTTTTCCATTTTCTCTAAGCACTAGCCTTCCCTGAGAGTCCAAAGCTATTCTTGATGCCATCATCCTGTTTATATATTACCCAAATTAAATTTTACATAAAAAGTCAGGTTTTACAAAAAAAAAACCACACAAACAGTTTACACTTATATATAAACATACGGTATAATATATTAATATATAAAGATAAAAGATCAAGCATTCTTACTGCAAATAGGCAGCACTTGGTATCATAGATGCATCCTTGAATTCAGAAAAACATTGCAGCAGTTCGATGCTTGGATTCCAACCTTTGTTTTGAAGATAGGCTTGCAATAACATATACATCTTTTCAGTAACATAACCAGCGCTACTTGGTGTACCAGGGTAACCAGATCCTCCACCTGGTGGTCCCATTTCGGTTTGCATACCTTTGGCAACAATGTTTTTCATAGTTTCTGCCAAGTCCATCCTGTGCAAATAAAATCATCTTTTAAAAGTAAAGAAAAAGATTTCTCGTAATTTCTACAATTAAAAAATTAAAAAACACGTCGTAAACATAAGACTGAGTAGACTAAACTAAATTGCTAAAGTTATGTGTATATTACAATTTTCGTAGGCGGTAACATTTCGCTTTCTTTTAATACAAAGAAAACTTCGTTAATTTCTGATGAGCTACATCTCATAAAAATTAATTTACAAAATTGTACACATTGGATAAATTAATTCGTAGAAAACTATTGTTGAAAATATTAAGATGTACAGTAGCCGTACCGATGCTAATTGACACATGTAATAAAAAGGGGTCAGGAAAATGTGTGTAGGTTGCCAGGGTAGCAAGCTTGGCATTTTAAAAATCCATGCATATTCGAATCCTCCGGCCATTGTTATTTTCGGGATGAAGACGTCTAAAGAAACGATAAAAAAACACTGATGCGAGCCACCGCCCCCCTTTAAAAGCGGGGGGAATGAACGTTTTGGACACTCACCCCGTTACCGAGCACG
This sequence comes from Bombus superbus, assembly GCA_014737385.1. Classification (NCBI taxonomy): domain Eukaryota; kingdom Metazoa; phylum Arthropoda; class Insecta; order Hymenoptera; family Apidae; genus Bombus; species Bombus superbus. Next base: position 9,200,902 of record JACXIK010000019.1, on the reverse strand, counting down.
ACTTTCACTCACTCGAAGTGTAACCGGGAACACTACAGGACCCGCTTATCACCCTAATCGCCGCTACTTGGCATACCCTCATTAATGATTCTCTTCACATTTACAAATAACATAAATCGTGATAATTATTTCCGCAAGGATTGTTTGCGCGGCTGGCCACCAGAGGCGCATTGCCTTCACGATTTTTACTGTATCCACGTATGTATGCACCTACGGCATTTCAGCGCTTACGCGACGCCACTTTGCGCATTTATCAATATTACTTTTTGCAATTGATATCACCTCCGAGACAGCCTTCCAATTTTTCCTATCGATTTAACTAAAAACTATATATTATAACCTTCATCTGTATCACGACTTATATTATTTTCTTTGTATTTTGATTACAACGATATGTTTCATTTTCTCTAATATATTTCATGAAATTTATTCTCTATATTTGGTTATACATATGTATATTGTATTTCATTAATATGTATCCCTAATTATCGTTTTTGAAGTAAAACAATCATTTCACATTTCATATGTTAAAAGTATGAGTAATTGGATAATAAAATGTGGTACATATAAAATTTGATAATATAAGTTATATTTTGATATAATTTTATATATAAAGCAGTATTTTAATATTGCTCCTATAAATTTAGTAGTGCTTACACTACTTATTCTCGACTTAGAAATGTAATAACAAGTAATATAATTGCACACTGAATGTTTTCTGTTATTTATAGAAATTATTTTCTATTTATAAAAGCATTGCAAAATTGCTACTACACATACTACTTTATTATAATTACTCTTTTATTTATTTATGGGGAATATAAATTAAATTATATGTATAACTAACACAATTAAAAATAGCAGTTGCATTCTCAACATTATAATTATGTATATATTTTTATAAAACATATATAGATAAATAAGTACAAACATACATTTATGTACAACTTAATTTCTAAAGTTAATTGTATTAGCGATCCGTTTATGTTAATTTGTAATATTTCATATTAATACCTACTATAATGTATCACATATATATTATTTGTAACATTGTATAATAACGTCCTTTTATAAATGTACATATTGAATGTCATCTTAAAAAAAAATTCAAATTTAAATTACTTACACACACAGCAGTGATACCAATTACAAAGGCAGAAAAAAATATTCCAAAGAGCGTAAACATGGCCTCGCGGTATAATCACGCTATTCAGCGAGTTTTAGCAAAATTAGAAGCATCCATAAATTCGGAAAATTATTATGAAGCTCATCAAATGTATAGAACTTTATACTTCAGGTGGGCCAACAACGTAATTAATCAACATCGTCAAAGAATCGTTTTTATAGAATCGTCGATATGATTGCTTAACCTCTTCTTCCAGATATCTTGGACAGAAAAAGTATTCGGAACTTTTGGAATTACTATACAATGGTTCTACTCTTTTATTACAACACGAGCAAGTACGTAATCTATTCTGCTTTCTCTATTTTTCATTGATTTTACAAATATGCCGTGAAAAAAGCTATTTTCAAAATGATGTCATAATACACATTCTTAAGTGTTATTTACAAATTCCCTTCTCGAACAATCTATAATTAAGTTCTGTTATCAGTTATTATTAACGTCTGTTATATTAAAATGTATTTTTATAAACAAAAATAAAAATGTTCTAGAATATTCTAGAATATTTCAAGACATAATGAGATTATGTTTGTTCTATATCAATTGATAATACTGTATAACATTGAGTTGTATATAGCATATTTGCAATTATTTACACATATTATATTACAGATATATAAAAAAGTATTGTTACATTATTATATCTTATTACTTATAGCATGCAAGTGGAGCTGACTTAGGAATCCTATTTGTAAATGTTTTAACACAATCAGGAATAGAACCTTCTCAGGATTATTTCGAAAAAATTACAAACTTGTTTAGTATAATGAGTCCTTTATCACCAGAAAGAGATGTATTTGTACAATCTGCTCTTCGATGGAGTATAAAGGGTACAGAATATAAAACAGGTCATCCAGATTTGCATCAGAAAATAGCACAAGTATTTTGGAGAGGTAAATTGATGAAGATAATAAACATCTTTAAATACACATTCATATGATAATAATATTATTGAAGCAATTTATTATAAATTTTTGTAGAAAAAAATTATGTAATGGCACGGCAACATTTTATATATAGTAGAGATGGTTCTGGATGTGCTGCGATGCTTGTTGAGCTCCATGAGCAACGTGGTTACAAAAATGAAATAGATCTTTTTATAGCTCAGGCAGTTTTACAGTAAGTATGCACCTCATTAATTTAGGCATCTAAACAATATTTAAAGTACTTGAAAACAATTTAGAAAGTCCTGTTAACTTATTTTTAGATATCTTTGTTTACAAAATAAAACGACTGCACAGGAAGTTTTTAATTCTTATACATCACAACATCCAAAAATAAACAGTGGTCCACCATATCTTCTTCCTTTACTGAATTTTTTATTTTTTTTATTAAAAACAGTTGACAGGTGAGTACAAATTTTAACTCATTTGTTTAATTATTAGGAAGTTGTACCAAATTTGTAGCAATATTATATTTTGCACTTTATATTTTTCAGTGGTAAACTCGCTGTGTTCACAGTACTTTGTGAACAATATCGAATATCTTTAAATAGAGATCCATGTTATCGACAGTACTTAGATAAAATAGGGCAATTATTTTTTAACGTTCCATCCCCACGTCCTCGCAATCAAGGATTATTTGGTACACTTTTACAATCATTTTTTAACGGTCTTGAAGATGAAGGTTCAGATGATGAACAAAGAAACACAGCTTCAACTTCACAAACAGCACAAGAGCTTGACTGATTAAAAGTTACACGTCACTGTGCAATGTGATGAAAGTAAATAATGAACTTTATATATATATATATATATATACATAATATATATATATACATATAATGGTGTCCCATATATTTTTTAAACACACATTGCATTGATCTAGTAGATCTTCAAACATTATATTGAAATTAATTTTCTTAAATGACTTGTACAGATAAACTTATTTAAAATAAAAATATGTGGGATGCATTCCTAGAGGAATTTTTCAAAGTTATAAGTTAGGAACAGTTTTCAAAAATTCATTCATCAGAAAGTAAAACTACATAGAGAAAAGATATTTGTGAAAAATAATGACTCTTTATATGTGTTTCTTTATATCACCAAGGAAGGTCTCTTTTGATACTATATTTGAACTATTATTTGATATGTTGCAACTTAATTGAAACTTTCAAATTATACATACGGAATCCTATTTAAATATCACTGTGAAGCTTAAAAACAAACTTGAACTTTGAACAAAATCCTTGTACTAATAATTATCTATATATGATGATGTATGTTCAAGAAAAAAAACATGTATTTGAGTATAACTGCTGAAATGAAAATTTATTTTATATAAACTTAATCGTGTGACAAATAAACGTGACATATACACTGATAGCTACAGAAAAGGAGTGCTTAATACTACTTGTTGCTGAAATGCTAAATGAGTGAAATTAATCTTATGTATGTAACTGTCATAGCAGGAAGTAAAATATTTATTTATCAAATTCTGTACTAATATGATTTATATTGTTTAAAAATTTTAGCGAAAAATAGAATATATATTTAATTATGAAAATAAGGTGGCCATGATTCTGTAAGCCCTTTTCAGTACTAATAAGAATAATGTACAATTGCTGTGTATTGAATCCAAAAGTATAAGAAAAAGGTATGATGAAGAATATAGATTTATAATAAGTATATACATATACAAACATGTGTGTATTCTTGTAGTATGTATTATATGTATTATGGGTATAATAGCTTATTTTCCATAATTTTTGAACACAGCAAACATTTTGCAAATACGCAATGTTTAAATTTGTTACAAACACACATGGTTCCACTTTAAACAAAAATAAATTAAAATTTGTTGATAAAATAGATTTTTCATATAGTAGATTGACAGACGTGATATATGTATTTGTTTTTCATATTAATATGCGCGCGAACGTTGATATAATTTTACATATATTATTTAGAAAATTATTAAAATTTATACTATATACAAACATTATATATATGAACATATTATCCTTAAAAGATTTATCACAAAACAATAAATAAATTGAAATACAAAACATTGGAATACTGCGTTTATAGATGTTATACATAATAGTAAACAAAAATAACATACAAGTAGAAATTTTATTTTATTTACAATTGTAACTTAAAACGTCTTATTTCAGGTTCATTTTAAAAATATAATTATACTGGGTGTAAAAAGAAACGCAATGTCTCAAGGTATCTCAATTAGAAAAACTAAACTGAAATGAAACAAACAATATAAAAAGTTAATTCTAATTAACTATTCCTAACTACATTCATTTCTATTGAGCAATAACTGAATATATGATATAAATTAGTTATAATATTGTAATCGAAAAAAATAATACTGATTGATAGTAATATTGATAGCAGGATAATTTATATGATAATTCCAAGTAAATATCAATTATCAATTCGTAAACAAACCCTGATTGTTAAATAGAAATACACAGCTCTAAACAAAGAAGCATGAAAATAATCAATATCATAATATAGTTAAAAAAATTAAGGATTGATTTTTATTAATATTTTTATTTAGAATTGGTAAGCAACGAATAATAGCAATGGAAATATTTAAATGTTGATGATTAATACAGCAACATTTAGAATCTTATAAACAAGTATAAAAATAAAATATAAATAATAAATCTTTTTTATATAACAATATAGGAGAAAAATTTTTAACATTCATGTTTACATAAATGTAATGTTCAAATTTCTTAATTTCTCTTAATAGTAATTTATGCAACTAAACTTCATTTTTCAAATGAAAATTTAACTCACATATACAAAATACGTTTATATTTAGTTGCAATAATAAATGTACAAAGTTCTTAAAAATTAATGAAGAGTATGGAATTTATTATACTGTATGTATAAGTAATGCAATATTGTAATTCACGTAATCTAATACTTTTTAAATGTATAATTAAAAATTATCTTATATTTAATTCCTTAATGTACCCATAATAAGCATTTTTTAAATAATTTATATCTGTAAAAACATTATATATGTATATAAATACATGTTTCACACAGAATTCATACATGTATACATTTATGTTCCTTATGGATAATTACAAAACATAATTCCCTTAAACATATTTTATTCTTTTTTTTACAAAATTGATAAAAATATGAATGCAATACAAAAGATTATGTAAATAAATATTTATAATGTCATAACAAGATAATACCATTAATATTCTTCAAAACCGGGAATAGGAAATTGCTTAGAAAATGTTTCAACTTCTTCTCTTAAAGCTGTAACCTTTGCCTTTATGTTAGCATCGGTATTCAATATCCTTTTATAGTCAACAAGTTTAGGACCAGAAATGTTAGACACTTCCTTAGCGAGTAATAGCCCTAAAAGAAATTTAAATTAAAGAATATTTTTTGTACACTTTTAATATTTTCAATTCTACTCTAAGATATTATTTTAAAACATAAGTACCTCTGTCTATAAAATCAACAACTTTATCAATATCTTTTTCAACTAATCCACGAGTGGTTAATGCAGGCGTACCAAGTCTGATACCACTGCAATTCAATGCACTTTTATCACCAGGCACTGTGTTTTTATTGCAAGCTATGGAGATACTCTCCAAAATCTTTTCTGCTTTAGCTCCTGTGATGCCTTTATTTCGTAAATCTACAAGGAACATATGAACATCAGTTCCACCTGTACTGATTTTATAGCCATATTCCTGAAGTCTTGAACATAGTCTCTTTGCATTAGCTATAATTTGTTTCTGGTACTGAAGAAATTCTGGTGATTTAACTTGCTTCATTGTTGTAGCTATGCCTGCAATTGCATGATTGTGAGGTCCACCTTGTAGTCCTGGGAATACAGCCTGATTAATTTTATCTTCCAAATCATACATAATTTGTTGACCATCTTTTCCAATTTTTCTAACTCCTTTACGAAAAAAGATAACTCCAGCACGAGGACCTCTATAAATGATAAACAAAAAAATGTTATTTGATAAGGAAATGAGGAGCTATTTATCAATAAGCAATATTTGCTAGCAATTACCTTAAAGTCTTATGAGTTGTAGTAGATACAACATCACTATATTCAAATGGACTAGGAATTAATTTAGCTGCAACTAATCCTGATACATGAGCCATGTCACTAAATAGATAAGCATTATTCTCATCTGCTATTTCCCTGAATCGCTTGTAGTCTAAGCATCTACTATAACAGGAAACACCTGCTATTATAATTTTAGGCTTAAATAAACTTGCTTCCTGAGCTAACTTATCATAGTCAATTAAACCAGTATCAAGACTAACTTTGTATGGCATTGATTCAAAAAATATTGATGTTGCAGAAACCTTTTTAGTTCCAGTAAAAAAACCTAGAAGATTGAAACAAAAAATTTTAACATCTATAATACCATAGTTTATAATGTTTTAATATGAAAATTTTATGTGGTACCATGAGTAAGATGTCCTCCATCAGGAAGATCTAAACCCATTATACGACCATGAGGTTCAATTAAACCTGTGTAGACAGCAAAATTAGCTGGACTTCCTGAATATGGTTGTACATTACAACCCCATTCTTCAGGATTTAAATCAAATGCTTCCAAAGCACGTTTTTGTGCCAACAATTCAATTTCATCAATGTATTCATTTCCTCCATAATATCTAAACATGTAAGGACAGTTTTAACAATTGATAAACATAAATACCTTAAAAGATAATGATAATTATAAGTTATAAGAAACATACCTTTGACCAGGAAGGCCTTCGCTATATTTATTATGAAGACAAGAACTCAAACATTGCAAAACACTGAGAGATGTAAAATTTTCACTAGCTATCATTTCAAGACCAGACTCTTGCCTCTTTCTTTCCTTTTTCATTAATTCAAAAAGTTCTGGGTCTGTTTCCCAGACATTCTTATAAATTATTTCAGGCATGTGCTATGTAATTAAAAATTCAAAGTTTTTAGTATCTATTTTACATATTATCAATATACTTATAATTATAATAGGAACAATTTATTGGAGTAATGCTATACTATTTTCTAAATGTATACTTGTTTATTTCTTAAATCTGCAGGGGATATTGCAAAACAGTGTTTTGTTATTACTCTATTTATTATCTTGATAAAGTTCAAAGTGTTTTTACTGATAACCTTGTGTATAGCATGACACAATGAGATTTTCTTCATCAAGAGGCATATATGTTTTACATACAAAACTCTGATTATTACTCCTTATTAATTACTTATTTATATTTAATTATTTCTATTACTTATGAGTACTTTAATCAATATTTTTTAAATTTAAATGAATATAATATAGGTTCGTAGAAGCATTTTACAAATAAAAAAATTGTCCAAAGAAATTATACATTAAAAATCAAATATATAATATATAAATATATAAACATGTTTGTACAACTTATTTAATTATTATGCAAATAATAGAATAATAAATTGAATATAATATACAGCGATAATTATATAGAAACTGCATAAAATATTATTTATGCAAAAAAGAAGCATTATTACTACTGATTGTACAAACAAAAATTAATTATAATGAAAAATAACTTTTACAGTTACTCACGAGTTTGGGTGCACGACACGTGGTTGAAAAATGCACGTTAGGATTTGAATCTTGGAAGACTTCTGACAGTCCTTGAATAACACGATCTTTTATACGCTGTGTGCGGCTGATTAACAGATTTTCAACCAATCGAAAACCGTAACGATTTAAATTCGCCCAATTCATAGTTATGACAAATAGTTTCTTAAATCATATATATATAAAGGTTCACGAAATATACAAGGTGATTACAAATTTCTTAAATCATTAACATATTCATTGCAACTGACGCATTCAGCATTTTGTGTAGTTGTATTCTTTAACCTAAAAATTGTGAAAGAAAAAAACTCCAATGGCTCAACCGTTGATATATGTAATGTACACGCGCGTAATTTTTAAGTGTAATTATTTTGTTCAACTATGAAAATTTATTTAAATGATTTGTAATAATAAAAAATATTTGAAACTGTTAATTTACATAACAATATAAAATTGTTCCTCGATTAAATACACAACTTTCAAATAATAAGTTTTATATTACTACATGAAGATATGTATTTGAAAAAATAAGACTTCTGTTTATTACTAATTTATGAAGGAATCAAATACGTAGTAATACGAGATGCAGTATAAATTTAATATAACTGAAAGCAAATTTTTTGTGTAATTCAATAAAATATTTTAAACATTTTTTTAGAACAATCAAAATTGATTGTAATTATCAAATTGAAATATTTTAATCTAACAGCTGTTATAAGCGATTAAAAAAGTTTCTAGCACTAGGCCTTTCTTTAGAAAGGATATAACAGACCTAGACACTTCCTGTTGTACCAGTTTAATTAAAATTCTTCGATCATTTAACTTCACTTTATAATTATTCAGTTATTTTAGTCACTGAATTGCATGCAACTAAGTACATGCTTTAAATGTTCTACTAATAAAATGTAATGATAGCAGATTTTACGATTTTACTATGAGGAATACTGCTTTGAAAGTATGTAATTCACTATCGATGTACTTACTTTCTTCGAATACGTGCAAGTCTATAGCGTATATATCGTATTTCTTAGCCAATCCACTCGACTCTTTTATCAAAACCTTTTAAACATATTTTTCTTATCATATTACAAAAACTTCAAATATTTCCGTTAGATTGATTGTTCCTTCTCATCTTCAATGAAAACTTAGCAAACAATAATATTATATCGGGAAATTAATGTTGCAACAGTTATTACGAAATTTTTAAGATACAACAATTTACGTAATTACCATTTCGTAATTGAATGAGCATTATAAATATGAAAGTGACCGCACAATTAAAAAGGCAAACATTTGAAAATTTAACAATTTATTTAAAGAGATTATAATACACTTGTATATGTTCATTCCAAAAAAATGTTTACAAGTTAACTTCTTGTCGTGATAAACAGATTATCATAACAATTTTATACTCGCACACAGCATTTTTTATTTTGCTTCTTTTCGTTATTTATTATTGGCATTTTAATATTTAGCATCCCTGGAAATTTCCGGTAATTGAAGAAAAATTAAATTTCGTTATATATAAATCATCAACCGCTAAGTAAAAGTCATATCTTTATTCAGTAATTATTCTTTGACTCGATAATGTTTGTCCTCAGTCCACTAAAGTAACACAACGTACTATTGATTAACAAATGCCATTTAAAGACAAATAAAATATGTTTTGTCATTTTTTTACTATTAAAATAATTAAAAGTAAAAGTAATAATAATAAAAAGTAATTCAGAAATATATGTAAGCCCGCTCTCTTAAATAAATTTTTTAAGCTTATATGTTTTATTTTTAATTTGTATGTTAAAAGAATTAAAGAGTATTTGAAGGAGATATTGATAATATTGAACCATGAAACGATGGAAAATATCTGCATTATACGTTAATGTCACTATTAACCTATCCGTAAATTTAATACTGCTTTTGAAAAGGAGAACAGTTTAATTATATACAATATTTATATCCAATATTTTATCTCAACAATGAATTTTTCTTGTAATGTAATTTTCTAATCAAGTACTTCGTATTTAGTACCATTATATAATTTTAAATAAGTTAATATAATGTTGAACAATAACATTGTTCTAATACTAAATATTATCTCAATTCTTTAAAAAAAATTAATATTAAAATAAACATATTAAGAAAAACGAATTGAAATATATCACACCGAAATCATGTCAAGTAAGATAAATAAATTCATAAAATGTTCTTTTTTTATTTATTATCTTGTTTATGCATTCTGTATAGTCTCGTTTATTATGTGTATTTTGCTTTTTATTTGCTTAGAAAAAAATTAGTGAAAAACTATTGATGAACTTTACAATCACAATTGAGCAGCTGCTACAATATTAGCTGTACAAAAACAGAAATAGCGTTACAATTAATTACAAGCATTATATTATGTATCAGAAGTGCATATTTTCGCGGATTATTTGTTACATGTAAGTTTGATATTTTTTTTTTCGCTTCCTTTCCTCTTTTTTATTATAATACAATAACTTAAATAATTCTTTTCCAATATAACTTTCATATGATTTAGTGCAAAAAATACATTGGTATTATTAACATCGTCATAAGTGATATTCGTACTATCTCCAACTTTAAAATCATTGTTATTGTTAGTATTCATTGAGGAACATAACAATAAAATGTATATGTATACAACTAATATACATATTCAATTGATATCTATATTTAATAAAATGTGTAATTCATGTTTTCGTAATGAATACATATGTTTCCAGGTGAATACATATGCTCTACTCATGACATCCTTCGATCAAAACTTCCGCTTTACTTTTGTCAGGAAAATCAGTTATGAATACTAATATTTTTACAAAAAATTAAAGATTAACTTTTTGTATATAATTTAATTAAAAGAAAAACGAAGTTATCAATTTTTCCAATGTTTAAAAAATATGTACTTTCTTTTAGTGTCTTATTTTTACATGATTCTAATAATCTTATGAATTGAAAAAGAGAACAAAGAAAGTTCATTTCAAAATCACGTAATGAAATGTGTTATTTAAGAATTTCTAAGTCTATATTTTTTAGCAGAACATATTTTAAAATTATTTTCGAAAACAAAAATAAGAAAGTTGGATGTTTATAACGAAACATTTGCAAGCATATACATGATTAAAATTACGGCTGTAGTTAGTCAAACTAGCTGTACAATCACGTTTAGGTTTACAAAATATTGCAATCTTCACAATTAGCATGTCCAGTCTTCGTAAATATTTCTGCACTTCGCATAAATTTCTTATGTATTATCGATTCATAGTAATTATTCATCGATGTTGAAATACGCTCTAGAAAACATTTGACATCATGAATAATACATACTCATTGTAAGAGCTACATTTGATGTATTTCTTCAAATTATATACTCAATCGATATAAATTACCGCTCCCATTAAATTGCAGCAATTTATTATCCTAATAGACTAACAGCTAATTAGTTCGAATTAAAATCATTAACTTGACCTATTTGAAGAGTTCTTATAAAGTTTAAAACTCTTTCCTTTCTTTGTTTCTTAATAATTGCAACAAACTATTCTCTTAGAAAAAGATTTATTTATTAAATAAATTGAATAAATTGCTCCATCTTTTCTCAACATTTAGTAACATTCTTAGGTATTGTGGAGCTATTTAAACGTTTCGAAGAAAGACTATAATCACAGTTAAGAGAGGAGAAAATGCTGAATAAAAGATGATTCATAAATAATAGGAAATCTAGTAATAATATCTTGGCAAGTTATCGTGCGTAGAGTGTATGCAAAGAATTAGAAAAAAAAGAACAAAGCTATGAAATAATATTTAATAAAACAAAAGCAAAGGTTTAATTAACGAAGTGATGAAATAACACTTTTTTTTAAACAACAACTTTTATCTTTCAATGCATTCCATATAGTTATACTCATAGCATGGTGAATTCAACATTCACCATATTTGCATTCTTTTTCAGTTTTTTGTTAATTTAATTGAAACTGCTTCATTAATATGTTAGCCTACTGTTAGATATTTGCAAAATTTCATAGAATCCCAGTAAAATATATAGGAAAAGACGTAGAAAACACACACAAAAAAGAATATACTCAAACATAAAAAGATCCAGGGTGTTTGGAAAGCAAATTAAAAATTTTATTTATGAATTATCTTGTAAATACTTTATAATAATTTTTGTTATGCAACGATGTCGTACTATTTAATTACATTCCCCTTCAATTAAAGTATAACTATATTTTTGTCTATAAAGATGCATGTAATAAGCAACGAATCTAGAATCTATAAACAAGATGTTAACGTTTTCCTATTTTGCGAAGAAATATGAAGAAGGTTATAAAAAGTAATTGTATGCCTGCGTTTCAAACATCCTGAATATAATATAAAACAGGAATATGTAGACAATTCTTTTGTGATAATGGGCGTTAAGTATTACATCACGTAGAACAGTACATAATGTTTCTTTGGGTCTCATTATATTCAGCTACAAAGATTTTACATGGCAGGATCAAGTAACCGAGATTTAAAAAAAACATTATACGTTTCTAAAGTAATGCGCTATATTTATAAATACCTTACTATTTCTTGACACGAAAGCATTTCTTTACTTAGTAATAAAATATGTTTTTAAATAAATTTTTACTCTTGATAGACGTAAAAGCAGTGAAAAACACTGCTTTCAAAAATATTTGCTAAATAACTGTCTCTGAGTGATAAAATATTTACAAATTTCATAGATAGAATCCATTGTTGCAGTATAGTGGAATCAATCATCAGTATATATGATTGATCCAGCCATTATGTAAAATCCCTGTCGATTCAAAAGGGAGAACTTCCATGATGCATAAAATATCATTGCATGTTCATTACAGTCTCATAATCCATCGTATACAAAGCGTAGATTTACCTTTTGTTAACATGATCATAATATTAAAACCGCGCACTATCTGGTTGAAGAACCGAATACATAAACGCATTTCCAACCATCCTGTATCAAACGTCGCTTTCTTACTATAAAGTTGTATAAATTATATGAGTGGCTGCCTAATTTCATTCTTCTTCGTGTGATGAAAATTTAATTGTAAATTTTAATGGCCTTTTCGAGGTAGTTGATACGAGAGCGCTTTGGCGCTTTGTTGACGTGTTCTAGGCCGAGCCAAGGCCTAAGTGGTGATGTGCCTGCGTTTAAAAGTGAATAAACTACAAAATTTATTTTTCATCAGCGTCAATTTAAAGTTTCTACTGTAAAATTATTCGCTACTTCACCTATTTTAATATTTTCTATCAAAACTTTGACGTTTATATTTATATGCATGTGTGAGTGTATTTTTTTTATTTGTATCTTTTTTATTTGAACACTTACTTTGATTTGGATGAATACGGAAATCTGCAAGGTCCATGCAGTACTCTGGCGAGTCCATAATAAAGTGTGGTTTACCCATCGTCACCACCGCGAACTTAAACTTCAAAGTTTTTTTATGAATTCTCATAAAATATCAAATAAAATTAGATTAGGATGCCTACCTTTTCAAATTCTTTTTCCTGTACCCCCAACTTCTTCAATAGTCTTTCCTTCATCTTTGGGAAAGGCTCACCCTATAAACATATAAACGACGAAAATACAAACAATGTATAATTACAAAATTAAAATATTTACTTGAAAAAACATCTTTCCATATTTTACTATACTTACATGTTTGATTTTAAAGAAAAAGGGAATACCAAATGTTGAAAAAATATCCTTATGGAAATGGGCAACAGGAACCAACATTTCATCTTCTGCTAAATTTAACTCATCATTTGGAATTTCTTCTATCCTGTATAATTTTGTGCCAGATGTATTTAAATTATCTAAAGGTACATCTTCCCTTGGACCAGGCGAAAGTTTACTAGAATTAATTTCTAATATCCTTAATTTTCCAGATCCGTTTTCTGATAATTCTACTTGTTTTTTAGCTTCTTCCAGTAATGTTGCTACTGTTCCATTTTTATTAGGATAAAGAATAATTTCCTTCTCTTCTTTAAGAGACGGACCAACCCATATACATTTGAACTGCTTTTTGTTTTCAAGTTCATTTACTCTAATACTAAGTTGCTGATAATATAACTTTTTTGCTTTAGGTTTACAATAAGAAACCAAATCTTTCAATGAACCTTCAAATGTGCATTTTAGTGGGTGACCAGGTGAATCTTTGTAGCTGTAAGTGTAATAAGAAGTATTTGTATATATAATATAGATATATAAAAGTATATAAAACTGCATGAAGTTATACATTATATATATTCTTACGTTTGACATTTAAAGAATTGTAGAAGATAAGGATCTGTACCAAGTCTTTGCGCCACAGCTCTTGCCATTTGGTCATATGTCATTCTTAATGAAAGTTCCATTGTAAAACCAGTATCATTAGGAATTGTTTTATCACAAAATGTAACTTCTACTCTATGAAATAGATCTCTGAAATATAACAAAAATTTTTGTATAAAGATATTTGTGTAAATATCAAATTTTACAAATATTTCTCAACTTACTTGAAGTATTCTCTACATGTTGGAAGCTCATACATTTGATTGTCACCCTCTTTTTGAAAAACAATTATATCTCCATCCATTAATTCCTCAAGGACTTTCTCTAATGGTTCTGTTAAGTTGTCTATCTTTTCTACCAAGTTTGGCTTGATTTCTTCGTAAAGAGCCAATTCTGTATCAGGTGGAAAACCAGCTCTTTCATTTAAGATTGGTATAAGTTCCTCTGCACAAAACCGTGATAATAATTATTTTCCACTGTTATGAAGATATAAATCTATTATATTTTATACTGTATAAAGTTGTTTCTTAATCTCTGACAATAACATTATAATAAAAAATAAAATTAAGAAAAGGAAGTTATTTAAAATAAAACTTACGGACTTTAGCTGTGACAGGCATATAATGATGTCCACAGTAATGAATCTTCTTATTTTTAGGATCGTATAATTTGAAAAATAGCAGAACATCGGTGTCTTTATCGAAAGGTGGCAATGCTGTTAGATCAGAATCTGGAGGAACAAGTTCAACAAACACGTTCCAAACATTTGGGTTCTCCGCGCATTGGTAAATGGATTTTTGTAGGTCATTTTCTAATTCAATTGGCATTGGTCTACAAGTCTGGTTTGAACGCACATTCAACGGCCACAAACGGATTTGCTCTATTGGATATTTCTGTAGAAAAAATCCCATAAAATTAATTATTTAAATTCTATAATCTTTCAATTTGACAGAATGGTTGTTTCACTTTTAAGTACAATTTTTTTAATCACCTACCGTATTCGTAGATGATCACAACAATATAATATATAACCAATTAGTAGCACATATTATGAAGTCACACCAATATTTCAATATCAAATAATTAAAAATATCGATAAAATAAAATATCGATAGTAGCATATTTTAATACAATATGATGAGAGTAATAGCATGAAAAATTTGTCAACACTTACCAAGCTATCACTCAGCAATTCGAGAAACTCGTGCAAGGTACACTGCTTACGTACGCGAAATACACGATACAAAGCATGCTCTGGATCATATAAGTCATTCCCTTGGTGACCGTCAAAATTATCCTCAAGAAGGACGTTGACGGTTATATACAAGTATGCTTCTGTTCTTTCCTTTCTTCGTATTTGTTCCAGCCTCTTCTCCTCTTGCAGCCTCTCCACCAGCTAGACCAACAAAATTAAAATTATCCATATATGTACTAAATTCATCTCATTGGTAATTTTTCCTCATCTGTCTTCTAAAATTTAAACTTTTAGAAAAGCAGTGTGCTAGTATCATGCTTTTGAGATTCGAGAACAAATAGTATTCGAAACATCAAAAGAATGAATTTTGTTTTGTCCTTTATATAATTTTAATTTTGTTCATCTGCCGCAATACAGACTACTAAGTCAAACAATTACACAATGAAAATTATTCAGCTGTAAATGATGGTTTCATGTAACATACTTTAAATTAATCCAAACAATTAGAAAGTACATGAAATACCTAAATACTAATAAATTTTTACACAGGAATGATGTTTTAAATAACTAAATAATGATTTATGAAATGTACTAAATTTTTGTTTCATAGTCCTATAAAATAAATTTCCTGTTATTTTCGTTTTGTCTACTAAATTTTGATTAAAATATAAAACACAACTTTATATTATATATATTTTTGAAATTAAGAATCATATAATATTAATAATTGATATTTGCAGATCTTAAACTATCATACCTGTGTGCTATGAATATTTACAAAAATACATGACCATCATTTATGCTAAATAATAAAAAGAATGTAATGTATAACTATAGTAGTGTGGAGATGCTTCACATTTTGAATTACTGTCATTTGGATGTTTTAAATCATAATACAGCTACATTTTTAACAAATAAAAAGTAAAAATGGTAACAAATTAACTAATATGACTTTTAGTGTTTGAAATTCTCTAGTATTCAACAGTTTATTCTATATTTTTTCATTCATTTTATGTCTAAGATAAAGAGTAATATATATATATATATACACACATATATATATATTACTATATACTTATATATATATATATATATATATATATATATATATATATATATATATATATATATATATATATATATATATATATATATATATATATAGGTATTTTATAGTTATTATAAAATATTCACTTTGTTCATGAGGCATTGAACTTTTTCTATTTATTAATATGTAACAACAAATAAATAGATAGCATCTGTTGATGGTCATACTGACTATGAACATTGACAAAATTTAATGAATTAACGAATCGATTAATTGATTCAGACCTCATTACAAGGTTCAATATCCTAATTTTATTATTAACGTTGATTCAAAGTGTTAATTCATGAAAATCATAGATTTAATAATATAAATCACATTTCACCTCATTCACTAAACGATCTTCATTAAATAACAAATACACCGTAGAAGACGTATTAAGGAAGAAGCAGACATTAATAAAACCTACTTATTGTTCATTTTCTTTTTTTCCCCACAGCATTATCTATTTCATGAGTTAAAACTCATTATTTTAAATCAGATTTTGAATAATTATCACATTCTATTAACTAATAAGTCTTTCTTGCCTGTATTTTTGTTATAATTATTCACACATTTCAACCTATTCTGCGATATGTCTGTGCATTTGTTACCCAAAGCTTTAGAATACTACAATACAATTATTTTTTTTAGGTATAATATCATACAATATTTATTACAATAAACATTTCAAACTGATTCTAAGGCTCACCACGATAATAGCCTAATAATCAGATTTTATGCCAACCCGATTTCAATTTTTGTGTAGTACCTGAAGTGCAACGCGTACATTAATTATAGCTGTTTAACCTTCCATCAACTAATATACAATTAATATAAAATTTTTAAGTAACGAGAAAAATAAATTAAAAGAATCAACAAAGATCTAATTTTTACATGACTCAATCGTCCATACAAAAAAAATCCTCTGTCAAAAAGATTAAAATACGTTCATTTGAATAAAACAAATCTCTATATAACATTAACTAATAAAAATCTATTGATAATGTACATATTAGATACTGTAATACAACATTTTATATTGATTAACTGCCATAGTCAATGAAATATCTTTGCATATAGACATCAATTCAATATGATGTAACGAAATATTTTCTTTTCTCCTTTCTTTTTTAAATATGTAATAAATATCAGCAAAGTAATGCGCGCGTAACACTTTTAAGTCACATAAGTGTGACATATTACATACAACATGTCGTACCGGAAAATGGACACAATGTATACAATATCAACATTTGGTGATATAACAGCCTGTAGCTGATAACGCTATAAATTTCTGGTTATTAAAAAATATTAAGAGAAATTTTATAACAAATATTTGAAAATATATATATGTATGTATAGGTGCTAAAAAAAATATTAATTTATTAAATTTAATTTGTAGATATTATTTTCTGATTAATTCACATATCCAAAATATTGAATCTATTCAAATACGTTCCTATGTTATTAAACTCATTTCATCCTTGTATATAACTTGATGTAATGTTTTATGAATTTGATGATTTTATATGTTATGAGCTAATTAGCTCAAGACATATTTAAGAAATGGGAAGTTTTGTTGGAAAAGAATTCAACCAATTCACAACTCTTTCCATCTCTTCAAAAATCATGAATATAGAGATTTGGATTTCGAGAATTTTGCGTGCACGGACGAAGAGTCGTAGTCTCTGTATGTGAGTCTTTGATTGAGTCAGTCGCGTCTTTGTCACGTTCAAGGTCGCTCAACTCCTGGGAAAGCTCTCTTTGTAGGACGTTTCTGACCTCTTGAGGTATATCCTCTTCCTTGACTTCTTGTAGGACGTTTTCCAACTCAGAGTCCCTTATGTACACCAACATATAGGCGTTCGTACAATGTTTCACAGCTATAGACATATCCTCATCTTGACCACCATAATTGTGTTCAATAGCTTCTTGTTTCGTACACCTTGAGACGACATCATCGTCGAATTTGCACCACTGTTTCAGAATTGAGTATACACAATCAGTGATATTTGCATATAATTTGTCATTTAAAATTATTTAAATAGAGAATGAAATTATGTTTAAAAGAAATACATAATTATTTCTAAGTAAATTAGAATAAAGTAAAAAATACACATACTTTTCCATCACCAGCTGGGTTGATAAATACAACATAATGCCCACCATGGTTATCCCCACTGTGAACTAAGACTGCATGCAATGTATAATCTGCACTTGTTGCTTCTTTATTTTGTAAATATTTGCCAAGACTTATTTTTTCATAGAATTCAAACCTTAATAAAATTTATATATATAGCCGTTAAGATCGTAAATATTATAAAAAAATAGATTCTATGTATTAAGTTTATAATTTTTTGTTATTTCTTACCTATCATTAAATTTTACAGAACAATCTGTAACTGGATCATATTGAAATCGCATTAAATGTAAATGCAACACTGGTGGAAATGATGAAAAGATAACACCTTTTTCTGCTTCTTGTAATCCATTTTCTCCAGCATCGTATTTATTATCACCATCCAGACTTTCAGTACTCACATAATCATTAAACGACTCATAAACTAAAGTTAATTTTTACATAATATAAAATTTTATAAATAACACGCAAAACATGAAATTTGTATGTATTTAATAAGAAATATTTCTTCATATACTTACTATTTTTCTTTCCTTTTATATTTAACTGTATATCATAGAAAGTTTCAACTCTAGTTGATTTGTAATCAATATTTTTACATTTGATAAATGAGACCATCTTTCCTTCAAATAATTTTGGCACTGTACCCTCTACACATGTACCTTTCATTTTACTTTCCAACTTGTCTAAAAGCTAAAGCAATTATTAGTAAAAAATAACTCTTCATTGATAAATAAAGCTTAAAATACTACAGATTATTGTTGAGGATATTATAAATAGTAATAAATACATTAATTTCTTACCACTCGTAAAAATTCTTGTACATCATGTTGCATAAAAGAATCTAGTGTTTCCCAACCAAAACTTTTGGTTAATTTTTTTGTACCTACTGGTTTATCAGAAAACTGTAATTCGTGAAATACCCTTTGTAAAGCCAAAGCAACACTTTTGCTAGAATCATCACTTTCTGTTGGCATTTTGTAAACTGCTTTACGTAACTAGAAACATAAAGGATAAATACCTAAATATTTATATTACAATCATAAAAATTTTAAGACATAGAAAGTAAAGAATGTTAATTAATTTTTGGTTTAAAAAAATACAACAAAACTTATTTTACTTTTGTTAATCTGGTAATCTCATAATATCCATATTCCACTATCAATGTTTCTTTAGTAATTTATATTAACATAATATATATAATACATACTGATATAAATGACAATTATAGTTGATATTTAAGTTTTGAAATACTCAAAATGAATTTATTGACCTACCTGATTTGTAAAATACAAAGTTTGAAGTAAAGAGTTCATATAGCATGTAGCACCTTGATTTTTTAAGCCTACAAATCCTGTATGCTTTTTACTATCCCAGCTGACACCATGTGGAGCATCAGCCATGACATGAACCTATTTAAAGGAAATAAATGTTATAAAAATAGCTGCAAACTTGTATGTTTACAGAAAATATTTATGGAACAAATGGATGGAAACTTAATATTTATGTAATATTTCATAAATTTCCTCAAAGAATTAAATTATAATACAACCAAAGAATTAAATTATAATACAACCAAAGAATTAAATTATAATACAACCAAAGAATTAAATTATAATACAACCAAAGAATTAAATTATAATACAACCAAAAAATTAAAAATCTTTTTAAATTTTTGATTGAAGATAGCCTAAAATAAAATTAATGAATAACTATAAATTTTTACATCAAATTAAACAAAATATTTCTTTATTACTCTCTTTGATTTAAAAAATCTAATATCACACTAACCTCAAGTGTAATAGAATCATCTTTAATAAAACCTTTATCAGGATCCAAGACATCCTGCCATGTCATAAAATGACTAAATCCCCAATCATTTTCTTTACTATAGAAGAGATGTTGAATTTCTAAAATGACAATCCATATACTTAGGTATACGTAAGAATACATAATCATAATATTAACTAAATTAAAAATTAGATGAAACGAAACAATCTTCAGTAAAAATAAAATATTAGTATATAAAAATATATACTAACTTCTATTAAATGGTTCCTGTCCCTCCTTACAAGAAAGTAATCGAAGATCTGCAACTGCATAACAACTCCACGATGATTCACTTTCCCCATTACATTGTAGAAAAAAACCAAGAGATTTCTGAGGAGCTCTATCTTGTGTCTGACTTGACCGTGGCATTATCATTATTTTCCATGGTAAATTACGAACATAACATGGAGGTGACAACTGGGTTTCTTTCATTTTAGAAAGATTTTCCACTGTGTAACGAAATGTTGCTTCTGATCTTGCTTCATCTAAATAAAAAGATATTGAGATTTATAATTAATTGAGATTTAAAATATAATGATAATTAATGATATGCATTCCAATTTTCATAATTGCAACATTAGCATTAGATTATGTCTCATTATAATATTCTTACTCATTATAACTTATTATAACTTTTATAACAACTTTTAATATATGTATCTGTACACCAGAATTTTTAAGTTTTCTTTAATTCCTAATCGAATTTAATTATTAATAAAATTTAAGTAAGCTGTCACTGTTGGCAAACATTTATGTCTTTTATTAAGGTTTTAATGTTAAATATTGTGTTTAATTTGTAAGAAAGGTGATATCAATAAAATAAATTTCTTTTTAATATTTTTCTCCTACCTTCCTCCATCTCTTGATCTTGAACTATACAAGCTAATTCTGATTCTCCGTTCATAGGACTAGTATCATTACCATCTCCTCCACCATCATTTGGTGTTTCTAAAAGGTTAAGACATCTATTACTGCAAAATTCTTAAAAGCTGCTTTTTGGAAAAAGCTTTTATAATTTTAGCAATAAATTAGATGGATAACATTACATTTTACAATGAATTATGCACTGTTTTATATATAATATATGAATTTTTGACAGTACTTTTGTATTTTATAAACAATATCAAAGAAATGTTGTATATTTGAGCTGTTTAAATTGTAGATTATCTGCAACACTAATATATAAAAATAAAAAATTTACCGAATGTTTTATAATAAACTTAAAAAAATGATTTACAGAAATATCCATGTAGTAATTTATACACATAAAACTTGATGAAAAATGCTGTGTCAAATTCCAGTCATTATGTCATAATTAGAAAACAAATGAATGTTTTCATCAAATGAAGAACTACTTATAACCATATATTTATAAGTTGTTAAAAAGAGTATATATACATTCACTAACTTAACATTAAGTATTTATATAAATATGTAAAGAAACAAAAAATAACAGTACATTTAAAATATATTTAGAATCTTACTTTTCTTTGTTAAGTTAATATAATTTGCGTGGTTATATACATACATACAGATTATATTCGCGCGCGCGCGTGTGTGTTACGTATTATACATATATATTACATACATATCCCAATGCTCATATTTTCTATAATGAAAATTTTAATAAACATCAACAGAGATTTAAATTCTTTTTGAATATATAAACTGCATGACTATGCAACAAACCAATCAACTAATGTAGAATCAAAACTATCCCAAATGTAGCATAATATAATGCAAATTATCGAAATCATATAAATATGTCACATATTTTTAACTCTAAAACCAGCATAATTTTTATCTTATATTCTAATTAACGTTATTTTTTACTGAAATACGTACATACGTAAAGAAAGTTCACTGTAAAATGTTCGTATCAACGTATAAAGTTCGAAATAATTTTCCATAACCTTCAAAGCAAAAATCAAAACATATGAAACTAATAGAAAAAACTAGAAAAATTGCAATGAAGTGAAACAGATGAGGGTGACCCGTACCTCCTTCTTGTGTATCCATTTCCTCAACTTCATTGACCTGAACCGGTGCCAGGTTGAGTTGTTTAAGGTTTTCCTGATCGTTAACGTGGTTCATCGCAATGCCGATATTGATGGTCGTCTTGATTGCGCCGGGAACCTCGGAGGCGGCTTCCGCCGTCGAGGTTACTTCTGAAGTTAATTTAACTGATGCAACTACGAACGAGTTTCGAGTAAAAATTGACTGTTGTCGTTCGACGGGCTGATTATTCTCGTCAGGGACGGAAGATTTTTTCTCGAGCGAATGTTGCTGATTTAGTTGTTCGATTCCAATCGCAACCGGGCTCGCGTCACTACTACGACTCGAGAACGACGTCCTTTTGCCACTCGACGATGGTTGATATTTACTTGCGATGAGCCCAATTTCTGCAACTATCAAGTGCCCCCGCTTTTTCGGGGGACGCCCACAGCATATATTCCACCCTTGTGAGATATCCTCGTAATTTCTACGTTGTCCCTGCTCTTGTCGCCACGACTATTTCTCTCCTTATTCTCGAACCTATCTTCCTCGCACTTCTTACTTTGTACCACCTCGCTCTTTCTCGACCGATCCGAGGAACGGTTTCCGCACCGCGGGACCGGCGCGCTACTAATCGTCAAACCTACGTACTTCTTGCAAACCACCAATCTACTATATTTCGATCTTCCTATTTCATCCAGCCTCTGGCAACGATCACCTTTACAACTAAATCTTTCGAACAGTGTTTCCAGCTTTTTAACCTGATCACGGATACACTCAGCTGATCTTTTCACGGACGAAGACAGGAAGATCTGCTTCGATGATAGTCTTTTAGACCTCTTTTACGCGAAAATAAACAAAATGGCGACGAACCACACTGTTCTACTGCCTGCCTGCCTGTCTGTTCTGCATACAATTCGTACAAGTCACGAAATGTTCAACGTCTTTTAGATAGCACACTCAATGTTACTTTTTATCCTGTCAACGCGGCAAATATAAATAAGTACAAACTAGGATTAGAACAATTACGTACTAAAATCCAGTCTTAGATTCATTTCTTGTGTATTTTTCAAAAAATATTACTGTATACCATTGTTCTTATATTTAAGTTTATAATTAAGCATAATAAATGATATATGATATAGTACATTGATACAATAAATTCTAAATAAATTAATATTATGAAAATAATACATAGTCGTATGTACTGTTTTCTGTTTATAATATTACTTATTTGATAAAAGAACTTTACCAAAAAATGGATAAATATAGTGAAATATATGTTAAGAATTTCGAAAAGTTATATAATATTCAACCCATATTCAGCCGATGATAAATATCAAAATCTGCCTATATAATGTATATACGTACTACGTTTATCTTTTGTATACAATTATACATATGTATATACGTTTTGTCTTGCTTTTGTGAGATTCAAATATCACGCGTTGAATATTTAATTTAAAAATTTGACTTCCTCATATTTTGAAGATGAAGTTCCAGTACAAGATACGATATCTCTTAATAAATTGTAATTATACAAATAACTTTAGTAATCCGTAACAAAATAAAATAAAATTGATTATCATCATTATATGTTACATTTAGCAACTTAACCTACATCTGTATACTTTATACGACTATGTACATTTATTTATTTAATTACACAACTGTATATAACTAATTAAATTAGTTTTAACAGCTTTATAGTAAAATTGTCGTCTTTGGATTGACAAACATTTCTTTTTGAAAGTGTAACAATTTCATATCATAAAAGTTATATATATGGGTTGGATTTATTTATTGCTGTAATTCCAAATTACAATATTACAATTTTATATCATTGTGTTATATTTTATATATTGTAATTTAAGAGTATGTAAAAGGAAGGATAAGGATACAATAGTATAAATGAAATATTACTATACAAGATAATTTGAAGTTATTTGTTATTTTAATAAATATTTCTTTTTATGTTTATATTTATCACAAACAGCAAAAATAAATAACTTGTTAAAATGTTTACCTATATCTATACAAAAGTATGTTAGCACAAATCTTCCGTAAATAGCAATTTTCAATAATATGTATATTAAATCATAAGCAAGTTTTATACACTGTTTGAAAATTATTTATAAAAGAGGATTTTACAGTTAAAATTAATTAATATTTAATAGAATTGATAAGTATTTTAGTAGATAAGTGTTTTACAATATTGACTCAATCAAATTGAATATATTACTTGCTTCTATATAAACAGAAATACGAAAATATATTTAATACGCACAATTTTATGTTTTTCAAATTAAATATCTTTAAATATAAAAAACTTTGTACACATTGAAGCTTTTTAAATATGTTGAACATTAGTCTAATTAAGCATTTTTGAATTAACCATCATTTTTTAAATATGTAATTTATATTAATGCTGCTTTCTGTGTTCCTAGATCATTTTGCAGTTAACACTTACTTCCTGGTTAATGTTAATCCATTATTATAGATATATGTATGTTGTTCTTAAATATATAATATTTATATAATATATTACATAAAACATAAATTCTTATATTAATATATTATTGTTATACATCATTGTTTAATATGCGTAATTAAACATATGGTACTTACAATATACATAAAACAAAATGATCACAGTTATATGATAATTATAATCCACTTTTATAAATATTTAATTATTAAATAAATATGATCATTTGTGTAATAATAATAATAGTTGTGCTATGTTGTATATGGAAAATAGTTACTATCTTACAAGCACCAAATTTTGTATATTTTTTTATTATAAATATCCACTAATTGTAAATTGAAAATCTTATTTCAAAGATGATATAATATAGAAAATTGCATTTTCAATATTTATGTACTGTATTAAAGTAAGATAAATAATATATTTTTACCACTGCTCATCTAAATTTAATTAGGTAAAGCACTTCCATATTTAAGTTATTTAAAAGTTAAAATATTAAACTATTTTATTTGACGCAGAAGAATACACGACAATATCATACAAAGAATATGTATAAAGAAATTTAGTTTATTTTAAAGAAAAATAATGTCAAGTGGTTTTAGAAAATAGTAACATTAATTGCAATTGTTCATATTTTTTCATACACTACAGCATAATATTTTAGATTCATTGAACCATTCATTAAAAAATAATTTATAATATTATATTCAGTAATAATACTGATGAAATTTTTGTTGTTGTTTTATATAATAAGATAACGACTTTGAATTTTCATATAATAATTATTATCAGCATTTTTAAATATTTACAATGAAAGTAGATATATTTAAATGGTGGTAATTACATGTAAGCAAAAACGAACTTTTTTTAAAATTTAACTATGTAATAGAATTTACTTAATGCAATTTAATCATTAAAAAATGGGAACTTCAAATTTGTTTAAGTTGAATACTGTTGAATATAATAAATAAACTATAAAATTATTATAAGTTATAATAAATATAAAACCATAGACAAAATAACTTATACATGTTTTAATATCATTATTACATCTTGGTGAGTGTAATTTAACATATATTAGGCCTTACATGTTTTTTATGTAAATTATTTAAGTGGGAAATATATTGCAATATGTAATTTTTTATAATGAAAATCACTGTTGAATGTTCTTATGATATTCTACAAATAAAATGCAGTGATGAAATAACATATTACAATTTACATATAGAGAACCTGTAAAACTATTTGTCTTTCATAAATATTTTAAATTTCGAAATAATGAAGCATCTTTTATTCTTCTTTTTATATATTTTTTAGAAATGGCACATATATCTATAATATCTAGCATTTTCATTGCTAGTTACAGGAATGGGAAGTCTACTTTATTTTGACTAGATATTACAAAGTGCACATGGTACAGTAACATGTCCTATAAATTGCACTAATTTAACGGCATTTGATATTCATATAAAAAAGTTATGAACAGTTACAAATTTATCATATATATAGAACATATAAAAAAAGAAGTGATATTAATTGTAAGAATTGCAATAACTATGATTTCACATTTTGGCATTAAAAAATTAGAACAAATAATGCTCATGTTATATAAATTTCTTAATATGAAATATTTTTTCCAATTAAATTTATATTACCTATGTTTATTGAATTGAACATACTTTTGAAGTTCCATGAGATTCATCCATAGCAGCTGCTCGCCTTTTTATGCCTTCTAGATATATTTCACGATTAAACAGACCTCCACCAAGAGGAATGCTGTAATAGATGTTAATCAAAGAATACAATATACTTTAAATAATAAATTATACTATATGAATAATACATACGTGTCAATACCAGGTCTTATGGTTGTTTTAAAAACACCCCATACAGGTTTATGATCTGAGGTACAAATGCTGGGTACAGAATCATAAACCAAACATTCTATAACTCCATCTTTACTTGAATTAGAACTTTCATAACTAACTCTTCTAATATAGCCTCTTGTATGTCCTTTTCCTTTAAAGAGAATTCTATCAGTATATGCAGGTGTGCGTTGTTTACTACTTGAGTCAAAATTTTGTGTTCCAGGATCATATTTATATGTAGGAGGAAACGTAATTGGTGCTTCTTCAAAACCACGTAAAACAGCTCCTTCACTAAGAATTGTTTTTAATTGATCTTTGTGCAAATTTATAGGTAATTGCTGTGGAAAGCATGCATCTGTGACCCATTGAATAACTTCCTCTCTTGGCTGAGCTAGCCGAAAGTTTAAATCACCACACCAAAATACACAGTCAAAATTTTGAGTTACATCTAAAAATATAATATTCATTCAATATTTTTATAATATAAGCTTATATAATACATGTTTTTATAATACAATAATAGTAATAAACATTTATATATCTACACCTTTGCTTTTATGTCTCGTAGGTAACTCTTTAGGAAGATCAAGATTCCTAACTATTCTTTTAATATCATTTACTCTTTCTTTAACTTTATCTTGATGTGCAGTTAAATGTGCAGTAACAAACAGAAAACTTGTGCCAAATAACATTAAAGCTATAGCTACTGCTCCTTTTGTTCTAAAAGCAGTTCCTGTCCTAGTTGAAAAACTAGCATCCTCATGGATGGAACAGAACCAAATTAGATCTCTTCTTAAGAATAGTGCAAGATGTAGTGTCCCTAAACCAGTACTACAAAGTAGTACATGAGAAGGACCAAGAGTTTCTTGCAAAGCTGCCTCCCATTCACTTCGCTCAGAACAAGATTCTTGTGTTCCAATTGCTAACAGGTCTGGAACAGTTTCTATATCTGAAGGTAACATAAAATCATTTAACTCTTTTGGTGGATTCTGTCCATTCATATTCCATGTTCCAATAAAAATTTTCAGTTCGCGATTTGGTAGTACTTTTTCAAGTTCTACTGGTCCAAGTAGTGAATTTGCAGCAATCCTACCATGAAGGAAATTTCTATAGCAAAAAATCATAACACATTTACAAAGACAAAGTCAAGTACAAAGTTAAAACTTTATTAAAATTTATAAACCTTTCTCGTGCTTTTTGTGTAGGAATTAGATTAAGAACTTGAGCAGCTAATAATGCTTGTTTTGCTAAACTGTCCATAGATGCTCCAGTTGTTTGAGATTGATGACGCTCTTTTTTTTTGGACAATGCATCATGAGATGTAGAACGTGGTTTAAGTTGAACAGGTGCGCTTTTTATAGATTCTGGACTTGAATGTCTCATAGAATTTGTTGGTGAATTTCCTACTAAATTATCCACAGATCGCCTATGAATTAGTTTTTGCCTTAAATATGCAGGAACACTTGGAGAAATAGATCCAGAGGATGAATTTTCACCTAGAACATCAAAGTAATATAAAATTATGTAGAACTATCTAGAAACCTTTTAGGAAAATACAAAATTCAATTAACACATATGTGCTTTAAAGTAATGTCTTGAAGAAATGAAGTTAATATTAGAAAATAGAATGATAAAGGATATTACAACTTATATCTGTAATGAAACTAAATTGGTTCAATTGCCAGTTATTGTATTCTTGATACTGACACAGTTATTCAGAAATTAGCAAGAATGTCTGTGATTCATTTGAAATGTTATAACCAAATATTTTATTGTTTTCTCAAGAGACATATCTTATGTAATTAAAAATAGTATTGATGTATGATTACATATATGAGCAAGATTGAAGTTCTTTTAAAATAAAAAAAACTTGTCTTTAAATACATATAGAAATATTATAAAATTTATTTTTGTATATATAATATAATGTAATATAAATTTTCTTGGAAAAAAATCCAAAATAATTACCTCAGAGATTTTTAATCTATACAATATTAATGTCCTTAATGAATGTCTATGCTATTAATAATTCCATAGTTTAGATCTTGAAATTTTATAAGTGGCCAAATAGAAGAAATAATGTAACATTTATATATTAATAAAATAAAAATATTTGAAGAAGCATGAGAATCAAATTTTAAGCAGCAGGTATATTTCATTTGTTTTATTATACCTTCTTTTCCTGGTCTTTCAGTATTGTTAGTTTCATGGTATTGAACCATACTGTAAACATCAAAAGGATTGTAGAACATCCGTTCCATTTCCAAGAAGAAATAAGTGATATATTTTCCTTTTGTAAAATATTCATCCTTGAAGCTTTTTTCATTTCTTTCATAATCAATTAAAAGTTCATTTTCATCTTCTGATGATTCCTCAAATGAATCTTCTGTTGACTCTGCAGAGAAATCACTATCTTCACTATTTTCTTGTAACATTACACTTTTTTCTTTTAGCAAAAATTTATGCGTATTTTTTAAATTATTTATAGTGCCACAATATGGTACTAGATTTGATATTTTGACAAAGTCAGAATGTGATACTGAATTTGCAATTTGTGAAAAAGAATCAGAATAGTTTGAAGAATCATTTTTATTTTGTAAATATACATTTTTTATATTATAATCTTCATTTAAAAATGCAATTTTCTTATCTAAATTTCTATCTGAACCACATTTATATCCTTTTTCATCCTTTTCTATATTAATATTTGTTGCACTGAATGCCTTTCTATGTTTTTGAATGTTTGGTATATTTATACATAAGTTATTAGGATATAAATTATCATTTTGTTTAGAACTTTGAGTTACATTTTCATATGATGTAACTTTATTTTTTTTTAAATGTTGATTGTTACATGAATTTTTAATATCAATTTTATGATTATTATTTTCTTTACTGTCAAAATTTATGTCAACATTAATGTCATGCTGCAGTTTAGATGCATCTTCTTTTTCACAACTAACATTATGAGATTTAGTATTTAAATTTTCAATACGTTTTTCAGAAGCTTCTCCAAATTTTAACTTTTGCCTTGTTTCCTTCTTTAGTTTGCCACTTTTATTTCGTTTAAATGTTTTAACCAATTTATTGAAAAAAGAAGTTTTCTTTGCTTTATTACTTGGATTAGACATGCTTAAAACATGATACTTAACACAATGCTTCAAATACGTTTTTATGCCAAAGATTAGGTACTAACTGACTGTCAATAAGAACTATGTCTCCTTGCATAAGCACATTGGAAGCAATCTTTGCAGGTATTAGTGTAGAAAAAGATATGGTGGGGATAGGCAAGGTCACTACCTCATTCAGTCAAATTATAGATTTGATAAAAAGAGAAACATCATAAGGAATATATCAGTTAGTGTTATATATATATATATATTTTAATAATCCTCAAACAGCTAATAAATAAAAAAATTATTTAGGGGAAGCAATTAAACAATCAGTTAATAATTGCTTAAATAATTAAACATCATTTAAGGAATTGACAAATAATTTTTAAACTTATAAACCTAATAAATCATCATTAAAATTGGTATAATTTGAAAACTGTTTAATTTTTAATGAAACTAATTCTTACCTTCAATAAATGTACTTTGTCGTTCTTTGCCCGTAAAAACACTATTCCTTCCTACATTTTCTTGAACATTGTGTGTACTACTTGCTATATACATTTCCTCCTTCTCTATCATCACATCTGTTTGACAATTTCCATTAGCAGAAGCTACCTCAGATTTAACAGATGTATGGCTTAATGTAGTTGGAGATAATCTACTGACAGTCAAACTTTGTGGCGGTGTTCTGCTGCGTTCAGTCATAGCACAGCATAATGAAAGTTTTGTACTAGTGTGAGATCCATGTTGTGAATTTTCCAGTTTAGAATTTTTATTTGAATCACCGTCTTTGTAAGATGTTTCTAAACATC
This sequence comes from Bombus superbus, assembly GCA_014737385.1. Classification (NCBI taxonomy): domain Eukaryota; kingdom Metazoa; phylum Arthropoda; class Insecta; order Hymenoptera; family Apidae; genus Bombus; species Bombus superbus. Next base: position 9,170,307 of record JACXIK010000019.1, on the reverse strand, counting down.
CAACTTTGGTCTTTTTATTCATAAGCATACGGCAAAGAGATTTTTTCTTTTGCTTTGACTTAGGAGAAATATCTGCTTTAGTATTTGTCACGTTGGATACATCAGCTTCTTCACAGTGCTCCATGGTATTAGCAATTTTATATTTTGAACACCATTTAATTAATCCACTATCAATGAATAAAGTACTTTATTATTGCGTGTCTCTTGTGCATTTAGAAAAGTTTAACGAAGTCAATCTATCATATATGTCACTATTAAATAAATCAAAACATAGGCATTTGTAATGTTATATAATTATAATTGTTCTCCTTTTAATATGAGTTAATATATAAATAAGAATTTTTTTAATGTTTATGCTCATTTATGGTATAAGTATTTGTATATATATAGTTTTTATATGAACAATGTGCAATTATATCACTAATAATATATATTTTATTGTATAATATAGACTAGAATAGTAAAACAAGATATTTATCTTGTTAACATCTATAGCACTTTGTTATGTTTATGTCTTTGGCATATTTCTCATATTTAAAGAAATACATTTAATGTTATATTAATAAATAATTGCACTTCAAATATAATAAATTTAACACTTTCATATCGAATAATTTAGGTAGAATATTTAGAGTAAATATAAATAATACATATTTGTAAGTATAATATTTAGGATGACTGTTTAGTTTCTTGATGTCTTTTCTTAGGCATAACATTCATTTTCTTTGCACATGAATATCATTTCATAATTATTCGAAGGAACTTGTAGATATATATATGTATCTTTCAATTTTATTGTGTTACAAATCAAATTTGATAGAAAGACATTGTGCTCATTGAAAGTCAGAGGTTAATTGGACTCAAGTTGTATACACTTTTCTTGTATTATTACGAAACTCACTTTGACTTTGAATCTTACATTGACTATACATCTATACATTGACACGTCATTCACGCTAAAATCCATAACAAACTGCATTCTGATTGAAAATACTTGAAGAACGACGATTAACTCTAACTTCCGCCTCCATGTTTAAATGAAAAATTAAACAAAATACGTAACATCTATGTTATATTTTCAAAAATTTAGTATAAACTTCGCTATAATTATCATTTTAGCGATAAATTGTTCTTATTTTCGGTAAAGCTGTCACAAATCCAAATACCGTATCCCTTCGCTTCGGCGCTGATTTCTGAACTTGCGCAGCTGTCAATTAAGCAGACGACAATATTACCACATTACAATATTTTCTATAAAATTTCATATTTTACTGACTAATATTCAGACTAAATAATATACTGAAATAAGAAATTTCTGATATTCTAGAAAATTTATAATAATTACTTGAAAAAATGACATTTCTTAATTAATTAAAAGAATAACTGTCAGAGCGAGCAGACGACATTCATTGGCGCCTCACTGTTGGCAGAACCCATCTGTGACGCAATATATTTCATGTACTCGATATACATATGTAAGTATACTAGTATATGTAGTAAGTACTTGGTTGGCTCATTTGGCGGGTTGCGTCACTATAATGTTTGTTTACGTGACGATAAGTGTACGTTTAAAGAAATGCGAATACATAATTAAATTATGCTAGAAGATACATATATGTCCAACTAGAATAATTATTTGATTGTAAACAAAAAAAAGCAGCTGTTTATTTAAACTTTATAATTTTCTGTTTTGCAATTCGATCGTGTAAATGACACATAATTGTAAATATAAACAAATAATCGTGCGCGATTAACGAAAAATGGTGTAAAATACATATTTAAATGTCGATGATCGCGGTTATTGTAAAAATGATCATTTATATAAATTTATGTTTGTGTCAAAGAAGATTCCAGAAAGACGCAGAAGCGGTACAACACACATGTAGGGAATAAATGTTTGCTTATAAGTACATTGCCGCGTTTTCCAAACATTCGTTGGATGTTATTCATTGACGAAAGCGATATAATATAGATTTATCTATCATTGAGACTTGATTATAGTGAATTTTTTACAGAATCAGATATCGGATACGAAGCATTTTAATAAATATATAAACAAAGTAGTAAAAGAAATGCCACGGCATGGTAAGTTTTATTAATGACTTGATTGTGGCTATAATGTTTGTTAGACTCTACAATATATTCATATTCATATCAATAATAATAAATGTATTAAATATCCTTAAAAACATTTTTATAAAACATTTTGACCGTAATAAATATTAGGAAAGCAAAAATAATTAATGTACGAAAAACTGTCGGGAACAATGGAATAATAATTTCTAAATATATGTATATGTACAGTATATACTAAATTTTTAGAAAGAAGAATACTACATACAATATAAATCTATGCCAATAACAATTCTAGCTTTTAACAATAACTTGAGCGAAATATGTTTTGTCTCTTTTAAGTCATAATCAATGATTACGTGTTTCAACTAAAATTTATACACGCGCTTCTACATGGCGTACCAAATACATGGGCAGAATTCTAATGAAAGAAAATTTCGTAGATATAGATCGCAAATGTGGGTGGTGTTAAGGGTGGCTTTAAATTTTCAATCACTTTTTACGATGTTAGCAATAATTATAATATCAACAGTATCAACAGAAAACGTGATAGGAAGCAAATTTAATCGTAAAACTAGTATTTAAACAACTATAATTATATGCATTTCACATAATATTGCGAAAAATGTTTTAAAACGCATGTAATCTTCTTTTCATGCATAACTTTGACAAATAAATAGATTTTATTTTAGATAATAACACTAGCAATGCAATATTTTTGGTAACATTTCTTTTAACAAATGAGTTCAAAATACCTATGTATATTTCATACAATCAACCTTGCTAAGCAACATGTAGTAGACTATATCTAAAAGACTATGAACAAGTAGAAATAAATTTTTGAATTAATATCCATTATTAAATATTTCGATGGTTGTACGAAAAAAAATAATATTGTGAAAAAGATTGTACATATACGAGGAAGAACGTATATGACTGTGAACGGGCGAGCGAGAAGGGTTAACGAAAGAGGGAATGGGATAGAAACGTAATTCGCGCCGCCACCGCAAGGTGTCAGCATTGCATGCGGCTCGCTCGCTAGCGGCCACCATTGTTGAAATTCTGCTTTGGTTGATGCCCCGACAATTTTTTGACGGAAAATCGTAAATTCGCCAGCCCCTGGCAAGGGCCCTGTGCGGAAGGTGCGTATCCCGCGGTAATCCTTGGATCATGGCTCCACTATAGCTACCGTCAGTAGCATGTTTCGCGATAAAAAAGGGCCCACCGGGGAAAGCCAGTGAAATCGAGTGTGCCCATCGATTTACGCGAAAGAAAGAGGCACCCATGTCCGTGTCGTACGTCTTGTCGGGGTGTTGGTGTTGTGTGCGCTGCCTGAATTGTGCATGGTACGTGCGTGCATGCGTGCCGGTACAATGCAACGCGTCTGTCCTCGCGCACCATGCAATCTGTCGATCTTAGATTCTGTTGTACGAAGTGAACGAAACGTTCGATTAATCGAGTGTCCCCGAGAGTGTGAGATATTTGGGCGTCAGGTAGAGATCGTACGAATAATTTGGAAATTTTGAATATATAAGTACACGTTGTTCCGCGTGTCGGCAACACGCGACTCGCGCGTTATCGACGATACTGTCCAGGTGCGGGGAAACACTACATCCCTGCTTCGGTGTTCCGTTAGTGTCTCTGTGTGCGTGTGCGGTATCCACGGGGTTAGACGTCTTCTTTCCACGCTTAGCACGTTGTGCGTGCATAGGCGTGTGCACACGCGAACGCACGTCATTCATACATGTATGCATACGTGCGCCCCTGTGTATTTTTCATGGGTGTATACGCGCGGCTTGGTTAACGTGCTCCATTCGTATATATGCGTGCTCTGGTGCGGTACGTCTACGCACACTGCATGCCATCGGAATTCACGAAAAAGTACATGAACTGTAATCCTGCTACCACGCCGTTGGATCAGCAAATCGAGATACACAGTGTTACACTCGCATACCCATAGCTCCCCTCGTGGCTACATCGTAACATCGGCTACGAAACACTTACAGTGTTATTCCTTGCACTGTGATTCTGTGCAATACTGTTAGAATTTCACATCGATATTATTGTGACAGTTCCTTTCAAAGATATAACGCTCGATCCATCATGAGAAATTTCCAAAATAAACTGAGCTTGGTGCTTCTCGAATTGTTTCATGTATCAACGTTGACACCCTGACAAATACTGTGATTTTTTATCATCATCCTTGATATTCGTTCACAGATAACAAATTTTTTGTGTTCTATGGATTTTACGTCCTTTACTGTTTAAATGTTGTGGAGGGGTACTTCCGATTATGTGTCCTATTTGTTGAACAAGTAGAAATGTTTGTCCTTTAAACTGCTCTTGTGAACTTCTTATGTTGGGATTATATTATTATTGTAATGTATTGTATTTTAATACAAATATCTTAAAATTAATGATAATGTGACATTCATTCATAATACTGGATATTATAAAAGTGTAAGATAAACATCATTTAAAGATGTAAACATTGATCAAGTCAATCAAAAATTTATGCAATTTTACAAAGAAATATTCATTGCCAATAATACTTGTATTTATATTTGTTTCACTGTTAGTATCACTGGAATATTTTACTTTTACATCAATTATTAGTTTAACAAGATGTAAACATTCAGTTATTTATATATAAAATAAACTAGTTTATTTATATGTTCTCTTATAATACTTTCAGAAATTGAAAATATTTGTAATTGCACATTACAAGGAAGAATGGTTAACTTCCAATTTATATAATTCATTAAATAATTATCAATGTTATCAACTTGTATATAATATTAATTAGCAAAGCTTAAATATTTTAGATCAGCATTATGAAATGAATTGTCAAAATACATGGATTGTTCCTACCAATATTAAACATAATTTTTGGCACCTCTTTCACATAACTTATTTCAAAGACAAGAAAATTATTTTAATTTTTCAAGTTCATTTAAAACAATCTATAATTGTAATCATTGTTTTCAATGAACATGTTTGTTTACAGGGCCATTTATACTTGGAGTTGCGCCAAAATGGGCGCTATCAAATAATTTCATGCAGTGGGATTACATACAAGAATTGGTAGCACATGGTGGTGTGCCTGACGTATATAATTTGCGTCACAAGGAAGAAAATATAAGTGTGTCGGATTTAGATTTAACTTATGTTAATCAATTTATAAACTTCATACAATCAACAAACAATAAAAAGATTGCAGATTCTGATATACAGAAGGGAACAGTTGATAAATGCTTATCAGAATTTTTAGAACCTGTGCTTAAAAATCGCAAAGAAAGTTATAGTACCTGTCACAGTGACGATAGTAAAATAAAACCAACTAATTTATTGGATACTAACCAAGCCATAGCCAATTACTTATTTTGCAAAGACAAAAGTGAAAATTTATCTGAAACAAAAGAAGAAATTGATTATCATCATAAAATTATTGATTGTGTTCCTTGCTTGTCAGAACAATCAAACATACAAAATATTACACAGTACAAGACATTGTCTAAAATTTTGGAGCAGTATAAAAATATTTATAATCTTTGCGCTTCTGAAGAAGACAAGCCACTTAATTTAGTAAAGAACTTGGAAGATAATAAAGGCTGTTGTAACAAACAAAGTGAAGATAAAAAGAAGCTGTGCAATTTTACAGATATAAAAGTATCTTTAAAGGACTGTGCCATTTCAGATCGAACAAATCATTCCTGTAATATAGAAAATTGCTACAACACAAAGTACAAGGAAATAGACTATGGTTTATTAAAATTCTCAGATCTAGATGATTTATCTCCTAAATTAAAAACTGATAAAACGTTACTTAAAGCTTCAAAACCTAAATTATGTAAAAATTTAGAAACAAAGTTAAATTGTGTACCAAATAAATACTTAGAACAAGAAAGTACTCTTGCTCTTAATAAATACTTGAATAATACAACTTCAGTACTTTTACGTGAGAAGAAGAATACAAATCTTTCTTTTCTAAATTTATCTCTGAATGTCAAAGAAACAGGTATTAAAAGTGAATCTTGTTCAGACGAACAGATAAATAAGTCAAAGAACTCATATTTTGTAAATACTTGCAAACCAACATTAAGTAATTGGGAAGATTTCGAAATGTCCGGACAATATCCAGGTCATAGCCGACCTCCGGTTGGCACACCTCCACCTCAAACAGTTTGGAATCATCTTACAATGGCACAAAGTCAAGGTAATACCTCTCCTCAATTTTTTAGAAAATTTAAAGAAAGAATATTTTTATTATTTTTAATATAAAATGATAAGCATCATTCTTTTATAATAAAAATATTTGTCTTAGTTTCAGGCTTGAATATTCATCCAACAGCCTTGTCGGGTGCTGCATTGAGTCCAGCAGGATTTTACACACATCCATCTATGGCAAGAGCATCTCATATAACATCACAACTTACACCACAACTTGCACATACTCAAGCACCTCCAACATGGCATACACCAACTGTTCCATCAAAATCTGTTACTCCAGCCAATACACCAGGAAATCCTTTGTTTAGTTTACAAATGCTGGTAGATAATAGACAGAACCAAAGTCAGTATAGAAACTCACCAGGTTCACAAAGTACACTAGATTTATCATCTACTTCTGAAATTATTCCTGAAAATTATTCTCGCATACCTCAAGATATCCCAATAAGTTTGACTGCAAGGAATGTAGATAAAGGCAGCAGGAATGGAAATATTATTTCTCCTCCAATACCTCTGAATGGAGAAACTTCATCTGATAGTGGAATTAGTTCGTCGGTTCCAACACCTAATTCTGTTAGCGAACCAGTTTCACTCTCAACTAAAGAAGTTACAACACCTAAAATAACAGTAAAAAACTTTGAAAGCAATTTAAAAGGAGTGGCAAATCTTCACGATAAGATTAAGGAAATGAATGTAGATAATTTTACGCAAAAAGTTATAAATTTACCACCTAGTGTTACAATTGAAAGGGTAGTTCCAGAGAAGAAAGAGCCTGAAGTTACAAAAAATAAAGATACATTAAGTGTCATTGCACAAGTACCAAGAAATGTTTTGCCTGTTATTGTAAACCTTACTTCTAGGGTGGACAAAGATGTAACAGATAGTCCGAAAAGAGAATCGTCTTCAGAACGGGACCGAAAGATCGAAGAGACGAATGTAAGATCACCTAAAAATTTACCAAAAAGAGGTAAGAAAGGTGTGGATTCTCTGTTAGAAAAATTAGAAGGTGGTAATAAAAAGCTTGGCAGCGCTGAAAATATTGGATCTGTTATTGTAATGCCAGTAGAAGAAAGAGATACATCGAGTGTTAAAAGCATGTCCCCTGATAGACAGAAATCGAAATCTCCAAATAGGGAAGACGAAGTAGTATCCCCAGCATTCAGTAATGACGATTCTAATGATAACACTAAGCAACGCAGAAAAAGAAAACTAGAGAAGCCTGTACGGCTTAGTAAAGATTCTAAAACGGAAGTAGAGGATATGGAATTAGAACCTACAGAACCAACAGAACCTAGAACAAGTGAACCAATAACAGAAGAGACAAATGCAACTCCACTTGTAAAATTAGAAGACAATATTGACACAACAGAACAGAGAATACCTGAAAAAGTTGAAGAAAGTGTGGACGAAACAAGTGAGGAGAATCAACCCATTAGAAGGCGGAGAAGTAGTGAAAGTGCACCTCCTAGTTCGACTCCATCGAATCAGAGGGTTAGAAGAAAATCTAGCGATGATGCGACTGAATTTTCAAAAGTAACAAGTCCGAAAGCTGTAAATAATACAAATCCGTTTAATGAGGTTGAATCAGAACTTGAAAAGATGTTTGCCGGTATCGTTGAGACAGAGACAGATGTCAAAAAGGAAGAATCAAAATCAGAACTTACAGAACCTGAACTTCAAGCCGGGAGCACAACAAAAGCCGAAAATTTAGAAAATAATGTGTTACACACAAAAGAGGCGCAAAGTATAAATCCTACTGATGTTTCGTCTACAGTTGATACAAAAATGTCTGGAAAGAAAGGGAAAAAAACAAAAGTACAAGGTGGTAAACGAAAAATATCCAAATCATCTGAAAATATTTTTGGGACTGTGGGTAATGATATACCTCAGAAGGAAATCAAAAAGAGAAGGATGTCTAAGAGTTCAAAAAAGCAAGACGCCTCGAAAAAGACTAAGAAAAATGCAAAAGTAGATGGAATAAGGGAAATGGCATATGATTCTGGATCAAATGCAAGTTCTATTAGGTCTCGTGGACCAGTAGTTCATGTTGAAGGTCCAAGGGACAGCCCATTAAGCATTCAAGTAGTTAATGCACCACGGGAAGAAGAAGAAGAAAAAAGTAAAGAAAAACGAAAGAGTATTGGAAATGGTAATGCGGGGCGAAGTAAGAGACTCAGTCATCAAAACGATTTGGATTATAGAGGTATGTAGTTTTAATATTTGTATATATATTATATATATAAACAAAAATTTGTAAATATAAAACTAAAAAGAAAAAAAAAAATATGTATTTTATATAGGTAAAGTCAGTAGAGCGGGTCTCTTTAGTTCAACGTTGTCTTCGCGTTATGACGCACATACAACAGATTCTACATGGGTATGCGTATTTTGTAAACAAGGTCCTCATTCTGTAATACCTGGGGATCCTGCTCGACCACATCCTAATTTGGCTGGTCCACATATAGCACCTGGAACATACACTGTGCGTATAATGTTTTTTTTTAGCATATATATTAAATATTTTTTTACTTTATTTTCAATTATGAGTAGTATTTAGAAATAACATTGTTTATTAAATTGTAGGTTCCAGCTGGTGTTCTGAGTGATTTATTTGGGCCATATTTAATTGGTAAAGAACGTTTAGAAGATGGAATTCTTTCGGCTGATGAACAAGAGATTACTACAGAACAGAAGAAAGGTGGTAAGAATAAAAGGAGTTTGAGGTACGCAGGGTTAGCCGATCAGTTTACTGCAAAAATGGGTAAAAAGAAAAGAAATTCCATTGAAAGTAATACCAATGCCATGTTTACGGGAATGACTGTACTCCCTGGGGAAGAGCAACGTTGGGAAGTGTGGCTTCATGAACAATGTGCCGTTTGGGCAGCTGGAGTGTACATGGCAGGTACAATAAAAACAACTTTCTTCGAACTAATTGCAATAAAAAAAATTGTTATGAGATTCTTAAGAAAAAATTAATGTACATTACAGGTGGAAGAGTAACAGGTTTACAGGAAGCTGTATGGGATGCAGCAAAGTCGATATGTGACTCTTGTGGTTTAACAGGAGCAAATATTGGTTGCGTTAAACGCGGTTGTAAAGCCGTTACTCATTATCCCTGTGCATTAACGAAAGGCTGGCACTTGGATACTAATCAGTATATACCGAAGTGCAACCTTCATCGGGTTACGTGAAACTTCGGTGAGTTCGCCAGTATGCGTTACTATGGAATAAATTATCTGCATTATTTCACAACGTATGGCTTTAATTTGAAGCACCGAATGATGATTAATAATTATAGAAAATTATATCCAAATTTGTTTATAAAAGAAATATGTTGAAATATGTTAAAATTAACAAAGCGTAAAACAAAACATCTTTGTATATTCATATATACTATGAGACATATTTAACTCTTTAACCTCTTGTTCATTCTGTATTATATATAATCAATATTTTTGTTGAGAAGAGTTGAATTTTAATCAAGTCTAATAATTAATTTATATTTTTCAGCATTTAACAATTTCGAGAAGTTTTGAAATTACGCTTTGCATCATTCGATGCATAAGTGTGTTTGGAGTGTGAAAGTATAAATGTCAAATGTATAAAGGACAGACATATGGTAATTTGCATACACGAAATATCAATATGCTCGACAGAAATATCTTCCAATGTACAAGATGTTCAAACGAGAATGCTGTTACTGTCTTAAGAATTTCAAATGAAAATGGAAATTAACGGATATGAAGAAATGGAAGTTCTTCTCGTTAATTAAATTTAATTAATTTTCTTGGCCTGTGGCCTTGAACAGTGGCCTTTTCGACCTAATGTAAAAGGAAGATTTTTTAATTTAAAATTTGTAGTATAGACGTATCGTTGCTGAGGAACAATGTTAATCAAAAAAGTATTTGCGTTTTTACTAATATTTATGAAATTTGAAAACGTTATAAATTTTTCCCTAAAACATCATGTACGCAGGAATAAAATATGGGGCATATTGTATTAAAATTTGAACAAAAATCAGAATTTGGCAAAGGAATTAAAAAACATTTAATTTCTTCTAAGTTGTATGTGTGTATATAAAGTGGGATGGATTATTAATCAAGTAATTTAATGGAAGTTGAACACGTGTTTCGAATGAAGTGTGGATAAGAAACATAAACAAGTGTTCTCCTGTGAATGTAATAAATCACCTGTAAATAACAAAGTTTTTATGTGAAAAAATTATTATTATATTATGATACAACTTTAATGATATTGCAAGACATTTTTTCATTTTTAAAAATCATACTATTTTAGTAAGCATGTGTAGTTATGTTCTTTATTGCGGGAAAGTACATTTAGTATAACAATACTTATTTCTATTATAATTTTTTGAAGATTAATTGTGACATATAAATCTACTGTAGGTGTAAATAAATAGATTTTCGCTCATATAATATTTCCCTTTATTTCTTAACCTTGTCTACTTTATAACTATGTGTTGAAATTATTTTTATTTAAAGAGAACGAGCTCACATGTTTACTTGAAAAGAGAACACTTGTAATAATTGTAATTATTGTTGTTAATATAACATTTCTAAGAAAAAGATGAACATTTGTTCCAGAAATATTATCTTCTCTTCTTCTGGCACAATTATAACTTCACTGTATACTATAATTTATGAATGTGTGAAATCAGTGTTTAAGATTCAATAGTATATATACAATTTAGTGATTAAATTAATCGCTACTTATTATTATAAAATTTATGGTAATTATTACTGATTTATATTATTTTTTCATATTACTATTATTGTAATCATCTGCGCCGTCATTATTGTCATTGTCGTTTCCATGAAATTTTGTAAGAATATAAAAGAATCAAGTTTTTATAATAACAAGTATAAGAACATTGATAATATTGATTCTCTTAATGTATCAGGGAGAAGTAGTAAAGAGCAGGAAAATTGTGTAAAAATATATAGAATAAAATGTACATAATATTAATTTGAGTAGATAAAAAGGAATATGTGTATACACGCATACATATATATGTATATTTGTATATACATAAATCTGCAAACATGTTAAAGAGATAGTTGCCACTCCTCCTCCCACAACACAGAGTATGGCAAAGCAAGAGTAATCATTTTTAAACGTTAGTTATATAGATACAGAAACTAAGTTGTTTAAGGAAAAAGATTCTTTGTACATATTATATATCATATAGCAACAAATGTCTTGTAAAAAGGATTCAAAGAGCATAAAAAAAAGCATTTTATTTAGGGCTATAGTCTATCTGTTTTAATGTAAGATGATGAATAGTTTACATAAAAGTCAACGTATTTGGGTTTTTCTTAAACTCGTCAAGACATAGCTCGTCCCTTGAAGGGCAGTCTTTGTAAGATAAAAACAAAGAAACAAACAGCCAAAAATATTACTACTGAGTTTAATAACAAAAATTAAATTGTAAACAAAACGCTTATATTATACACTTGTGTATGAAAGGGAAACAAAATTCTATCTTAGACGAATAACTGTAATATTAATACTTGTGATACAAAAAAATTTCTGGATAGGAAGCGATGAATAATTCCAGTATATTCTTCCTTTAAATCTAACTTTGCGTACATAGAGCACTATCTACATATTTCTGTACAGTTGAGTTTTATAATAAGCCACCATAGTATTGTATACATATATTAGACTATTTGTGAAAGAAAAGTATAAATCAGGATATTGTCAGAAGTTTTAGAGATTTTAGAATTCTCTTTGTACGCATAGTTTATCAATATGTAACAAATTTTGAAAGTGACATGGAAGAAAAGTGTTTTATGATCTGTCTTGTATAAATGCTAAATTCATTTGGCTTGTAAATTGCGGAGAAGATAATTTAAAGCACTGATGCGCAAACAAAATTTGAATATCACATTGCCTAAGTAATTTGTATAAAATATAGATCTGTAAAATAAAATTGTCACATCGTGATATGTGGTGAGAGAGGTAACGGTAATGTTCGCGAATTGAAAGTAGGAAAAAAACAATTATGTAATGTTAAAAGATCAATAGGTATTTTTATTCCTTGCCTTCGTATTTTTTAGGTCTAATTTAGTTTCGGATCTTTCCTTCTCTTTTCTGTTGAGTCCTCTTTCTTTTCTTGCTTTTATATCGCTTTTAAGAGCTACCTATAGTTTTATACAATTTCTGTGACCTGGTTTAATATTAATAATCAATAGAAAAAGAAAAGTATCGGTTTTAATCTATTTAGTGCCCGAATAGTAGAACAAAATTCGCGAAATGTATTTGAAGTCGATACAATAATACAGCTAAGTATATATCTTTGTGTAATATAAATATAATGAATAATAAAATATGATACAAGTCACAAGTCAGAATAACTACAGACAATTTCAAAATGGCCCTTTACATATTAGGTGAATGTACAAAATTAAAAAAAAAAAAACTATGAAGTTCTTGAACCAATTTTGATCCCACTAATCAAAAGAAAATAAAGAAACATTACGTACAAAGAATACGCAAATTTCGGTTGCGTAATGAAAATTTTTATGTACATGATATAAAAGAGATAGTATTATTAATATTTAATTTTTTTTGTTATAAAGCGTAATGAAATGAACTTTTGTAAATATATTTAAATACAGTAAATTCATAACCAAAGTATGCACTCTTATATTGTGAATTATATACCAATGAATTATAGTTTTCTTTACGGCATTTAACAGAATAATAATAATACAGGTATTCTATTTTACATGCAATAATGTCGTGAAAAAGATATTAAGAATTAGCGATAGAAATAGATTTAGAATTGTCTTATTCGGTAATTTTATTTCAATTAAAAATAATTTGAGGACAAAAATAATCTGCGAAGAATATTTTTAATAAAGGAGACACCAAGTTTTACAGAAATATTTGAAATATATTTTAAAACTGAAATCCTGTAATACAATACATATGTTTTGGAAAGAGATATGCAAAATTTTATGTTAGCAAGCACTTTATTTTAATTTCAAATATTTTATTTTTACTTTTAGTATTTAAATTATAATAATTCATAGTAGAACTGTAGTGCATAATAGCAAATACTTCATGGTCTGTTATATATCACGAATAAATATTCTTTTAATAAAAATATATAGTAATAAAATAAACCTACGTTATTTTATTTGTCATGTTATTTAAAACGTATATAATAATCTAATAATAGGTGATAATATCTTTAATCGCTTTTACTTTAATTTTTTCATGATACAAACGTGAACTAAGCAAAATTTCATGGCTTATTACAGAGTCTTAAAATAGTAAAAAATGTACAGGTACTGTAAAAATAAAATATTTTATTTGAATGTTGTGCGAAGTCATAAGTCGCGCTCAATGCGCCATCTTGAAATTCAAAGAAAGGCATGCAATGTTGTATGTCTTATCCCCAATATATCAATGGTTTTAATCTTCCTGTCATTGGTCAGGGAACGAGAAAGTCTTCCCACTTCCCACTTTCTAGTAGGATGTAGGATTAGTTTCTTCAGTATGCTACTGACTGCGGTGAGAGATGGACGTGTTGTGTGGTGATTGTATGGTGTTTGAGTTTTCATGAAGTTTTGTAACTTTTGCATCGACATAGAAATTATGTCGATTCAAAATGGGTAATTTACCAACGCTAGTGAAGTTTAGTGCGGCACTTCTCTCCTGCATTTTGGATTATACGCGGGCTGATAACGAATTACAAGGTAATACAAATCTTCTGTATACTTATATTATGGTGTTCCAAACATCAAGCACACGTGGTTATCCTAATCTACTTGATTCTTACGTTCGTTTACTGACATTTAATATTTTGGCGCCCTTGCTTTCCGTCAAATCCACCTCATAACACTTAAGTTAACGAGGTGGAAAGATAAATTAACTGTTTGTCAACACTGCATACTGGCTGTTATTTTTTAAACGATAATCTATAATTGGATTTTAATTTTCTTTAAAGAAATTTAAATTTGTTCTTTAAATTTTAATTTAAATTAAGTTTTCCATGTTACAAAGTATACAATTACATTTTTAGATTGTACTTTTTGACTAAATCTTGTTTATGTAATTAACGAATCAGAGTATTAGATCGTATTGCGTTACTATGCCTATGTCATGAAAAGTATTCTTTTTCACCGCATACCTATGAAACGCAACAGTAATCGAGCGCAGTTCATCTCGAAGCTAATTGTCGTACAATGCTTGCGAGTTCGTAGGCGCACTATACCAGAAATCCTCCTTTCATATCAACCCCATTTCCTTAGTGTTCATCGTAGTGTTGTCATGCTAACAATTATTCGTAGAATTATTTATTGATAATTATTTTCATAAAAGGATGTTCACATATAAAAATAATTAAATAGAAATATATGTATTTAAATAAGAATTTTTAAACAATAAGTACGTGTAAGATATTTGTATTTGCGTGATTCAAACTGTCGATACATTTTCAATATTTAGAAAACTTCCGAGTAATCCACATTCTTACCTTCTGTTTCCTATTTTATTCTGAAATGCTAACAAAGTGATAGCAAAAAGCTTGCAATTAAAAAATGCATATTAATCCAAAATGCAACCTAACCCAAACGCATATTACAGCGCAAAGAAATTATTGATATATACATTTTATGATCTTAATAGGAAATCTCAATGAATATAACTTAGAATCTAATTCTACGCAAAATACTTATTCGCAAGTATTTTTTAACCATTGTCGTGTTCTTAAGAGCTTTCTAGCGTTTAGCGGAATTAATTCTCAGACATTCTAATACTCTCTGCATGGTAGATTTTATTTCTAACACGTGGAATAACAAACAATCTTGTCATTATAAGAGCGTCGGAGTAAAGCATTTGAAGACTGATGAGTTCACGAGATATTTTAATTGTTTTCGTAACTGAATTATCTTTAGATTTTCTAAAGAATGTATAGGACGTAAATACATTTTATTTTTAAATAACTTTCTAGGATAATGTTAGGAAGGCTTAAATCAGCCGAATGTGTTCGAGCGCGTTAATCAAGGTGTTTGTAACACGATTGTTACCGTAATTATACATTTCATTGAGATCTTAATTACGATTATTTGCGAATTATTTCTATAAAATTTACTTTATTAACGTCGCTACAAATTATACAAAAATTCCAGCTCTTTAGAATGTCCATAAAAATTCTCGTTTATCCGAGATAAGAATTAAAAAGATTGGTATTGTCAACTAATGGCGAATTATATGTTGTAAAAAAAAAAAAAAAAAAAAAAAGAAAGAACAAAGAAAAAGATGCAAAGAAGTTCAGCAATAGAGGTGTACCATTAATCAAGCCAAATGAGACTAAACCGATGTTTGGCTTGTTTGTGCAAGTGAAAGGAGACGAGGATCGTTTTTACGTAGTTGGAACTCGGTTGTGTACGGGCTCTAGGTTAGAGAAGGCTGTGCTCACCGGCCCTGACCAGGACGGACCACCACCGGGCACAGGAGCGTAGATGCAGGGGAAAGGTATAGCCATAGCTCTAGGATGGAAGTGCCTCCGTGAAACCTTCTAGAAGCAAATCGTGGCATTTGCCGTCACTTCTAACATAGTTGTACATATGTCTACTCATTGAAAATTTTCATTTCAATCCTCTGTATACGATGAATCATTCAGGAAACCGAGATAATTTCAAAGAGATATGTACTAGCAACTCTTTAAACAACGTAGTTTAAACTGGCGTAGGCTTTTTCTTCGAGGTATATTTCACTTGTGCGCAAGTGTATATACACATATGAAAGTATACTTTGATAAATTAAATAGCAATTAAGTTATTTGAATGATAAATTCAATCCAGTGTCCGAATAGTTTCGTTATTCATTCTATACGAGTTCATCGGTCGTGCTAATTGTTTCCACCGGACACATACCAATTAATCGGTCGAGCTCATAACTTTCGCTGAATTCCTTAACAGGTTCGCGATATCATTTTACAGATTCGTTATTCATTTCGTATAATGTTCGAAGCTTTCGTAATTCGAATTCTCCTAGTTAATATTTATCAAGTCTAACCGCGAGAGTGACTTTGTAATTCTTTCGAAGGAATGATATTTACTTGGTATTTAATTACGTTGCAATTAAAAATTTGGTTATTATACCGAGGAATCAAAATTTACATTTATGTACATTTTAGTCGTTTTATTTATTTTACTCGTAAATTTCATTCATAATGAAAGCGTGATCGTAATACCTACGTTCTACGCTTACGTAGAACGTAGAAGGAACGCAATGGACTTTTTAGGAGCACGTGAAAACATGCAAAGTAGAAGAGGGATAGTGAAAGGTACGCACGAAAAGTATTTGCACCTACACCAACGTCACTGTTCCAATGGAAATCTTATTAGTACTTAAAACGCGTAACTATTTGGTCAGATGTGAAATATGGAATAACTTTTATCTAATTCTATGATAATATATACGGGAGCGTGAAATTTTCGAAAGGAAATTGGTTACGTAAAATTGAAAAGGAAAATGTTTATTACGACGTAATTATTACGTAATGTATTATAATTTATATTTGCGATGCATTTGCAGTGCAATATAGGGGACATATATTTCATTCTTATAAATCGCAGAGATTATCGAAACGATCGTGTAATTAGGTAAAACATTTGTAAGAAAGACGCTACGGTTAATTAATTATTGGTCGTAACGTCCTTTCCCTAATGAACAATAAAAAACATCGTGCACCTTATCCGATGAAACGTTCGTTCGTTTTCCGCGAAGCGTGCAAAAATGAAATTGAACGTTTATTTATTTAGGTTTCTCTCTCTGTTCGACTGTTATTTTTAAGCTAAATCGAAGCTAACAG
This sequence comes from Bombus superbus, assembly GCA_014737385.1. Classification (NCBI taxonomy): domain Eukaryota; kingdom Metazoa; phylum Arthropoda; class Insecta; order Hymenoptera; family Apidae; genus Bombus; species Bombus superbus. The sequence goes on along the minus strand of JACXIK010000019.1, from coordinate 9,153,155 downwards.
ACAATTCTAGGGTACAATGAGAGACACGTACCTTGCTAAATAAAAGATATCTCGCGATTGCACAATTTCTTTTGCCTCGGTGTAATCGTTTTTTTCTTTTCTGTAATCTTGTTACAGAGATATTAATTAACGTCGTCCATAAAGATGTTCATCTCTAGATCGAGAATTACAATTACGTTACGTTGCGATATCATGTAAGAACGCATAAGAAATATTTATAAAATAACGATGCCAAGTTACGCGGTGTCTACGATCCTACCAATAGCGTTAATTTCAATTGCGTACAATTATACAAGATTAGAAAATTGTTTTCAACAGACAACACTGTTTTCATCGCGTCCGTAGTTTTCTTCGCGTCGTATTCAATAATTTTCTTGATTAGTTTCATAATAAAGTAACTATACTTTAGCGAACAGTCTCACACTTAACGGCTATTACAAATCCTCGTATCCCTTTCTCTATAATCATTTTGCATACTAAATACATATGTAATTTACTTTATTGCCTTGAACAATATATGATATTTATAATACGTCTATTTGTAGACACAATTGAAATACGAATAAACGTCTGCGTTTGAAAGGAGACACCTGTATTTCTTAAGAAACGCCACGCGTTTATTCAACGTAATAATATTTGAATTTTTACTTAGTGAGGTAATGGCACGAGATGTTTAACTGCGCGTTCATTGCAAGAATTATAATTAATCTTGGTGAATTTATCGTTATTCTTTCTTAATATCTCTAACGTTGAACGAAGCTTAGCATTATCGTAGTTGCGAGGATATTTCGTGTTCGTTTTTTCTTATGTCTTTGCGACTGTCAGTAGTTATGATGAAAGCGAAACTTGTACGTAAATACTTGCAACTTTTTATATCACGTTACAACTAGAAAGCAGGTACCTACTAGTTACCTGTACCGACTAAATTACTGGTAATTTCTATCGTAACAGTGCTACAGCGCTCGATGCGTTACTAACTAACAAGTTTCATCATAAAGTAATTTTTATGATGTCTAATAATTTAAAGTATATTTTGATTATACATAGCATACGATCGTAGTAATAAATTTCAAAGAACGTCGCGAAGTAGAGAAGCATCGACAAGTTTTATGAAAATTGCGATTTAATCTGTTCAATAATTATTATATCTTTCTAAAATAAATATAAAACATTCTATCATAAACCTACTTTCGTAAATGCATAAAAACCTTGTTAAATTATTAGAAATTAGTCAAAAAAACTTACGATAATTATTTTCGATTCTTTAACGCGCATAAAGTAAGATGCAATTTCTCTTCTTTTTTCCCTACATTTTTCGTAGTTCATCTATTTCATATATTCCATTAATAGTAAAAAAAAAGGAAAAAAAATCGACGAGGAACGATTCAAGCGACGATTAGCATTAGAAAACTCTCTCTTTGTTGCAACAAGTCGTTCGATCCCGGTATAATGGAATATCGAATATGCTGCGATCATAAAGAAATAAAATAAAGTGCACATGTAGCAGGATATGTGTATGCATATATGTAGATGTAATGTAAACAAACGTAAATGTACACACACACACACACACATGTAGGGGTCAAATATTCTCCACGATTGTTCGATACGTTTTGTAATAAAATTTTGCAATATTTCGTCAATTAACGAGCAAGTACATTTTCCTGCCACATTATGATTCATTCTCTCGTTGGAAAATTATTCCCTCTCTAATTCACCGAGCATGTCCGGGGTTAGCACTGCACGTTTAGTCTTCCATCATATACACGTGCCATCAGTGGATCGCTGATAGTCCGATAAGCGGTGGCATCCTGTGAGCGAAGCGTGCTTAATATAGTACCATAGCTATCATTTAGATGAAAAGATTGCTCCAGAGCTTTTTTAATTAGTAGAATCATGTGCGACTGCCGTCTCGCAATTACTGTTTCATGAGCATCGATACTCCCTACGATTCGTTCCTGATACAGAGAATAACCGTAGAAGACGATTCTTTCCGTACTTACGTGTGGTACAACGATCATGTTATCACGTAAACAGAAAAGTTGCAAATCTCATAGCGATAGTTTTTTTTTTTTTTTTTTAATTAAAAGGATCGATTTTCATTCGACGACAAAAATCGAATTTTTCTAACTACTAGAATACATCGTTATTTAATGTTCTACTCGGAGCAAATTGTCGTTCGTTTAGAGTCTCGCTTTGAAATAAACTTTGAAATAAATTGTTTACTACGTTATATTATACATTTTACCTTTTGAATTTTATTCCACTCCGCTAAATCTTTACACCAGCGTGGACACTTTAATTAAAGCAATTACGTATCACCAGTTGAATTACTTGCGTGCACCAGTGCCGTAGAAATTACATATCCAGTGTAACCAGGTCAGAACTCCTATTTTAAATCAGTGAGCGCGCGTACGCATTTGTAAGTACATAATTCGCGAATCAAGAATAATATGTTGTATTACGATCGTTATTGAACTGGTTGAAAATCGTCCCTGCATCGATTGATAACATCGAAACGAGAATAAATGTCATTCGGATTCGGTGGGACTAACAAGTACTTTAAACACCGGTACTTGCTGCTACTACGTTCTGTGAAGTTGAAAGGAAATAACATAAGAAATAATTTAGATCCACTTAGAAATCAGACCAGAAAATAGCTGTAATTTCCTGTACGTAGGTCAACGTTGGCAAACGCCGTCAAACAAGAATTTTAAATTACGAGGATTCTGAATATCAGAGAATTGTGTCATTTACCGTTGTATCGTTTCCCTACTCGATGATCGAACGAATTGAACGTATAATTATATTTATCGAATGTAAAGATACTTTTGTGGAATTTTTCCTCGTTTCATAAAAAAATTCGCTCGTATTACTTTTCCGTTGAGCTTTCCGATTAATCGTTGCTCGACGATCAAACGAAAGGCTAGTCAGTCGTAACTGGAGTTCTAGCAGGTTCGTTAAGGTCAAGCGGTGGTTTCTTATCTAGAACTATACTCGATCTCGAAGGCACCGTAGGTAAGCGGAATCTAGACTTTTTCGATGCGGCGAGCTGCTGGTAGAAAGGGAAGTGGGAACAGTAGTCTCTACACCGAACTACCATTTGATTTTCCAAGGTACCGTTTTCTTCCACGAAACTAGCTTGATCCATCAGAGTCTGGGTGCAGGGCAAACTAACTCCTACCCACGTAACAAGACCCGCATTTTCCAAGTATGTATATCCACAGCTCGTGTACAACGCGGAATTCTTCTTTTTCTTCCTCTCTTTCTTTCTTACTGTTCATCTCCCTACAGGTCAGTATAGGTATATAGTTCCGATGATTCCGAGTTGAACAACCGAACAATGTAAATATATTCGAACCTTTATGCGATCCCATGCGACTGACTTTGGTAGAAATATCACGCATAGTATTCTGGAAATACAGTGCTGACAAGTGCGTTCGTTGTTCAGGTGTTCTCGTTGTTTGTTCTTTTCCGTCTATCGTTGGATTTAGGGTGAATTTGCGTCGACCCTCTTAGTTAGCGAGCTAGTTGGTTGGTGATATCCGTGTACGCAATGATATTTTAATAATATTTAATTATCCACGCGTTTCTTGTGTAATTGACTGTAATTTCTCAAAAAATACTTAGCTTTTACTTCGATCTTTGATCTGTTAACTGCGAAGTTTAGTTTCTAAAATACCTTAGGGGATGCGCAGGTAAAATGAAGCAACGACGGGTATACACGTCGACCGCAGGGCAAATGCTCCTATTATAAATTGTACGAAAAGGGTAGAGCAAAACGAGGAAGGATTACATTTCTATTCGATGAAAAGTTAACGATTCAATAGTTGAAAAAAGATATTGTTGTTACAAACTTTCTTTTTAATTTTATCTTTTTTAATAAAATACATAATAGTTTTACCGGAGGTATAAAGGAAACATACCGCTAAATATCGTTTAGGTCACTTTTTACTAAAATTTTGAGTTTCTACGGTTAATGGTTTTTATGGTGAATTTGGAATGAAAGCTTTATCGGTAAGAAAGTTTAGGATAAGTTCTTGCACGATAGTCGAATGTAATTCGATGTAATTCGAGAAATACGAGCTATTAAATTATGTATGCGAGAAAAAGTTATCACGATGAAATGCAGGTTCGTAACGGAACATGAAGACACAGAATTTGACATATGTACGACAGAGTGACTCCCCTTTAAAGAAAGCAGTAAGTTTATCGTCCAAATGCAGGTTTTTACGAGGCACTGAGGCAGTCTTACTATCGGCATCCGGCCTGACAACTTCCGTCTCGGCTCTGGTAACTCATCGTCAGTGGAACATCTGCATCCTTCTTCAGTCTACCGCTTCGTCATTTTCCGTTCCTCTTATCCTCGGCTATCTCGTTACCTGCTATAAAGAACTTTAATTCGCTGAGAACAGTTTCGAAATACAATACTCGTGCGATGCAATAAAATAACGTTTGCCTCGAATTTCTGCGAAAAATTATTAATCTATGATCTACTTTTCAAGTATTGGCGATCCATATTAACATTACCTTTGAATATCTTGAATATCTCAGTTTGGAACATGAATCGTAAATTCAGTATTTCGCGAATGAAAATATCGTATGCAGGCGAATACACGGTTTGATCTAGCTTTACATAGCGCGAAGTAGATAAAAAAGCATAGCTTTTGCAATTACAATTAGCGAAGAACTCCGTGGGACAAGAATTATAAAACTAGCGAAAGAAGTTAAGATAGCATAAAGATAATTATAATTGACGAGTTTATTCGATAGAAGAAAAATAATCGTATCCGTAAAATGAAAAGTAAGCTATACATATAAATAATACGTACTTGAAATTATTCAAAGTTTACGTTACTAACGAATAAGGATTGATAGTAATTGGCAATGTATTAAATTATCTCTCGTTGAGCTGAGAAAAATATGAGCTATTAAATTATGTATGCGCCCATAATAGGTATTTGCAATTGTTATGCGAACGACGCCATTGGATTACGAGCCGATTCTCTTCTGTGAATCTATTCCGAAGATCGTTACCCATATTTGAAAGTACAGTTTAACCGATATTCTGTATACGTGTAACGGTGTCGTGTGAATGGAAGAACGTATACGTTCATTAAGAAATACGTTCTTCTTCCATCGGAATTTTCCTCATAACGATACATCGCTAAAAGATATATCTATATGCAGCTTTTTATTCTTTCTTTCTTTCGATCTACAGTATCAACATCAATCTTTCATTATACTTTCACTAGTATATTTCCTTGTTTTTTTTTTGTTAATTATCTGAACTCAAGCAATTTGAAACCACTTTACCAGCGCGTACCTGTCTTTTTTTTTTTATTTAATCATTTGAAATCTTAATGAAGCTTTATTTCTGCTTACAAGGTTAACTAACTTGAAACATCCTTTCATCCTTCCATCTTTCTTCTCATTAGTCATATCGCTTGGCATCAGTCAAGTCGCTTGAATTCAAACAACTAATCTGAACGAGGCTTTAATGGCATCGAGATTCTGATTATGTACTTATGAGCGGAAGTACATATACATATACACGTACATGCTCAAAAACAGCCGTTTCTCGATAGAGATTTATCTCTACTTACACGATTTACTTGACATAAAATATCTTATCAAATTTCCATTCTTTTCCTCGTAAAGTCTCTTAATAAATTCGCGTAACTCGATTAATCCGAACGAGGCTTTAACGCATCAAGATTCTGGTTACTAGAGCGTTTATGCAACTTCATATTTTTATGAACACAACTGGAAAGAATGAAACCTAAGCAGGGATCTGTTTCATCTACCAAATATTACGCCGAACACCGCACTTCGGATATTTTATATATCTCTGCGTATTGCGTCTGTTCCGTGCGTTTTTCCACCTGTAAATTTCTCATACACGCACAAACAAACATCTGCGATCTACCGATTACTTACGACGAGAAATGCGTGTATATGAATATTCCCGAATCAGCTGGTAAACATTTTTCAACGCCTCCAGGTCATTCAAGCTTACACCTGTGCGTTTCCCCCCTCGATCTACCGGTAAGCGGATTCTCGCGTAGCGAGGCAAATACCCGGGGAAAATGAATTCGAAAACGTAAAGCGGGATGCGGATTCATTGTTATGCGGACAACGTTGCTAGGTCACCGGTGCATTTTACGCGACAATGCCCGAGGGTTCTTCTCCTTCCGAGCTTCGACGTCTCTCTCATTCTTCGCTCCATTCCCCTCCCTGTGTTTTACTTATTATTATTTCACGGGATCGGGCCACGAGTTATAACTGTACATTTCTGTGGTGCCGGGATAGGTCTTGGCATTAACTAAGTTACGTAATGACTGGTTTCCTCGGAGAATGAATACTCGGTGCGCGACCTGCCTCTTTTTCCCTCTTCGCGGCGCGGCATCGAGACCGCTCGCTTCGGGGACCACGCAAGTAAATCCCGATGTACAGTTACTTATTTGTACAAACACGAGAAACTCGAGCGACGATACCACCGGTCAACGGACCCAAAACGCGTCTATCCTTTTGCGTTGATCGTTCGAGTGACGTTACGTTGCATAATAAATTAGATCGACGATCTTTATGCATTCATGGGACATTTCAAGGTGCGAAGGGGACACAGGATGCGCGCGATATGCAGAATTTTTATTTGTTATCAATATTTAATGGAAACGTTAACGTTTAGCAGGTGTAAGAACGATTTTCTATCCAATTTTCGTTCGTTTCGTAATCGTAAAGAGAGATAACGTAAAAGCCAGGTTTCTGTGCGTTGCACCTTTGATTAAAGAGCGAAAACCAAACCAGCCATTTTTAACAAAATCGTATACGAATGAAAACTATTGTCGAAGGTTTCGTCGCTTTAAAATGATAATTGAACGGTGAGATCCCAATGTACGTATACTGTTATATTCTAGTCATGCGCGCAGTACTCAATCGAGGCTAACCGACTACAACGACACGATTAGGATTCCGATAGAATTTGGTCGCTTCCTGGTACTACAGTAATCTGGTCATTTTGGTGCCAAAGAAATCCGAAAGCTAATTCCTAGGTATCGCTTTACAACGTTGTATCGAGATTCGCCAAACAGGGGAAACTTGACGTGACCACTATGAACGTAGAAACAAAAGTTATTTCTTATTTGCCTAGTTTTTCTCAACTTTTAATTAACTATACGTGTCTTTGTCGATGTTTGATCGATTATAAATATCTATTTACTTTTATAAACAATAACAAATATCGAATTATTTATACGTTTTCTATTTTGTCGTCTAAAAGAGTTTTGATTAAAGCGCGTATTATATTTCTGCAGTATTTTCTACTTTCACGTGCTTAATTAATTTTACGTTCCTTCTGTTTTTGCAAATTTCGGCACGATAATCATCTTAACAATGTAGCACGGATTTGATAAAATCTTTCAGTGAAATGTTATTTTATCAAAAGAATAATCAGTGAAAGTTTCGAAAATCTTCGGTTAACGAAGCTAATTTAAGCGAAAGATCCGAAATGATTGTTTTCAGCATGCTTCTGTACAATGGTATTAAAAAGTCAATGTTCTCTTTCCTCGTTCAAAATTAAATTCCTATTACTAAAAGACAATTACAAATTTAAAATCTCCAATTCTCTTGATTTCACGTAGGAATTTAATAGATTTATTACAGCGCCTTTTTAAAGATTTCTCGTAACGTAAAATACATAACTGGGTAATGGCTCGTTTCCTTTGCGTTGCGTATCTTTTTAAATAGTCCCATATATTTTAATTTCTTTGATACAAGTCGTACACACTCTCTCTGGTATTAACGTCTTCGTAGAACCTTTACAATAATACCTTTACAATTCTTCGTCTCTTTTAATTTACGTATCGTTTAACCGTTTTCACCATAGTACAAAGACATTACCAACAATGGTTACCATCCATGATGATTATACACGGTCGTTGCATTGAAACCTTTTGTACGTTTCTACAAAATACATCTAACAATTAGCATGGACCGATGTAAATGGCGTGACAGCGTTTAATTATATCAATTCACCAAGTATTTCACAGTCTGGTTGAAGATCTCACGAAGTTTCTCCTGGTTTAGACATTGATTGTCGCACGGTGACCGAGGAACTTCCACTTTGCGAAACGGGAACGGATTCCGCAACGAGGAAACGTTTAGGAGAGAGAACTCGGTTCCTACTTTGGCAATGATGCAGATTGTCGTTCTAGATAGCTAAATTGACCGTGGGTACGTGGAAAGCTCTCGTACGCGGCTAAATGACAATTTCTCTTTCACCAATTGGCCGAAAACGAACTCGCGCGCTATCAAAACTGGGTTACTTTTAGCGATGCTCTCTAAATCAATGATCGACGATGATCGTTAGCTTTCTTTTCTTTTCGTTATATCAAGATCACAGCAAAGAAACGCGATAAATACATTTTTGTCGACTTCTCTTACTTTAACGCCATTTTTTACTAAAAGGGAACGTTTTTCTATAAAGTGGTAGAAAGTGAAAAAGGTTTGTTAGGTAGAAAATTGACAAAGTCTTGTGGAAGCGATATTTATAAAATTACGAGGAAGATGGAAAAGTACATATGTATGCCAGCCCCGAGATCGAATAAAAGGGCAATTTCGATGATACGAAGTTAACTGAATTCTGAAATTGTTCTGCTATAAAAAAGAAAGAAAAAAAGACGAGGATGATTCCTTTTTACTCTTCGCATCAGAAAGCGACTTTTCCTACGACGAGAAATTGTTCAAGCGAAAAGTACGCTTCTTCTAAACTAATTATGATACCTTTTCTAATATGTAAATTTATAGCTACATGGAAATTACGTAAACTACGTTCCTTGCCGGAAAGGATAATCGGTTAAAATATATAAAGATACGGATCATTCGGCGACTGGGTAAAACCGTAGAACGTAGTTCTACGAAATGTTAGCTTGAAATATAAAAGACCAGAACTTTCTCGCAATGCTCGCCGATCGTTGATGCGAATTCACGTGAAATACTGGAAAGTGAGTTTTACATTCTTTGTCCAAGTGTCGCGATACGATTCATCCGCGAATCGATCCGACAGAAGTTAATGAAATTTACGCGTTGTCGGAAAACGACGAAAAGCTCGGTTAAAAAAGGGTCTGTAAGGTATTGGAATTAGTACACGTTATTTGTTTCTGGCTCAGTTTAATATAATATAATATGATTTTCTATGTGGCTCTGAAACGTTTGGAAATAAGTTCAACTATTTTTAAATCCACAAAAATTACTTGGATGGTTTACTTCTCTGTTTTACACATCAGGAAGTTACAAAAACTTACAAACAATTTTAGTTGTGATAATTCGTTTGATTATCGAATCGGAAGAATGTATATTAAATAATCTGTTTAATAATAGAGTATCGTTACTTAAACTACTGACAAAATAGAACAGGCTTCGCTTATTTTGTTCCATCGAACAGCTCGTCAAAACCTCTTTCATCTTCTTGGAAATTTCTCTAAAAATCTGCTATAATTGAATTTCATAATGTCTATTAATGATCCGTTTAATCGAAGGATGGAAATTTAATTGGCAGCAACTCGATTATATCTATATACATATAGCGCTCACGTATGAGCGTTCTTCCTTTTTATGTTGAAAGAACACGATGATCGTCGGTCAGATCGCTGAACAAAAGCGTTGCATCAGTGACGTAATGCATTTATGCGATAATACAGTGGCATAAGTGAACTTACCGTGCATGATGTCAGTAAAGCGTAATGACGGTTCAACATTTAACAACGTGAAGTTTCTTAATAGAGATGCTAATTGCTAGGTACTGTTTCGAATTTACCTATGTTACGAGATATATCAGGACAATAACGTGTTTAGTACTCTTATGGTATAAAGCATCTTCGTTATGAAACTCTGGCATATAGCGAATCTATATTAGTAAACGATATAAGTTGAAATTTTTATTATAATTTGCATTTAATTTTTAAGAATACGTTACATTTCGACATACAAACTCTATTAATTTGCTAAAAACTTTAAAATTGCGTCGACGGGATATTTTAATATTAAAAACGAAGAATCGTTTACAACGGCGATAGAAATAAATTTCTGCGTAAGAAAGAAGAGAGAAAAGTTTCAGGTATATAACAATCGTCTATTCGAACAATGTGCTTTTTATTCAATCTCATATAGCACTTATCGCCGCCATAAATTCTTTTCATTGTTAAAACAATTAATATTTGGGCGGCAATAGTTGATGAACGGTCGCGATAAACTGGAAGAACGGCCATTGCCGGATATTTATGGAAAAGATGCTGCTGACACAGTACCGCTTGTTCTACGCGTTTTATGTCAGATTAGACGCGTAAACGCGCGTACGCACGCGCCAGTCACGAGCATCTGCTTGCTATCCGGCTCCATTTACCAATTGTGCTCGTTAATTTCACGACACTCCGTTCCTTCGTGCTAATTGGTCGCTTTAATGGATTTCATGCAGGCTAAAATGTCCGAAAACAGGAATAAACCATCTGCAAATTAAACCTGGAACGCTTAATTGCTTGGTTAGACGTTAATGAAGATATACCGTAGATATTATAAATTATCAACTGCATCAGAAAATTCTGTCTTCCTTCCGACGCACGAAACTCCCAAAACACGAGAAACTATTAAACAACTGTCTAAAAAATTATTCCACCTAATTGTGATACGTTAGCAATAAAAAATCATTTCTCTCGACGGAAGCTTGCGTCGAACTATAGACCCGAATGGATCCGATTGAGAAAAAATAGGCGCTTTTAAAACGATTTTTTAAATTTCATTAGTCACGCAAGGACTTAAAGGTCATTCTATATTAAACTTACTATCTCATTTGGTATGAGAACAGCGGAACGTATTACATATAACTAGTACGACTTCCTGAACAATTTCTCGTAATCTTTTACATTTTATTCCGAAACAACCTGCAATTAAAGGAATCGTTATTGGAATGTTCCATAAAAAAAAAATCATCGCACCGAAGCTATTATGCTTTCATTTAAATTAACAATCATTGAATCGTTCCCCGAACTAATGAAACACGAAGTAGTCCGTAGTCAATTCTCGAGTAACCTAATAACACGAATCTCGGCCGCAGATTACACACGAAAATAATAAAACCTTAAAACTGTTACCGTAACACCGCATAATTATACACGATGATGTACCTCTAACATTTAAATCGTTCCACATTCTGATTCTCCACTGTGAAAACATGGCGAATATCAAGATCTATCGTAAGAAAATTTTTCTAGTGAAACCGTTGCTCGCGATACTTCTTGACCCGTTTTTCCTTTATTCCAAATAAAAAGATTTGGAATTTCGTCCAATTAACAACTACGCAGAAATTCATTTTATATGTGGCATGTCCGGGAAAAAATGCAAAGGAACATTTAAGAAATCGCATTCTACGATAATATTTCAAACATTGTTTCTACCAATTTCTACAAATTTTATAATTTCTTCTTCGTCGAAAAATTCTGACTTGTTAACTTGACGTGACTCGTTGAAAAAAAGAAAAGACGGATTCTGTCTATTTTCTTGAAATCATACAGAACTCTTTTTATTCGTACCAGTTGACTCGAGAAATGATGAAAAATGATAGTAATGAAAGTAACGAAAACTTCACGAATTAATTCACCATCTGCATTTGAAATTAACAAGTTATTTCGTTTTCCATTATTTCGTATGAAAATACTTTCTTCTTTACGCACCAAATGACATAAAAATCGACGACGATGAACTTTATATATGAATTCATAGTACAGAGTAATCGTTTCTTTCGTAGCTGGCTACGATACATCGGCTCACAGTCGTCGAAGAGCGTACGAATTCATTGGATTCGTCTATAGATCAATTATTAGTACTTTCACTCGGTTTTTCGGATCGAAGAATGGAGAACCTCCTTTACTCTTTTGACTTTCCCTCGTGCATCCGGTACAAGAAAAGGCTAAACATTCGAGTTCGCCGATTGCATCTTGTATATCGCGAGTTTCGATTTCGCAATAGACTCATTGCTTTAGCTTACCGACCTCTCAACGTCCTTGCAGTGACTCTCATTAATATATAATTTCTTTCCTGAAATTTCATCATTTATTGGATAGTTTCGCGATCGTTTTTTCCACGAATATTTCGCTCTTTACAGCGATGAATTCATCGAAATAGTTTTTACAGACGTTCAGCTCGTGCAATTTTCTATCATTGAAAATAATTTCACGAAAATCAGAATAAACGATAATTGTATTATTGATTATCGCAGCGTGATACAGCGCTATCAGAATACGAATGCCGCGCACACAGAGGAATAGTTGTAAAATCACTTTTGTGAAAGTAGAAAACACGTAGAGTCTAAAAACTACATTAAAAGTAATAGAGCTGTAACAATATCTGTTATCGTTTTACAACGGAAATCTTAAGAAACTACAGTATAGTCGGCGTAAAAACGTTAGAAAGCGTTAATTTCGTTGCAAGAGGCGATATTATTATTTTTGCATTCGAATACAATCGAACGTTCCTTAAAAGTGAAAGTACATACAGTTACGGACGATTTGCGTAAAATTCCACGATCTACCGAAAAGGAAAATTCTTTCTCCTTCTTTTACTAGTAAAATTTCTTTATACGATAATTTACTCGTTTTACTTCCCTTAGCTTGCTCTAGTTCGCTTTTTATGTGGAAGATAGCGGAAAATTGAGAAAATAAAGGGGAGCAAATGAAAAATAAGAAAATAATCAAGGGAGGCGACTGATCCTCGTCGAACGTCACTTTCTTATCGTACGTAATTACATTAATGAGTATCTTAATTAATCTCTAGAGGTTGAGAACCTTCTCCAAGGTAAATCACCAACACTTGATGTTACGAGCAGTGCGCCAATAGCAACAAGAGGGGAATGCCGTGCGCGGATCGTTGAAAAGTTTCACCTGACCAGTAATGGTACTTCCTGCTAGTCAGGTGGACTATACGTTGATTCATTGGGGGCATATACCCTTCATTGGATTGCAGTTTTATAGTCGTACAACTTCCACGGGTATACCACCAAGATGATAAGCTTAACGCTGCTAGAATCCCGAATACATCTACACTTATCATTTTTCTTTGTCTATTACTTTCGTTTCATTCCAATTATTTTAATTCTGTCGAAATGAAATTTCTTTACCATCGTTTACTTATACTTATACTTATTATATTTCAATGAACATGCGAAGGAATTTATTTACTAAATATAAAAATGATTTATTATATATTATATATACGTGTAAAAGAATTTATAAATATTTGTATATAATCGTTATGGTTGTGTTTATATTCATAAACATTTGAATGTTTAACTACTACCAGAAACAAGAGTCGAGATAGTTGTAATCATTTGCATATCAAAGGGATTTTAAAAGATGTTTTCTCACCCAACTATCGGCACAAGTGCGAACTAAAGATCTGTTTGTTTCAGAGAAACTGGTAATACTGGAACCGTTTTGAATTTTCTGATTTTCTTTTCGCCAGCTTGCGCGACGTGTCATTTAAAAATACTTTTTTTAACCCTCTTTGTCGTTACCCCCTTTTGTACGATGAAATTGATGAAACAAAATTCGTCGTACATATTTCAATTTTTTTCTTTTTCTTTTTGATTCTAGTATTCTTCAACGCCTTAAATTAAAGAAAAATAATATTTTTAATAAAATTAATTGCTACATAATTTTCACTTTCAGCTTTATTATATATTGGATAATACGTATCGTATATTATAGTGTAAGTTTCCTATTTCTAATTGCAGTGGAATCTATATTTGAATCGCGAAGTTATTGACAAAATTCGGCATTGTTTCTGCACATGCTCGAAACAATCAACTAACTAAATATAAGTATTTAGAATCGATATGTGAATTCTATGCTACGTTAAGTTTCACCCGTTTCGTTAAATATCTATTACTTCGTCTATACACTATTATATATAGTAGAAGAATTTTTTGCATTGTTTTGTATGAAATTCTATTTATACTTTTCAACCCTTTCATTGTCAAACATTTCGCACGTTTATTTTAATTTTCTACAAAGCTATGTAGTTTGGAAATATCTTTTAAATATTTAATTTGTTTATCATTGTACTATCGTTACTTGTTAATGCATTGTTATACTAAGCTAAATTAAATAAACTAAAATAAATTTGGACCAAACTAATTTTTTATTGAAATATCATTGAATTTTCGTAAGTATCAGAAATTAATTTATAACAATATTAATATAATTACGTATACAGATAAATGTATCTTGTTTTCTGCTCTGTGCATATTTTGAAACCTTATCTCAAGCGATGTAAACTTTTTGAGTTTATACATCGAATGAAGTAAATTTGAAAATTCAAAGTTTAGAACGTGACAAAAGAACTGGAAACACGAGATAACGTTCTCAACCTGAGGAGAATGTGATCGTTGATCCTTCCGCTACCCTATGAAACGGATTGAACACGTAATCATGAAACCAACAACCGCATTCCTCATATACGTACTAATAGGCCCTCACAACTGCGTAAGGTCTACCTGATACGAGGACTCTGTTTCATTGTATTACGAGTCATTGCTCTTCTTCTTTAGAATACATACCTTCACGAAGAATTATAAAGTTTGTATTAGGTCATCTAATAAGTAATGCGGTTTAAAACAATGTAAATCGCCAACAAAAATTTAAAAATTATATACATTTTTTATAAATAATACAATAATTAAACAAATTATATTATGTAATGGAATTGGAATTAGAAAGAGAGTTGCATTAGGACAAATATATTACACATAAAAGACATTTTTGATTCGAATAACGTAATTAAAGATTACTTTATATTAGCATTCCATATATTTAAACATTGGTACTCGGCGAGTATGTGTGTCAAGCATTTGGGGCACAGCTTCAGGCTATGGATCATTGATCAACGCAAGAATTCGACTTGTACGTTCTTCTTACGTCCCTCTTACGCGAGATTCATAAAGTGGCACATTTTATTCTAAAAGTATAAAACAGTTTAAATTGTAATTGTTCTTTGATAATATAGTCTTTAGTGAAATAGATAATAATACTTCTATTGGATTATGTATTAAAAATAAATCGTTAATAACACTACAATCTAGCACTACAAATATATTAATATCATTAATTAACATCAAAAAACTATTATATTTTTTTGAGCTATTTATTTATTGATACTTAAATATTTATTATTATATAGAGGAAACTATTATACATTTTTTATGATTACAGAATGTATTGAAGGGCAAGGTGGCTGCAAGAGATGTAGAGATGGAACGTGTGCAAGATGTGCAGTTCTTTTACATCAAGGTACTTGCGTCGATACTTGTCCGCCAGGTCATATGGCAGATTGGTCGACTAGAGACGAATACATGGGCAGAATTTGTAAAGAAACAGGATATATGTTTGGATTTACTGGTAGTCAAGTAGCCATTTTGGTAGGAGTTGTTTCTGGTGCAACTATATGTATTCTGATAATATTATGTGGCGCTATAATTGTACATAGAAGAAAGAAAAAAGCTGCTAAGCTAATCCAACAGTTTGAAGACAGGTATTCTTTGCTATATCTTTAATGTATTGTAAGTTTGATTAGAAATGAATAATATTAAAAGTATGATTTAATTTATGTTTTAGTGCAGAGAGAAGAGAATTTTTAAAACATCTTGCGATGCTTAGAGGGGAAGGCAACACGTTTCTTTCTATGCTCAATGACACAAGGAGACAAGTTAGGGAGTTATACTATTCAGGAAATAATGGAGATGGTGCTGTTGGAATACAAGCCTATAGGTACAATTATGCAACTAGCGTAAGCTATCAATTGATATATTCTTTCTTTACTATAATTATGATTTATAGACCAGTTTTGCGGGATTTGGCAAGGATACTGGTTCTTATCAATAGGAGAGATGATGAAATACCAATTCCTCCAGATGATTGGCAAAGACTTTTTTCATGGGCCGAGAGATTATTAAGAAGATACAAAAGGCACAGCTCACCTGAAGTAAGCTAATTTCGTTGTTCAAAACTTATGTGAAAAACAAAAATTGAATTTCAAAAAGCTTGTTATTCTAAATTTTGCTTTTTTTCATGCAAGTCTTTAAAACACTTTGGTGAGTCATGCGTGTTGAAGGAGTAATTACATATGCATGAGCAAAAAAGAATTTCTTTTAAGTGAAATTACATAAACCAATAAGTGATTATGTATTTTGTATCAAATTTAAAAGATAACATTTTATACTTCAAGGTGGCTCAACTTATAACATTCTTACAACAACCAACAGCATCCGTCCAAATAAATTCAACACAGCAAGTAACAATCACACAATCACCTCAGCCTTATGAAACAAGAACCACTCCAACCAATCTAACTACATTCCAACCAAATGCACCACTTACAACATTTCAAGCAAGCGACAAATCAAGTATCAGCCCTGCAAGTTCCAGTCTTGGATATATAAAAGATAGCCCTGTGAGCTCCAGTCTTGGACAAAACAGCTCTGGAGCTTATAACGAAAAACTTAGTCCAAATGGATCTAGCATAGGACAAACAACTCCACTAGTATATGATAACCAAAAACGACTGAAACCTTCGAATACACATTTTCAAGAACTTGCCATTTCCACTTTTAATCATAAATACAATACTGGTGCAACATTAACAGAATCCACTTGTGCAATAGATGAATGCGAGGCAAATGGACTCGACCGTGAATTAAATCCTCAGTGGGAATTTCAGAGTAGTACAGAGGCTGCTAACTATACTATTTTATCAGATTGGTCACCTGCTCGTGAATATCTCATTGATGACTTTACAATTCTCGGTTTCCGACCACAAGATGAAATTACCACGGAACTGTAAATAATATATTATGATATACATAATTTATATATTTCTTTATAGTTTTTGCTCATAAATATATATTTCCTATAAATAGATAAATTTTTCTATTTTATAAATAGGAAATATATATTTCATTTATTTCTATTCTTTCATTCGTTCTAAAACTGTAATATTTAAAGCCATAATCGAAAAATATCATGCACTCTCATATTATTGGACTAATTTATTCGTATCTAATGCATTTCCAGCCATTCTCATATATAAAATTTTAAATAAACATATTATTTCTATATTGTTCTTTAGACATTCAAGTATACATAAAATATTTTATAATGATTAGGTTGATTAAGACAAGTAAATTTTTCATACCAAAAGAAATAGAAAAACTGTACCTAAAGCTTAATTTTCAAAAATCAAAAATAAAAATTTCAAGCCTACATTTCTAGCACATGCTGTTTAGGTATTAGATAGTAGAATGCACAACATATTGGTTTCTAAATATTTTTCGAGTATTCAAGAGCTGTAAGAAAAAAGATAGATATTATGTTCTTAATTTATTCTTAACCTTCTATGTTAATGTAACAGATGTAAAATATATCTTTCAAAATCATTATCGAAATATTTTTTGATCTAAATACATAATGCGCTAATACACGTTTGATCCTATACTATAAAGAGCATGCGCCAGAATTAAAATCTTTGCTTAAAATCTTCAAACTAAATCTTCGACTTATGCAACATAATAAAATACTTCTTAATTTCTTTTGGTTTAGGAGAAATTATTTTTCCTGATATTCCATGATTTTCAAAAACTCTGTATGTGTCTGTATGCATGTATGTATTCTAGTTTGTGTATTATGTATGTATGAGATCTACGATAGAATGAATTTATGATACTATCAATTAATTGTAAGCGTTTTGTTTAAATTATATTCTTTATTTAAATTCTATATTACAAATTAATAATTATTATATAATTTACTGTACTAGTCAATATTTCCTTTTATGCAAGAATATGAATTATGTTATGAAATTATGTCCTTATACTACCAATGTCTGAAGTAAGTCTATAAAAATAGTTTTAGATCTTTAATACAAATATTTTTTTATCGATGCACCAACATATCATTATTAAATAAAATATTGCAAAATATTTACGATATAACACATGTATGTATACATACCTGTATATGTTGTTACACAAAAGACCAGAATGGTCGACTGTATGTACAAATTGATGTAAATAATATTTTACTAGCAAATATGTAAGATGATTATAAATATAATATATATATATATATATATATATATATATATATATATATATATATATATATACATATATATACCTAATATAACCAAATCACTTTTTTATATTTTTAAATAACTTTCATTTTCAAAGGAACTACTTCTCTACAATTATAAGATTACAATAAATTGCTGCTGTGCTTAAAATATTATCATTTTTACAATCTTTTTGTGCGATAAAATTATATAATTTATACAAATTCAATTGTTTGTATCAATTGTTTTTTTTTTATAGAAATTAATCTCCTTTTATTGTTAATTGACTTCTAAGAAACCGTAATATTTCAATCAGAAATCAAGATAAATAAAAATTATTAAATAAAATTATTCACACATTTTAGATTTCGATGTTTCTAATTTGGCGGGTTGTAACACAGGAAGTGATGAAACGGCGCGCGCACCCGGATGCTGCGCGCGCATACTGAATGAACTAACAAAGAGCACTTGACAAATTTCATTTTGCCATATTAACGATTAGGCGGTTTATTTCCAGAAAATTTCATTGGAAATTTGTTTTTCGTTATGGCAAGTTTATTTATCGGATGATTTTTTCATAGAAATCGATGAAAAACTAATCGACTAAATGATGCACCAAACGCGTAAGTTCCTGCGGGGTGGGCGAGGGACGCCATGACAGTCGTCGTATTTTCTGTTAACCGCGAGCACGTATGCCCTTGCCAGCGTTTTCGTGAAATTGTTGCGCAGGTTGCTGTCTATCTGGATCAAAATTGGCAAGCTCGTTTCCTGAATTTCGCAGACTTTCCTTAGAATATATTGTGGAGGTGGAGGGCGAGGGCGCGTGGCCATTATCAGGGATTTGCTTGTGGGTACCCGTGGCGAGGTGAGACGTCGAGAGGCGGCGAAAGGCGTCCCCCCCTGCGTCGGGACGCGCGTCTCCCTGCATACGAGACGGCCTAGGGCCGACCAAGCGAGATGCCAGAACCGCCGACGGCACCGTACACCACGTGAGTCCACCCTCCGAGCACTCTTGATTATCGCTTCGGCCCTCTTCAACGGTTTCTAGAAATCCCCTTGCCCCCGTATCCCGAGGAACCTCCATCTTGTAGCCTCTTGTCCTCGTTCTACGAGTCACGATAATTGACGCGTCATATGCCTGAGACACCAGAAGATGGTGCCCGTGAACCCTCTGTTAACTGCGAGGGGATCTGCGGCGAGTCCTGGCAAATGTGGAAATATATCTGCGTACTCGTTCAAGCCGTTTGTACTTACGCCTAACATTATACCATTTCACTCTATCAGCCTTTGTCGCCTTCAAAAGATGGTATTGGATGACTCACCCTTTCCCGCTCACTCGACAAAGAACTCTTAAATATCTGTGAGGTTAAATTAACTACTTTTCTTCTTTTTGTAACGTATCGATACTTCTTTCACGATATTAACCTATCCATATGAGCATTATATAATAATAAGTATCCGCCCAATGATGTCTCGAGTTCATTGTATTTAGAAAGAGTTATTTCGCTTATTGATATTAAACCAATTGATTTCGAGGTTAAATCACAGGTTTATTTTACTAGCCAGTTCCAATGGTTCAAAGGGCAATATAGCTACTTTACTAATTATGTATTATATCGTTTTAATAATAATACTGATTTCATTCATTTTATAAATAATGAATATATGTTATCAGATTTTGTAGAATATTAGGAATTTAGGCAAGAAATAATTTTAATTAAATTATTTTGCAGGATGAGAAATGAAATATATCAAAAACGTTTAATTAGTATCCTTCAGTGAATAAAGATGAACAGTGAGCAGCATGCATTGCCAGCGACTACGCAGGCACAACAAGAGGTAAGACCATTTTCAACTAATATAGGCTATTTACCAAACCACAAATGCGCAACTGATATATTAAATACTATAGTTTAAAAATATTGTGAAATAAATTGAGAAATTCCTGAATATGTATATGATTATTGAAATATGTATATGTATTCCCTTTATAAATTCTTCAACAAATACTTACTACTATTTCAATGCATCATTTTTTTTACAACTTTGTTATACCTGCTTCTTCTTTTGTGTAGTTTTACATAAAATTTATGTTTGGCAATAGGAAGTAAAATTTCTTGTGTATGATGAAATTTGTATAAAACTTTATACTACCTCTTTTTTTTAAGTTTTACTGCTTGTAGTAAATTTAAATAAAGTAGCTTTTGCTTGAATATTTTGTATTTATCAGCTTATTCTTTTTGCAATATAGGTATTTATAAAGCATATTTTGTATGGTAAAAGAAATAAATTTTCCCAAATATGTACATATAGCGTATAGTATTTATAATCTTCATTATAGTGTAATTCACATTGCACTGTAATATGGGATATAAATGTATAAGCTTTTAGCTGTAAAGTATATATTTTTTATAATTTTAGATTTAGCTATAGCTATACTTTAATTTTTGCTCAAATATGAATTTTGTATATAAATATCAATAAAATCCTGGCGATGATTGCACGAATGTATTACAATTTAATTTATAGCTTTCGTAATGCTAGAAAAAAGGAATTTGGAAACTAGCGCATTTGTTGATTGGATTTGAGCCTGATGCATGCTGCTGCATGCTCTATCAATGTTGTACAAATGTTTGAATGTATATTGGTAGGATGTAAACGCGGGTCAAAGTGGTCGTCCTTCATACCCAGGTGGTTTGGCTACAACAACCAGTCTTGGCAATGTAGGGAGTACCCCGCATTCATCCGCGGACCTGCGTGTAGGTACAGCCGTAGCGTTAGCCTCCTCGGTAGCTAAATATTGGGTCCTCACCAATCTCTTTCCTGGACCGCTACCTCAGGTCTCAGTCTATCATCATTCCCACCACAACTCCTCACATAGGAGTAGTGGAGGTGGAGAGGCATCTTCCAAAGAGCCAGCCTCTTCATTGAACCAAGAAATGGCGTTGACTTCCAGTTCGCATCATCAGTCAACACCTACACACCATCATCATCAACCTTCAGTTAGCAGTAGCAGTCATCATAGTTCTTTACAACCAAATTCACAGGTTTGTTTACTTAGAGGTATGCAATGATTAGTTATTGAGTGTAGCTTATAAATGACCCAGGTTTAGTATCTGCGTTTGCAGGAATTGTGGTAATATACTGTATTGTATGTAATCTCATATAAGTGTGAGTAGATAACAAAGTTATGTCTTGTAATACATACACATGGAATGTTTGCAATTTCACATTTATAATTTGAAGTATTGCTTCTATCACAATTTTTTGTTATCATTTTTTAGTTTACTATGTATAATTGTATGTTAATTGTAATTATATATATGTATAATATGCATATAGAGTGTATCTCAAATATCTGGAAACATGCAAATGTCTTGAAAATTGTGGACGATACAGAAAAATGTTTGAAACAAATGTTGTATAATGTGAAGGGAGATATGTCATATCAATATTTATTTCATCTTGCAATAACTTTGAAAAGACCTATAAATGTCACGTTTATATTTTGGATATTATATTTTCTTATCTTATATTCTTATAACTGACATCGATAAGTTCTTGAAACGCTACTTATATGTTTCGCATAAATCACTATCAAGATATTAATTCTTAAGAAGAATGGGAGGTTGTATCATTTTCAATGGTAAACACGTAGAAAGAAAAGCGACTGTTTTAGAGATATACATTACACAAACACAATCGGCTCTTTTTAGAGCCACCATGATGTACGAAGTCCGACCGAGCAATCTCCCCGTGGTGTACATTGGATAACGCCAATGCCGGTGGCATACCATCTCGATATTATGTGGTTCATGCGGAAAGTACAAGTAAACAGTGTTTTGAAAATGTTTCTATAATGACTACAACAATATGGGATGAAAAAGATGTTGCTACTATTTAAGAAAGTTAAATTATAAACATGACCTTCATAAAGTTTCTCTAAGGTTATTGCAGGATAAAATAAATGTCGGTATGATATATTTCCTTTAGCATTGCAAAATAATTGTTCCAAACATTTTTCTGTATCATCTGTAATTTTTCAGATATTTAGACATTTCCAGATAAATGGAACACACTGTATATAAATAACTGATACTGTGTTTCTAACTGTTATTTTCTTTTCTAGTTTGCAATATGCTAAAAAACAAAAAGCATAAAATATATTTTATTATTAATTTGATGATACTTTCAATTATTTAATTGTTAGAACTATAATTTAGTTATACTGAAAAAGAATGTAGTAATATTTTTTCTTTATATTTTATTTAGCAGATACCAGTTTCTCTACCAGGCCTTAATTTAGACGGGGCACATATACCTGCCAGCGTCAGTCATTTACAAGCAGCACATGCACAAATGCAACAAATGCAGGCAGCACAACAGCAACAGCTGCATCAGCAGCAGCAGCAGCCTCAACAGCAACAGCAGCAGCAACAATCTCACCATCAGATGCAGAATCATCAAAACGCTCAGAACAGTGGACCAACTGCACATAATCAAAACGCACAGAGAGATGATAACAAGGTGAAAGATGAAAGTGGAAGTTGCACAACTGAACGTTGCAGTGACAATCAAGTTCACTGTCAAGTTCAATGTGACCTCCAATTACAAACATCTCAAGATTTACAACAAAGTCTTATGCAGCAGCAGCAACAACAGCAGCAACAAATTGGTGTAAACATAAGCGGAAACTCATCGAGCGAAGGTGGAAGTCAAAATAATACAGAAAAGCCTGAAAAAGAGAAAGAATTGCGTCAGCTAAATATGACGCAGTACGTTCACATGATTTATATATCTACTATGTTCGATAATTTTTGTACTTTGATAAACGGTATTACAATTTTTGTATAGATTCCAAGTGCCAGATTTAAAACCAGGAGGTCATATGATGGATGTAAGAACAGCTGATGGATCAGTTGTGAAAATCAGCGCCGGGAATGAACAAGATTTAGCAAAAACGCTTGGTGTTGAAATGGTGCAAAATATGTACAAGGTGAGAGTTAATGTAGTACATTATAATAGATAATATATATAAAACAATAGTTTTTAACATATAGTTATAAAATTTGTATTACATTCTGCAGGTAAATGTTGAGGACATTAATCAGCTTTTAGCATATCATGAAGTATTTGGAAAACTACAAAGTGAAATAGCAGCTGGTACAACCTTAGTAGGAAGTACAGTTCCTACTCAAACAGTTACCACTATACAAAATGGAACTCCAATTGTACAACAAGTTCAATTAAATAAGTTTGATATTAAATCAAGCGATGGCGAAGCTACACCAGGACCAAGCGCTTCGCCTGTGTCAGTTGGAAGTCATGCATGTGAAATATGTGGAAAAATTTTTCAGTTTCGCTATCAGCTTATCGTTCATCGTAGATACCATACAGAAAGAAAACCTTTTACTTGTCAGGTATATAACACGTGTTTTGTATTTTATCTTATATTTAATTTTTATTAAATATATGTGAATTTCTTTATTGTTTGTAGGTGTGTGGCAAGGCCTTTTTAAATGCGAATGATTTGACACGGCATGGGAAGTGTCACCTAGGTGGATCCATGTTTACTTGTACAGTTTGTTTTCATGTATTTGCAAATGCACCCTCTTTGGAACGTCACATGAAGCGACATGCTACCGATAAACCGTATAATTGTACCGTATGCGGGAAAAGTTTTGCAAGAAAAGAACACTTGGATAATCACACGCGTTGTCATACTGGGGAAACGCCTTACAGGTAAATTCACTTATGCTATTTCACTAATATTTAAAAAATTGATAAAGATTACTGTAAAAGATATATTAACATCTCTAATTTTTAATTAATAAATAATTATATTTTGTTTTTAGGATTTTAATAATATTAGTATTATGTTTATAATTGTTGTCTCAAATATACATAAAATTTTAAAATATTTATGTTTAAGTAAAGTAAAATAACGATTAAAAATAATTCTATTGTTTTATATTTTAGGTGCCAGTACTGTTCAAAGACGTTTACAAGGAAGGAACATATGGTAAATCATGTTCGCAAACATACGGGTGAAACACCTCATCGATGTGATATTTGTAAAAAGAGCTTTACCCGCAAAGAACATTTTATGAACCATGTTATGTGGCACACAGGAGAAACTCCTCATCATTGTCAAGCTTGTGGCAAGAAATATACACGTAAAGAACATCTCGCAAACCATATGCGTTCACATACCAATGATACACCATTTCGCTGTGAAATATGCGGTAAGTGCTCTATTTTTCCAATAATTCCTGTGGCGTAAAGTATATTACAAGCATAGAGTGTACGAGTACACATTATATAGGATCACTAAAATAACATCTAAAGTGAGACATTTTTTTCATTTCAAGATCACTTTCTTTAACTCTCGCTAATTTAAATTTAATGTATTCGTTATGCTAATAACGATAACAAATAATAAATAGATTTTTAATTACAAAAGTTTAATCTTTTTTAATTAGTCACTAAAGAAAGTAATCTATACAGATAAAATAATAATGTTTAATTATTTAGTATTATTTATATGTGATGTACATAATTGAAATATAATATTTAATGGGACGATTCCAGAATATTTAAAAAATTAATATATTAGTGATAAAAAATTATATATGTGGTAGTTGGAATAGAAGTAATGCTTGTAATACAAAAAACATTTTACGTAACACATTATAATTGATCGAGTTTACACAATCTACATCTTTTTTATAGTATTTGGGATATTTTCAAGGTAAGTTATATTTTAACTGTCATACACTGATTGACAATAAAATATTTTACATCTGACATATGTTTCTCATAGTTTTTATTTAGTATTAGTTATTTTTAAAATTAATTACATATCTTTGAATTAGTTTTTTTTAGGAAAAATAGGAAATTTACATACTACACAAATAGTTTTCAGAACTTGTATCTATCCTTCTTAATATTAGCATTAATTTAATTATTTATTTAAATATTCATTTATATATTACGTATTCAGAATGAAAAATTATATAACAGCTTTCATTTTAATACAATATTTTAAATTGTTTTCACATATTTATACATTTAGAAAAAAATATAAAGCAACATCAGATTTCATATAATATAGCACTGTTTTAAAGATATGTTTTATTCAGTGTTTTTAAAACTAAGTAAATTGATGATATTACTTCAATTTAAAAAATTTAGTATAATTTTTTTTATAAATATATTAAATATAATAAAAAAATAGTTGGAGGTTAGAAGATATGAAATAAAATTCGTGAGAATTGATCGCTCATTGTGTCCAGCTATCTCCTGTCACAGGTTGCGCGCATTCCTTCGCAGAAACGTCTTTCTAACCTTCGAATTATCAGTGAGTTCGACCATCGTATATTATTTTTTGTAGCCCTTGCTATCAGTGACGGGTCACTTACTGCCATTTCGTGCATCTACACTTTACCACATTCTTCGATGTCATGACTTATTTCATAAATTTAAGCGATTGATATACATATTGCGAGCACGTTTCTTTCTCAATAGGGCACAACAATATTTCTTCGAAATATTCGAGTATAATGCGTTTACCTATTTAATTCCAATTTTATTTATTTTAATTTTATCCATTTTAATTTAATCCAATTGATTTATTTTAATAATTAATAATTTAAATAGAATTAATTTCTATTTTTAAAGTATATACAAATTCAAATATTAAGACGTGGCTTTTAAGAATTTAAAGTTTATGCCTATTATTTATTTTATTTTCTTAATACATTTTTATAAATTAGTTCAGAATGTTATTACTGTCCACAATTACGTTTGCATTTGATTGAGTTTGTTAATTCGGATATTATTAAAAATTTCTTATTTAATAATTAATCATTTTTATTTGAAAAGTAGAATAAAAATTCGTTTTTGATATGTGGGAATAGTAATTTTGCAGTGCCCCACGTGTATGTAACTGTTTTGTATAATAATATTAATTATGAATAAGGACATGAAATTTAATTTTAAATTTATATCTTAAAAGAAGGATATTTTTTTATTTGATTACAAAAATTCCATTTACACGACTGCTACAAAGGTATTTATAAATGTTGTGGGTATTACCTTTACAGTTCGTGTCACTTTAATATTCATACAAACACGAATATATTTTGTTACCAAAAAGTTTAAATACTTCTCTTCGTATAAAAACGAGAAATTTAGTCGAGCAAATTGTGTTTTGGAAGAAACTGCATTGAAATTTGTTATTGTTATTATGCAACGCTTGGTTTGTTCCGCAAATTGATAAGTTTAATTAAACGCACAAGAAATAAGTGTCTCTAATGGGAAATTTTTTTAGATTATGATATGTCATCTACTGCAGTTTATCGTCATCTCTTTGATGATAGATGTGTGTCACAAATTAATTTTTACCTCGAGTCTTTAAGCAATAATCTCTCATGTATGAAGCATATGAAAAAATTAAGCTGTTACTTTGGTTCTTTACTATGAGAAATCAAATAAAAGAAATTACCTAAAACATTTTGATGGTCCAAATCAGTATCTGATTATAACCCAAATTAATCATCATCTTGGAATCGTCCCATACATAATATGGTATACATGTACATGTCAATGGCAGTTTAATTACAGATCCGATTGATACTACAGTATAATCAAAGCATTGGTCTTTTGTTTTTCTTTTTTTGGTTGTTTACCGCTGCGAATACAGGTAAGTCGTTTACAAGAAAGGAGCACTTCACGAACCACATAATGTGGCACACGGGTGAGACGCCGCACCGCTGTGATTTCTGCTCGAAGACATTCACGCGAAAGGAGCATCTTTTGAACCACGTTCGCCAGCACACGGGTGAGTCTCCACACCGATGCGGCTTCTGCTCCAAATCGTTCACCAGAAAGGAACACCTTGTTAACCACATCCGCCAACACACAGGTGAGAGCGGTTGGCAGATATCCACATCACAAACAACCAATTGTGATATTTGTCTCTAAGAGTAGTAATTTTATATGTGAATAGAGAAATCATAGTTAGTTAAGAAACACGAATCTAGGTACTTACTATATCACTGAGTCACCACATTCATGTAACGTATCATGTAATACGCATTACATACACCGAGAAATCGTTCGTGTCTTTGTCCAAATCTGAATCGATCCATTGTTTCATCACTCACATAGAAAGTGATCGTTCAGGTGCATATTGTTTCCAAACACGCGTACACGCGCATCATTCGATTTTGCTTCTACCTAATATTGAGCTATGATTTGCATACTTGCATGCGGAAAAAGATAAGTGTGTACGTGTACATATCTTCTCTTCTTTTTTAATTTTGTTTTTATTTCTTTTTCTTTTTGTTGCCTTTTGTTCAGTCTGTTTCTTTCTCTCTCTTTTTGCTCTTTTTTTAATTAATAGAATACTATTTATGATGATATATATCGGGGGATAATGCGTTCGCCATTCATGCATAACAATTGACAATATGTCCAACTAGCAATTAGTTTAACTGATTACAATTACCCCATTTCATCATCAGATCCTATAGAGACATTTACTGTTCTGCCTAATACACCGCTCTCATATATGCTTCTTAATAACTATTTCAGAACCTTTTCGCTAAATGAAACGTTCTCATAATGCCTCTGCATTGTAGAGACGTTTTCTTATTCGGCTTATTATCGCTTCCTTTTTTTGTTCGAGATATGTACATAATTCCATTCTCATTTTCATTTTCATTTTCATTTCATTTCATTTCATTTCATTTCATAGCAAAAGTTGTTAATGAGATTTAGTTTAATGTAGAGAAGATTCATAGTTATAGAATAGTGATTTTTACTTTTCTTTCCTTTTCGTTTTTTCTTTTGTTTCTTTTGATGGTAATGATATATATATAGCGAAGAATGTATTTCTCAGTATTCCATCATTGTCCGAATATTTTTTCATCGATGTAACGTAAGGAAATGGCAAGATCTAAAGTTGATTTCATAGTTATCGATATAAGAATGACTAGCATTGATAATATAGATATTATCAAAACGTGCAAATGCAAAAACTGAGTGAAGCTCTCGCAAACATTTAATTCTCGGTATGAAAACACTATATCCAGTAAATCAGTCATTTATATACAGTGTCCTAAACTCTTTCCTCAAAATGATATCAACATATTCTACGAATTAAATATAAGAAAAAAAAAACGATATTAAAATACAGAGTCATAAATACTTTATTAGGAAGTTATAAAAAAATACAGAATAACAACAAAATAAACGCAAGAGATTTAAGACTTGATCACCGTGGTATGTAAAATAGCAATATGTACTTTTAATGTGTATCCCCGTACGTTGCATCAAAGAAAATCTATCGAAACTAGAGTCAAATCGTGTAATGACGATTTAACGATGATTGATTGGGGAAATAAAAGTCGCGATATCCTTGGTTAATGTTGCACAGGAGAGACGCCCTTCCGCTGTCAATACTGTCCGAAAGCATTTACGCGGAAGGATCATCTGGTGAACCATGTCAGGCAACACACGGGTGAGTCACCGCACAAGTGCCAGTATTGCACCAAATCCTTCACGAGGAAGGAACATTTGACAAATCACGTGCGTCAACACACAGGCGAATCGCCACACCGATGCCACTTCTGCTCCAAGTCATTTACTCGTAAGGAGCATTTGACGAATCATGTGCGAATCCACACCGGTGAATCACCTCATAGGTGTGAATTCTGTCAGAGAACGTTCACCAGGAAAGAACATCTAAATAATCATCTCCGTCAGCATACCGGAGATTCATCGCACTGCTGCAACGTATGCTCGAAACCATTTACAAGAAAGGTAGATTTAAGTTATGGATATATTTATTTCAGATGAAAGACATAATAGAATCATAGAATGGATTTTTTATATGATTGTTAAGCTGCATTCTCATTGAAGCAACAATGATAAACTTTTATTGCCTATTTTATCCACGTCGAAGCATATAATTAGAGGAACAATTGGATTCTGTTTCCGTTTCAAATTGACACCTGTTCTTAGCAAATGTGTTGTGAAACAGTTAACAAATTGTACACACTGAAAGGGCATTTGTCATGATGTTTCTTACTTTTCTTTGATCTTTGCTGCTCTGAACGGAAATAGGCAATGAGTAGCTCTTTTTGTTACTATAATTCGTCAGAAACATAAAGAAACAATTGAGCGACAGTCAACAACTTCTTTAAAAGACATAGAACATCGACAAAAATGCCTTCGTTGTTGTTAATGAGGACACAGCTTAATAATTGATTTTTTTGATTGAGTATTTTAATTACCGATAGTATAAAAAATTCTAATGAAAATACCCTCAATTTTCTGTTACAGGAACATCTCGTAAATCATATGCGATGTCATACTGGTGAACGTCCATTTGTATGCACAGAATGTGGCAAAAGCTTCCCTTTAAAGGGTAATTTACTTTTCCACATGCGTTCGCACAATAAAGGCAGTAACGCTGAGAGACCGTACCGTTGCGACCTTTGTCCAAAAGACTTTATGTGCAAAGGACATTTAGTGTCTCACAGACGATCACATTCGGACGAGCGACCACATAGCTGTCCAGATTGCGGGAAAACTTTCGTTGAAAAAGGCAATATGCTGAGACACTTGAGAAAACACGCGGCGGAAGGTCCGCCAACACAAGTCAGCACGCCTTCTGCAATTCCTCAATCCGGTGTTCTGCCGATTCCGGCGGCAGCAGTTCTGGTCGGCCATCCTTTGGCTCCCCCTGCACCACCCGTAGTCCCACAACACACCGTTGTTGTGCCTACTCCTCCGGGTGTATTGACCTCCTATTAAACCAAATGAAGAGAGCAAACATGTGAAGGAAAAACAGAAAAGCATTTTTTCATAAGAAGAAGAAAAAGTGAGTGTATACATGATGAATGTTGTGTTTGTTGACCAATGAAAGTGCGCCATTAAGTTGTTCTCCTTCTTTTTTCTTGTTCGTCTGCTCTTTTCTCAGAAGAGGAAGAAGAAAAAGACTGTTGAAACTTGCAGTTTTTGCAGGCACAAAAGTGAGTTAATTCATAAAGTGTTGTTATGAAAAAATCGTTGTGAATTGTCGGGACTGCAGCGCCCTATTGTTCATGTTTCAAACCTGTCCTTGTCGTAATTCTCTCTGTAGTTACACACAGAAAAAACGAGAAAGGTTTATAATATGAACTTCATCAGTTTTGAACAATTAATCGTGCTGCTATGAGCGATGGCAGTGTATTATCCAAAGTTTGAATTACTTTGTTTCCGTCTATTTTCTTCTTCTTTCCTTTTTCTTCTCTTCTTTTTTATATGATAGCTTTTAATAGATCGTTTATCAAGGAGAAAAATATTTGTCAAACATTATGGAGTTCCACGTTATAAATATGAAATCGATAATAATCGGGAACCCTGCGATTTGATGATGGGCACACATAACTTCGCTATTAATTCGATTACGATTAGAAAGTAATTGCGGTAACAATATGACGTTGTATTAGTTTTATGCAATAATTTCGTATAAAGGAAAGAATAACGAAATTAATGTATTTGCTAATTAAAAAGAACAAAATTTAGCGTGATATAATGTAACGTACAACATACCTCTGAAATAATGGTGTAATCATAATTTAAAAGATTTATCGAGTAGTTTGCTTGGAGTACAAAATGTATTTGTAATTTGAATTACGTTCGGTTTTTATCATTTTTGTCACAATTTTATCAAATTGCTTTGTTTGAGCTGAAATAAGAAAAAAGAAATAGTTATTCAAAATGATCATAAAATGTAGTAGCAATTATGTTTGCGTCCGTCACGTTGCTCAGCGCCACAAAATTTTTTACGTCAATTATCACTCTTTCTCATAGAATAAACGAACGAAGAACTTTTCATAGATTCGTTCTACAAAATTATACTTTCTTTTTTTTCTGTTTCTTTCTTTAGAAAAAGACACGAGTTCGCTTTCTCTATATAATTGGCTTAGAAATAAAAAAAGAATTCTATATAAAATCTAATATCGTAAGAATAAGTATACATTTTATTACTTGCGTAAAAAGATTCAGCGTAAACGTGACTGAGAAAGATACTATATATTATAATAATGGATCATTTTCGACTTACTTAGATAATTACGTTTATTTTAATTGGCGTGTAGTTTACTTTAACGAGTTTACTTGCGAGGAATTATATTTCAAACAAATATTTAAGGAAACGATTTATGTTCTATTAATACGGACCCGAATGTCGAATTAAAAGCGTCGCGTTAGCTGTCCGTTTTAGTTTTAGTTATTGTTTTCTTCTCCTTTTAACTTTTCTTTTTGTTTAATCGTAATTATTATAATGGAGTGCAATATAGTTTTGCCGATTTCACTTAAGCGTTTATCCGCAGCGAAATGAACTATTACTACACCAGATTTTAAATAATGAAAAAACTAAGGAAGCAAAGAAAGATAAAAAATGAACAGACGATAGCAATTCAACACTTTTTTTTATTTGTAGTATATAGGGACGATATTGAATTATTTTGATTTTTAAAATTAATTTTAAACGATTAACAATATTTACGTTTCGTCTAGTTTGAAAAGGAAAAATATTATTAACTCTAGCGATCTTGTAAGGCCATGTATTTCGTATTTACGATTAAGGGTAAAAGATAAAAGTATCGTAAGCCTGGTTCTACAACAACATTGTTTAGTGTTATAAGTTACCTAGATATATATCACATATTTAAAAGAATATTCAAAATACCAATATGTATGATCAGTTTGTAAAACGTAAAACGCAGAAAAAGAATTCACAATTGCATGTTAACGATTGCTGCAGTACCAGGTTTACCTTAATTATGTATAATATTATAATAATAACAACTATTGAATATAGACACGAGAAAGATGATAAATTTATTAACGCGCGTGCATGCGTCACGTGGAGTGTACGACAATGTTTATCACTCCGTAGAAATCTAGATTAATATATTACGATAAATATATCTAAGTATATCCAAACAGTTAGATATCACGTACTATTTAAAGAAAAAAGAAAGAAAAAAATAATAAGGGGAAAATTAATTAATGCCGCAGGTTCACTTTATGAGTAACACACAAAATGTATGTTACATATGGAGCGTAAAATTTTCACATTATATTCGCGTAGAAGAAGAAAAAGAGATATATAGAGAAATGGAAATAAGAAGGAAACACGCAAAGGTACATCTAGAAAGAAAAAACAAATATATATGTATAATATATATTGCTAATGCTTATATACATTATGTATATATATATTGTACACGACATGAAGATGAAAAAAGGAAGAAAACTATGATGCCGTACCGGAGTCACTTGATACAAATAATATTTCCGACGACATTACGCAATATATTCGTGGCATCGCTCCTTGTAATTTGCTAAAAAATCTAACAAGGAATAAATAGAAATAATGTTTATATGAATTATTATTATTATCTTATTATATTATTATTATTATTGATAATATTATACGTTACAAGAATAAAATTAAGAGTTGGTTCATGCTTTTAAGAGATTTAGTTTCATGCTTGTTTTAAAAAATAGCAAGCAAGTATCAGATCCAATCAATTCTCTTTAAATCGAAGCGACTTTACAAAGATATCAAGTAGAAAACAGTAAAATGCTGGATGCTACTTTACTTTCTCAATAAGAATCGTAACCTGTCAGTTTTGCGTATAACTTAATAAAATTTCTATCTACGCGATGTTATCTTTTTCGGCAGTAACAGTCATTTAAATGAAAACGCTTCGGTTCAAAGTGAAATACGATGGTGAAGGAAAGAATTCAAAATATGGTTTACTTTAGATAGAAGGAAATATGTATAGAATTTTATTATGCACCATTGTAATATTATGTATCCCAGTTGTGACACAATATACACTGGTGTTATGTTAAATGTGAACACTATGTGTCCTGTTTTACATGTAATGAGTTCCCATGCTTTAATTCTATTTTGAATAAAATTTTCAGCATAAATTAAAGATTTAGTAATAATAGAATCGGTCTGCAATATATTTACATTCATTTTAAAAAATTTAGCATTCCTTTCAATATCTACAAAATATATAACAAAATAATAATTAGTAACAATATACAATAAAATTAACAGACCGAGAACTAACTAAAGAAATATCAACAGATCATGTTGTATCCATATTCTTAAATATATAACATTGCATGAATAAAGAGCCCTCCAATGCAGTGTAAGTTGGTGAGTAGTTATAAATTAACTTCTGTTCTTCTTCATCTTTGTTTTTAAATTTATGATAATTCTTACGCGCTGCACATAAAATAATTTTAATTCGTATTGATTTCAGATATAAGATATAAAAATTTTCAGAAAAGACAGATATACCTTCGTTAATGAAAAAATTAGCAAAATATTGTGCAATTTCGATAGCATTTTTCCCATGTGGAATTTTTTTGCCAACTTTCCATTCGTATAAATTTTTCTCTGGATGAAATTGCAAGCCGTAAAAAGGGTAAGTGATGTGTTCTAACGAAGAAATGAATTCAAGTTGATCTAAATCATGATTCAAAGACAGTATTCGAAATTTATTGCTTATACCAACATGTTGTAAAGCCTGCAAATTTGTTAATAAGTATCATGATCTTCGTTATTGTAAAGCAAATGAATATACCTTACTCCTTACCCTTTTTGTAACACAATATTGGTGGAAGTTCGCTGTCACTTTTTCAGTTTTCAATACGTTTAAAACATTATCTGAAATATTAGAAAACATCCTACTCTTTCCGTAATCTAAAATATACAAAAAGAATTACATTTTTGTTTTAAGAAAATGGTTCAAAAAAAGACAAGCGAATGATGAACCTGATGTAAACTCCAACGCGAGTGGTAGATCTGATGCTTCGCAGGGTGCCCTGTGAGCAACACGTTTAGCAACAACATATGTTAACAACTCAAATCCTAAACATATTCCAAGTATTGGAAAATAATCTCCATCTTTATTCATTTGTTTTGCAATTCTGTAAATGAATTCAAAACAATTAAGAAAATTTTTCATACCATGATTAAACAAAAGTTGCTCCTATATTGTTTCAAATGATAAAACTATTTTTACATTATTCTATTACTTGTAAATCGTATATCCTGCATCCGCATACCCATTGCTGTTAGTGAAACTCGCAGTTCCACCAGGCCATAGAACTCTATAGGAAATGATATAATATATATATTATAATTTATATATTTTTCTATTTTTTCAATCTCCTATCTTACCCGTTTATTTTAGATAAAATATCTTTGTAATACTGTTCATCCTTTCCAATCCTAAAAAAGAATATCTTTTTAATATAATTACTTGTATATTACAATGATAATTC
Organism: Bombus superbus; assembly: GCA_014737385.1. Taxonomy (NCBI): domain Eukaryota; kingdom Metazoa; phylum Arthropoda; class Insecta; order Hymenoptera; family Apidae; genus Bombus; species Bombus superbus. The sequence continues at coordinate 9,118,634 of JACXIK010000019.1, read as the reverse complement.
AATCTATTGTTTATTATAGCGTTACAAACTTACCAAATTGGAACAACTCTTGCACCAGCTCCTTCAATAAATTTTACATATGATGCAGCAATATAACTTTTGGAATTGTCTGAATACTTCTCTTGTGCTAAAATTCCTTTTAAACATAAGATTGAACAAAATTTAAGAGAAACAATTTAATTAACCATGGCGCTAAATAATATATTTTCATATAATCGCAATAAACTAATATTGTTTGAATAAAAAATAAAATTCGCACTTTGTTTAAGTTACTAGACGAATCAGATTAATTTTATAAACAGGATATTTGCAATTTTTCTTACTAACTTGCGGAAAAGAAAAAATGAGCAAAAAGTGTAACGTAAATTTTTGCTATAAACGCTTCATATAACATTCTAACTTTTTATATTCACGTGCAGATTATGTTACAACAGTTTGGCGGGAAAAATTTAAGTCGCTCTGATGATAATCGATTATTATCTCTATATATTGCACTATCTATGGATTATGTATTACCTGAATATTAATTATTATTTATATATCTCAATCTACGATACAGCTTTTTATGTAATTAAATTTCCACATGCAAACAAAATTTTTTATATGATTTCTAAAGCATTAAAAAAGAAGTCAACATTATTGATACTTTGACATATATGTGTATATGTATATACATATATGCATAGATAAAACTTGCCAATTATTGGACGGTTGTTTACCGTAGGACCTCCACTGGAAGGAACAGACTTCCCTAGAACAGTCGTAGATTGCAAAGTAGTAAGTGAAAAAGTAATGAACGTTACCAATAATATCAACATTATAAAGTGTAGATATTTCTGAAAACGCAGTGATCGATGCTCAGCTTGTTATTGCGTTTCCTGTTGTAGCTCCATGCTATATAGATAACTGCCCTCTCACCTTCGGATTCGTAGAATATCTATATATAGGATAAACATCGTATACACCAAAAACTGTATAAGATGAAGAATTGTTATTAAATCGTGAAAGTTTACACAATTTACATAATGATATGCCTTTAGTATATAAAATATATGCAAGAAAATGCCTATCATATAATATAACTGTTACTATAAGTATATACTATTAACTATTACAATAACTATAATTTCCGAAATCATTTCGAAACCTTTAATACCATTATGTACTTTGAATTAATATAATTTTTAATTTTTTGATATTTATATCTCTCTAGGTTTGCCCTGAAACAGATGCGTTGGAATATCGATTTTCGAGTTTTCATAGCCAGTCATTGCTTTCTACCATTTCACATATGTATAGCAAGTTCATCAGTCGGTAAATTATTAACCAGAGAAAATTAATTTAAAATTTTTAGGATCATGTTAAATTTCTAACTTTGGTCAACATAAATTATCGAGGATTATGTGAATTCCGATGTTTGTATAAACTATTGTTTATACGTTTGTATAACCATTAAAATTAAACAATTCTATATACTGGACATTTTTTAAAAATTGCCTGAGTTATAATAAATTATTTACATTAATATACCTTTAGAAAATCTGTATGTCCAATCTAATGTCTGACCCTATACCAGCGTATGGTACAACGAGGTATAGTGGAGTAATTAATTTGGAGAGAAGTGCCAATAAATATTTTATCAATTCTCCACGCAACCTGTATATTGGACTTTTACCACCATGCACGAAGATAGATAAGTGGTCAAAGAAATCGGTAAATGATAATTATTCATTTCAAGTTCTTTTCGAAATGCTTTTTAATAGGGCATAACTGAATAAACATGATAAAAGTGTATTTAAATCAAATTAAAATTGTCAAACGTCAATCAAAAGAGCTTCGTAGAAAATCCATTTCGACTAAGTTTTAGCACCCTATCCCTATTATTAAGGTAGTTATTGATCTAAACATGATTTACAGGCTATATTTGATTTCTTTTGTTCTATCCTATAAGAAATTATGGTTAAATTTTGAGATACTGCAGTAATAGCGTTACATATCTGGGAAATTTTTTTAGACCTTTTAACTGAAAATCCTATTTTTTTAAAATTAGAAAAGTTTTAAAACGCCAATTTTTTATTGAAGTTATTAAATGACAACATTTATACTTTTATAGTAAAAGTGGCTTATCATATTTATTAACACATAACTTTCTCAGATTTCATTTTTTTTTTTTCAGATTTTATCTTTCCGTGTATGTAAGAGTGATCTATTTATACATGTATAATTGATATAATGTGTATATCATATGAGTATTAAATAAAAATATAAATAGTTTTATGTTTATTAAATGAATAATATGTTTTATCTTCTACTATCTTGTACCATCACCAATGTCATGATTGATCACAGGATTTCATACGATATACACATTATATCATTCATATAAATAGGCCACTCTACATACAACTTGGTCGAAATGGTTTTCTTTCGACCGACGTATCATAAGTTTTATTTGGTTTAGGTGCATCTTTATCCTGTTTATTCGGCTATGCTCTTTCTTTCTCACTGAACTCTTCCATTAATTATTAACTAAATAGAACTTCAAAACAAAAACTATATATTATCGCAATACTCATAAGATTACTGCACATAAAGATAATGGAAGCCAAAAATTTAAAAACAAGAAAGTATGTAATAAAAACAACAAAAACATAATATATCTAGGTATAAATTAACTTATGTTTAGAGAGACAATAAAACTATAGAAAAGGGAGACGGCGTATGCAGAAATTCCACAGAATCTAGTATTCTATCAATTTGTGGAACCATTAGGAAAGAAAGCAGTCATTGTACATGTAAGGACAAAGCGTCATGTACCTGCTTAGAAAACGAAAGAAAATTGAAATCGTTGAGCGAAGACTGTTCAGTTTGTTGCACGAATTGGAAAGAAATTCAGAAATTGACAGATACTTCTGAAACGAAATTATCAGATTCATTCGAGAGACTGCTCAATTGCGTAGAAAATGGCGGAGACACAAGCATGTATCTAGATCTATTTGAACCTCATCCTCGAGAAGAACAACGAATAAAAGGAAAAGATTCGGTACCGCATGGATATAATATGACTTTAATTCTTCCGCAATGTGTTTGCTTAAAAAGTAAGTTGTTAATACTACATAGAACTTTAAGAATCTTATTCTACATAGAACTCTGTCATTAGCGGTCACTTTGAAGGCATACGATTTTTATTCGTGTCTTTTTATGAATATTGCTGTTATTTATATACATACATAAAAGTGAAGTTTTTTATTCATATTCTACTACTCTTTATCCAAATTAGAATTCATACATAAAGTTATAACTTCCAATAAGGTACACATACAATTACACATATAATATTTGTTAATATATACATCGTTTAATATTATAATTTTTAATATTACATATGCATAGCGACATATTTTTTACTATTTCTTAATATCTCGAGCATGGTATATATGACAGATTATCAAGAAACCAAACAAATCGAAAACCAAAGTGAAGATACTATTCATGGTGAAAAATCTGAAACTATAAATGACTTAATATGTGCGCCTAGTATCATAGACCTTTCGTGGAATATAATGCAATCTGGAATGATTGAGAAAATACCAGAGAAATACATAACCAATATTTTTGAGTAAGATATTACATATTTTATCATAAAATAAAATGTTTGCATATATATACATACATATATATATATATACATATATATATATATACATATATATATATATATGTATGTATGTATTGTTCTTTATCATGCCTATAATGTCCGACTTTCAACTAAATTGCAGAAATGAAAAGAAAGAGTCAATAGGTACAGAAGTATGTTCTAATGTCCAAAGAAACCTATGTACAGAAGGAAATTCTCAAACAACATACTGTTTGCATAAAACATTTTTGGAAAAGATAAACAAATCATATTTTTCAATGTAATTGATATGAACAGTTTATGTATAAACATAAAAGATTAATAATGTTATTTATAAAATAATATTTTGCATTTAGATAATTATTTGGTAATGATAAAGATCTATGTATATAATACGCACATGTATATATTAGTATGCATATTATATATATAAGATCTACTATATAATGGCGCTTTTACAAAACAGAACAAATGATTTATTTATTCATCTAAAGATAAAAGCTATGTGTCTCTTTTATATATTTTCTATATATCTACTGATAAAAAAATTATTAATCAAATACGTATCCATGAAAACCATTCAACTTTTATGTTTTGATAATATCTCGATACATATCCTTTGAAATCACTGTTGAGATCAATTTAAATGCGACACCCTGTAGAATTGAAACCAACCACGATTGGATTGCCGCAGTTTAAAGTGATTATTTGTGTTTTATCCTCGGTGAAGCGGTTTTTATGCAAAAATAATCGCGGAGAGGAGCAATTAATTTCTAACAAACTATTCCTTTTGAGATATATTTCAAAACATAATTTAATCAACAAAAATGGTAAGTTGTTATTTATAATCTATACTTACAATTATTTGTTTTCTTTTATCCACGTGCAATCTTATAGGTTAAGTTTCACACGTGATTATTTACCAACTTTCAGTTAATATAAATGAAAATAATTATAATTATTTATATTTGTCTACATATCAACATTAACTCAAAATATATATTTTTTCAAAAAAATATTACTCTTTCCTAATTATTTAAATATCTTTTATAGGGAGATGAAGTTAACCCTAAAGCGTATCCTTTAGCAGACGCTACTTTGACTTCTAAAATTTTGAATTTAGTGCAACAAGCCATGAATTATAAACAATTAAGGAAAGGGGCCAATGAAGCAACAAAAACATTAAATCGCGGCTTATCGGAATTTATCGTAATGGCTGCAGATGCAGAACCTTTAGAAATTTTGCTACATTTGCCATTGTTGTGCGAAGACAAAAATGTACCATATGTATTTGTTAGAAGCAAACAAGCTCTAGGTCGTGCTTGTGGTGTATCTAGGCCTGTTGTTGCTTGCTCTGTGACAGTTAATGAAGGATCACAATTAAAACCACAGATTCAGGCTATACAGCAAGAGATTGAACGTCTCTTAGTTTAAATACTTTGTACCTGATTCAGAATCATTCTTTTTAAATTTAAATGTAATCAAACTATCATTTCTATTTTTTTACACAGATTTTTGAATAATTTCAAAAAATTGAGCCTTATATGTCTTTCATGTAGTGAAATTGACGTATAAGTTATCTTTATGAATGAAAACTTAACTAAAATGCATTGATATTCTATCTGTATCACAATCAAAAATAAATGTTTTTTATCACATAAAATTCCTGATCTTGTATGACTTGGTAGTTACTTTTATATTGTGTAAAAGAATAAACAACATTTCACTTAAAAAATTAAAAATCACTTTTTTTTTCAAATATTGTAAGTATAAAATATTGATGTATTGTATTTTTCTTTCGTTATTTTAGTATATTTGCTATTTATGAGGAAAGTGCTATCCATAATAAAGTGACCACATTGTATATCCTTACCTATATCCACAATTTAATAACACTTAAAATCAAACTTATCCATTAAAATTATATTTTGTTCTTACCAAAAACGATTAAACCAATAGGATTTATCTTTTAAATTAATCACTTTAGACAATTAAACAAAGATGATGAAAAATGTTTCCAATTAAGTAAGTAATGAGAAAAATATAAAGGTTGAAAAAAATAAAAGATATAAATAAATTAAATATATATTTTAAAAGCTATACGCAATAATAAAAAAAATATATGCGTCAACGAAGTTACAGTCATAAATTATTGATTAAAATAAGGTAAGGCAATAGAAGACCAATTACCATGCCATCGATTTTTTTGAAATTTATGTAACTCCTCTCGAAATTTTTTATCCAATTGGTGTTGAATATCGTTATTAGGAAAGTCTTCAAACCATGATTTCAATTGTTCTGCTAGTTCCTTGTAATTCGAAAAAATCATTCCATTTTCCTTGTGTTTAACAAGTTCTGATAAACTAAAAAACAAATCTACTATACAAAAAATCTAAATATAAAATTAAAAAATTTATAGATTCAGAACTTTTAGAAGCATATTATATAAACTTTAATAAGTACAATAAATAAAATATAATAAATTTAACAAAATAGGTACAAAATATAAAATACAATAAATAAGTACAATAAATAAAAAGATCTAATTATGATATATTATGTTGTCTAACTTACCATTTAAAGTTATATGCACAAACTGGAAGTTCACAACCAAACATATCAATAATTTTCATAGGTAAATCCAATCCACTAGATGATATGTGAAGACAAATGCCTAAATCCGCACTAGCTATAAATGCAAATTATGCTTCTTATATACAAAAATATATTAAGATGAATACAAAATTTTATGTTATATTTTAGTACCTAACATTTTAGGATAGTCTTCACTTTCAAGCCATGGTGTTGTGATTATGACATGTTTCCAATTCTTTAGTTTTATAATAGCTGTATAAAATTCTTTCAAAGGACCTTTACCAGTTATCACACAAATTAAATTTGGTAGTTTACAAGTATCTTGTTCAAATGCATTTTCATATTCTGTTAAATAAAAAATTTTAAATATAACAATAAATAATTTAATAGTAAATGGTAATAATTGATGCCATCAATTATTAATCATAATAATATAACATACCCTGTAATGCATTTAACAGTATTGAAAAATCTTCATCTTCTGTCCAACTTGTACTTGATATAATAAAACCAGGCCTTTTAGAGCATAATTGTACTTCATTTTCTATATATTTCGTAAATATAGTTGAGTTCTCTTCAGAACCTTTTAATACATTATATTTTTCACTTAATTTTAATAAAAATGTATGTTTTTCTGTTAATGATATAGGCTGAAATTCATTTGATGGTCGATCATATAATACCTCAGCTCTAAAGAAGAAAAAGATACTGAATTATAAATTCCAAAATAAAACTTATTTTATATATGAAATACTAACTTGATGCCCCACTTCAATTGTAAATCTTCCTTCATTGCTTGAGACACACAAAAATTATAATGTGCCTTAGAACCAAAATATGTTTCAATTGCTTTTGCAAATTTTACAAGTAAGTGGTCATCTTTTAGACTCAATGCCATAAGAGTGTGTGCATAATTATGCCAATCAATAATAAATTTTGAATCAACAGCTATGGAATAAAACCAACAAACTAGAATTGTTGGTATTGCAGGTGGATTTTGTATTAATATATAATTTGATATATGTTTAGTGAATAATATCCATATAAGGTTAGATGTTTGCCATATCGTTTTTATTACATAATAAGGTAAACGAGACAATCCTGAAATATTAGAAAAACCTCTTTTATTCCACAAATATATATTTATACACAGTCATTATTTCAACTAAATTGTACTATACAATTATAAAATAAAACCTAAAGACAAAAAAAGTAATAAAGGTGTTTATTTTAAATAAAATTAATCAACATAAATTATAAAAGTATTTACTCATTATACAAGTACATACGTACTATCTTCTATATCTGGGGGAGGATGAAGGTAAAAAATATGTATAGAAGAATTCTCTCTTATTTCTTTTAAGGGTAATGAACCGGGATAACCTATAAAATCCACTGTGTAACCTTCTTTTGCAAACGACATCGCATGGTATTGCATTCTAGGACTCCTACCCAAATCTCCAAGAACAACAATACAAACATTTTTATGTTTTTTATATACGTTTAAACATAATTGTCTAATTAAAAACAAAATTGGAAAAATCGCAAACAGCAAATAAACACTCCACATTTTAAAGTAAAACCTTGGTTTAAAAATATGATCACCTTATACTTTATTCACGGAAATAAGTTAGTAAAGGTAGAGAGAAAAATCAATTAACTATAGGCAATATGTAAGGACATGAAGATGTAACGACTAATTTATGCAACCACGTAATTAACTAACGTAACTAACCGCGCTTTTTATCTATCTTACTTTCATTACTGACTAAATTTATTAATTTTATGAATTTTGATCGTCTTAAAATTTGGTGGATTATATTAAGATAAATATTTCACATTATACTGAAAACAGACGATACTTCTCATTTCGTATCCAGCGAATCCAGGAGAAAGATTAAGTGAAAGTGAAAGATGAAATGAAAATACAAAATCTTTCAGCGAAAATTAAAAAAATAGCCAATTAGAATTCCCTACCAAAAAAATTATTTTAAAAAATATAGAAAATTATGCCAATATTAGTAGTGAAAATTTCATTTCGGAAAAAAGTCGCAAATTTTTATGAAAATTTAATATATTTATGAATTTAATATATTTATAAATTTTTGGTGGTTCAAGTACGGCATTATTTGTCAAAACATCTTTTTTCTATTCGTAGTCTATTTTTTGCAGGATTTGCTTTGCATATTTCGGGTAAAAAATGATCATCATAGGCACCTATATTTTCAAATTTTATACTTTCGCCTTTTCTTGCCTCAGTAGTAAATACCGGGTCATAAATCTTATCATCGCACGGTGAAACCGATGTATATAGATTGACTGCAAACGCATGCTACCGACAATTGTCAATGTGGATTAAGTTTTTATCCACAAACTGTCTCTGAACTTGAATTTTGTCTCTAAAATACACTAAAAACTGTTATATTTTAAACGTGATGTTACACATATGGTGTGACATATGAATGATCTATTCATCGAGTACTATCAGAAAATGCAAAGGAAGTTAAAAGATTGGTACCCGAAAACGAAGTTCAATTAAAAAATTAAAGCACCAAAGAAAATAAAATAAAACTGTCATAGACATGTTTACCACTCTAATTGTTCGATTAAAGTATGTCGACTAAAGTGAGTTTTCACGATTCAGTAATGTTTGGTAATTTGAGAAGCATCATAAGAGATAAGAAATTTATTTCCAGCGTTTACAGCAACCTAATAGCCGGTAGCTGCGTGACTCTGGCTCACTTAATTCCTTAGAAACTGACGAATTTATAACATTTTACAACAGTAAATGATCTCATATGCGAGGTCGTTGAATTTGTCTCAATAAATGCCATTGTGTGTACTAAGGGAAAAAAAGTGGTACCAATAAAAAAAATATTCATGTCAGTACAATTGCCAAGGGTTAACGGTAAATCTAAATGGTGTATATATTACAATTATTGCGTTATTCTACTGATCCATTATCGTTTGAAAGAGAATATTCTCTTTTCTTCTCTAAAAAAATATAATAAACTATTAATTTTTCTTTCCTAGGTAACTTACAATTAGTTTAATGATTTTCTGATTTTATTATTCTCATACTTGTCTATCTTGGATACAAAAGTAAACATGAATTTTTCCGTAGAATCGCACAATTAAATATGTTCTTATAGCGTGGAATTCAATAGGTTCTTGTCTATGCTAGCGTACAACTAAACGTAGCAGATCCCTAATTTTATAAAATCTTGTATATGCTAGCGTACGTCACCTTCATCACTTGGCCGCATGATGCAGCACTAGTCTGGAAGCCACCAGAACCATAAATGTGGGCATTCTCATTACTTCTCTGGTAAAATTAAACAAAATGTTATTACTGTCGGCTAGTAACACCCGAATTTTACTAGTAGGCAACCAATAGCTGCAGCAGCAGTAATCACATTTTGTTTATGTCTACTCTTTCATCTTGTTGAATAGATAATAGGAATTGAATTCTTAGGTTCATGGATAATATAACAATCTGAAAGCAAACAAATTTTATACAAAATTAGAGATTCATGTTTTATAACAAAATTCAAAAGTTGGACCTATATTATAAATTATAACTTTCATATATACTTACATACTTACCAGTGGACAAAAATCATATACATTTTTATTTCAGTATCAATTTAATATTTTTCATAGTAACGAAATTTTATATACTAAGTATATTACATATAAATAATAAATTATAATATTAAGTATTAACAAGTATTAATATATGTATTCGCTCTAATTTTTGTTTTACTCAAATGTCTGTAATATCGTAATATAAAAATGTTAAGTTTTTAATAATTTAATATAAATATTTTCTAAGAATTAAATCAATAATTTCTAAAATTTTACATTAATATTTTATAGTTCTTTTTTATATTTCGAAAATTACTTTTATTACTAAGATTGCTGACCTACGAAATTAAGTATACATTTTTCTGTTTTTTGTAAATTATATCTATGGTTACTAATAAATGACATAACGCAAATAATAATAATGAAAACATTTGACCTTTTCTAGTTATAATTTATGATTAAAAAGTGTTTAATAAATTGAAATTAATTATTTCAATTTATTCAAATTTAATTATTTTAATATATTTTAATGAGAATTAATGAGAACCAAATAAATATGTTCTATATAAAATAAAGTACATATATTTATGCGATATTGTTTCATCATTTTACATATGCATAAGATATATATGCAAAAATTCGTTTAAGAAAAGTAAAAATAATCTAACTGAGGGATTTAATTTTTAGTATTGCCAACAGAGTTCTAAAGCAAATGATGGCAATATTATAATCAAATCCATATGTGTAGTATACACATTACACATGTGTCGTGGCGCCAAAATCTTATACTATTGCTGTACAAACAGCAAATTTTATATCAATTGTCTTTTACCGTAATTTTCATATTTTCGAGTTTTTCTCAGGTAGTAATGAAGAATGAGGAATATTACACAGTATTTTGAGGATAATATACAGTCTAATAATGACATATCGATACACTCTAATAATGATACGAAAAAAGAAACGAAGTATAGAAAGGATTCTAAAGGAAAGCGTAATCGTGTAAAAATTAAAATATCTCGAACTAATTCTAACGAAAGAGTATGTGATATCATGGAAAATAGCAGTGATATGATTGATAAAACGCCTAGTCCACTTGCTAAGATAAATAACGAAGATAAAGATTCATATGAAACACCTAAAAAATCTTTTCTAGAAGGTGTTCGGAAGCCCTTCAAACGAAACAAATCAACAGATCAAGCTTCAAGTTATCTAAATTTAGAAACAAATGATTTTAATATCAAAAATAGAGAGCAAAGTAAAGAAGGTAATGTTAAAACTCGATCAAGCAGTAATAAAAAGTGTAGAAAAGAATTAAGTAATAAAACAAATATTAGTGAAGATGTAAGCATAGATAGTACACTTAAAAGTAGAGAAATTATTGATGATATAGAGGTAATAAATATTGATTCTAATAATGAGATTGAAAATAGCAGGGGAGAATCAAATGCTTTCCAAATTCTAATGAATCGTAATAAGGTAGTTCAATATGTCTCACCAGTAAAAGTTCTTCCTCAAAATGAAGAAGCAAATAGCAGAAAATCAGAAGAATATAAAGAGAAATTAAAACGTTCTAAAGAAAAACTAATAGCGTTAGCTGATAAGAAAGGATATTCTAAAAGAAAACTTGCAGAGATGGAAGAAGGTGAAAAAATAGAACAAATAATACAAAATCGTATGAAGCTGTTTAAAAGTGAAGAAAGAAAGGATAATAACACGAGTACAACTGTTTTGAATCATAAGCAATCAGCTGGTAGTTTATTAAATTATTTCAGGTAAGGAATTAGTAGTTCATCATTTTTCATTCCAGAATTTCTTTTATTTTCAATATTTCCTTTTATGTTTATTTTATATAATACAGTAAAATTCCAATGGATTTAGTACATACAAATATGGCAAATATGTCCACTATTGTAGTAAAAGCTGATGTACATATGACAGAAAGCAATGCTAGATGTGAATTATATAAATCAGATTTAAGTAATACAATACAATCGAATAAGAAACCTAATAAATTAGAATTATCTCAAATGGATGACATTAGAATCATAGAATCTGAAAACATTAATATCTTGAATAATAAAAAAAAGCAACAAAATGAACAGCATCACAAGCATAGATGGTCGTTGCGAATCAAACTTCAAACTTATGAAAATGAAAGTGTTCCAGCAGGTATTTGAAACCTAAATATTACTTTTAATTCATTATATAAAAGATTGAGGAGAGAGAGAGAGAGAGAGAGAGAGAGAAAGGAAGAAAGAGAAATATACATGATGTAAAAAAATATATGGGAGTCTCCCAAGATCAAATATTTTGGTTGATGGCAATGAGTTTTTACACTTTGATCGCTGATTTTTTATTTTAATATTTTATTATACATACATTTTATTGTATACTTTTTAAAATAAATTATTTACTTTTTAAATAGGTGATACCAGTGATGAAGAATTATTCTCACCAAGAAGTAAGGTTAAATTAGATATGAAAAATTATAAAAAATGTGGATCAACTGGAAATCTAGATTCAGAAAACTTATCAACAAAAAATAAAGACATAGAAGGAATATCAAAACCAACAAATGAACATACAAAATTAAAGCTACAGAAACATGAACATTCAGAAAACTCAAAAGATAACAATAAATGTTTAAATAACAAATCTGAGAATAAACAAAGATTTATTAAGTGTGATAAACATGATTCAACTTTGATAAAAAATAGTAATGTAAAGAACTATAGTAATACTAATTTAGAATATACTATAGAAAATAAACAAAGTAAAGAGGATTGTATGATTATCAAAGACAACAGTTTAAACAGAAAAACATTTGATAAATTAGCTCCTTTATTTACTAAACGGAAAAGGCCAAATCCAGAAATAATTGCAGCACGACGATTGTTTTTACAGCCAGACATGACAGATAATAATAGTAAAAATAAAAATCGGAAAGTAAATGTTTGTAGTATACTACCATTTCCTCTTATCAGTCATGTTACACAGTTAAATAATTTATCTTGGCATGAAACTAATATTTTTAATATCCCAAAAGAAATCTGTAACGATTATGTTCCAATTATAGATATAAACGATTTTAAATCTTTAATAGATTTTTCCAAGAAAAAATTGAAAGCTTTAGAGAAAATTAACAAACCGATAATTCAAGAAGTATTAACAGATATAGAAAAGCACTGTTCAAGTGTAAAGAATATGTGGGATGTTATTTCACTTATTGTTAAGGAACAACCTAATAAAATAGTATCTCCTAGAACAAAAACTAAAAGAAATAAACAATCGGGAAAGAAAAAAATAATAGAATACGAAACTACGGAGAATCAATTTGAATATTGTAGTTGGACTTACAAATATAGACCAAAATGTTCTCAGGAGATAGTTGGAAATGAAAAAGCAGTAACAAAGTTGAGGGAATGGCTACTTGGATGGAAACCAATGTTTACTAATGAGGATGTTAGCAGTGGAGATGAATTTTATTCATCTGATAGTTGTCAAACAAAAATTAGTGAAAATAATCAAGTAGCTGTATTACTTGGACCACATGGCTGCGGTAAAACTGCTAGCGTATATGCACTAGCAGATGAATTTGGTTACACGTTAGTATTAAAAAATAATATTAAATTGATGTATAAGATTAAGAACGTTATATAATTTGTATATATATATATAATAAAAAATTCTTTTTAGTGTATTAGAGTTAAATGCATCATCTAGAAGAACAGGAAAAAAGCTTTTAAAAGAATTAGAAGAAGCAACTAAATCACATCGAATTAAGAAAGATCAGAAAACATCTGCATTTTGTGACTTAGTTTCAGATGAAATTATGCCAAAGAAAATACCACAAAACTCCCTCATTCTTTTAGAAGATGTTGATATTATATTTGAAGAAGATGAGGGTTTTGTTTCTGCTACATATCAACTAGCATCAAATTCAAAGCGTCCAATTGTTATGACGTGTAGAGACGTTTGCTCCCATCTCAATAGAATGGCACCTCAACAAAACAGAATTTATTTTCAAGAGTCTGTTGGTAATAGAGTTTGTGTTTTATTAGAATTAATTTCATTGGCAGAAACTGGTTATAGACTTCCATCTAATTGCATAACAGTAAGTCTAACTTATATGATGTATAAACAAAATTAATATGCATTATTTTATTAATTTTGTAGAAATGAAGTTGTAAATACTAAAATTCTTTTTATTTATAGGAGTTATTGCAAAGCGGTGATTTACGAAAAGCTATATTACAATTACAATATTTATTGTTATCTGGTCCACCACGAATATTGGAACAGACTATAAATTTTAAAAATTCATTTTGGCAAAATATACAATATTATGTACATAAGCCAGCAATTAAAATAACTAAGAAGGGGAAAAGGAAAAGAGTTGCAAGTAACGAAGTAATAAATGATGACAAAAATATACAAGATAATATAGCAAATAAATTAGATAATATAGCTTTACTATCATCTCTAATTGAAATAGAAGATTGTGCATTAAATCTGTGGCAAATAAAAGCACAACCCAATTTATCTTTGGTCGAAAATACTGCTCCATACTCAGTTTCCAGTAATATATGTCTAGAAATAGCTGAATGGATAGGTAGTAAAATTATATGTAAAGAGGAGTTGAATGATTACAATGGGACACAATATCAAGATAATATTATGTTTAAAAAACAGTTAAATAAAGGAGTAAATGAAGCCTTGTCACAAACTACATCGTTATTGCTCGACCATCAAATTATAGCTACAGATTATCTCCCATCTGTAAGAACAATATGTAGAGCAGAAGCATTGAGAGCTAATAACAATAATAAAAGAAGAAATCGGTTCTTTCATTATCTTCATAATTTGAAAGCACCATCTACATTATTTCAACCTAATATTTTAGCAGCAGCATGTAAAATAATGCATGATAAAGTTGACAATAATACACAAAGTGAAAATAATAGTGGTCTCGTATAACGATTAATTTTTTGTATTAAATATGTTATAAACATTTATAAACATAATGCAAATATTATTTTTAAATATATAATACTTCAAAAGAAACAGTGTTTATAAAATGTTATAAAATGCTAGAAGAATGAATGTTATTATTTAATTATATTTTATTTTTTAATCCCTTTTTTAAAGAAAATAGATTGTAGATTGCTAGTTATGTCTACTTTTATAATATTAAAAACAGACATAAATATTTTATATATTAATAATGAAGCAAAACACTTATGTTGTCTTGAAAAATATTCAGCATTATGTATCTTTTTTCTGAGAGTAGTAATATTGTATAAGTATAGAATTAATGTAAAGTTGTATTATACATAGTGCCTCCAAACTGTCTTAAGCTAATAGATTATGTCTTGAATCTTAGATTACATAAATAAAAGATATATTTATTATTAATCAGTGTTTTTATTTTTCTTTAGTAAGAATGATATCAATGTAGAGAACTTAAATTTTTATATGATGTAACTTGCGATTTAATTCTTCAAATTTTAGAATTTTGCGAATGAAGAAGTCTCCATAACGATGTGCTACTTTCGTGTCCGCAATATGAATCATATCGTGATCTATATAAAAATCCAGCTGTAATAATATAAGTTGTGATCATTTTTTAGTGATAGTAAATATAAAACTAAACTAATCAATATTCTATTAAATAACAAATTACCTCTGAGCCAGATTGGAATTTTCCATCTAATCCTGATGCACCTTTCGTCCAAACAATATTCTTCATTTTATGTTTAAAACACAATAAATGAATAGTTAATGCACTGACTTCTTTATCTAAATCCCAGCTCTCATCTTGTTTTTTATTACTACACATAAATGTAGCTAGTTTACTTAATGGCAAAGTAGTATATAATTTTAGATATGAACGAATAGTTGGTAACATCTTTTGTTGAACAACTTCATCCATAAAGACTTGAGTTTGGTGCTTAATTGCTTCTCGAACATAATCTTCAGTTGGATTATCAGGGTTTGGTGGCGTAAGAGATAAAAACTTTGGACATGCAAATAGAAAACTTGATTCAAATTCAACTAAATCTCCACATTGCAATTTATACATTTTTTCATGATAATTTTTGTCACGTAATGCTTGTTGTAATCCTTCATCTATACATTGTGGATGAAGAACAAGACAGATTGCTAGTAAATGATACATTTGCTCTGTTTGCTTATTAATTTGATCATTTTGATAACTTCTTGCTGCAAATAACTGTTTGGTTCTCTGAATATATAATAAAATACCAGAAAATGTTCTGATTGCATCTGCATATCTCCGCATCATCATATAAGCAAAACCAACATAATATGCTGTTGATATTTGACAACCAGGAACATGTGAATATGCATTCTTTTTATAAAGTTCAACGTTTTCTAGTACTTTAATGGCTTGATAATAGTCTCCCAAAAGAGAATGTAAACGTAACAATCCTACAAGAGAAAAATACCCAAGCATTTTATATAAAGAGTGTCTTCCAAATACACCAGCAACAGAATCTGGATCTCCACCACTTGCATATACCTCTAATTGACTTTTGATTTTTGATTTGTCTACTAAATAATGTAAAACATTCAAAACACACAATATATCCCATGTTTTGCTATGTGCATTTAAATTTTCAATTTCTTCAGGTGTTTTATTTGATAAATTAGCACGATATTGAGTAAAAGACTGAAATTGGTAAACAAATTCATCAATGAGCTCCCATAACCATTGATCAGGTAACTCTAATTGAACTGGAGTCTCTGGACGTAAAATATAATTAAAAAGATCACAATAATTATAAAAAGAACCAAGACGTTGTTCTAATGTTGGTCCCTGCATGCGAGCATAGATATGACGGTAATAAAGCTCTTTATACAGAGTAAGAAATACTGGATCATTGTCAACTATATGTGCAATTGTTTGAGTATCTGGCCAGGAAGACTTATCAAACAATTGTT
This sequence comes from Bombus superbus, assembly GCA_014737385.1. Lineage (NCBI taxonomy): Eukaryota > Metazoa > Arthropoda > Insecta > Hymenoptera > Apidae > Bombus > Bombus superbus. Next base: position 9,101,848 of record JACXIK010000019.1, on the reverse strand, counting down.
CTGAGATTTTTGGGAACGTTGTTTCATAAAGATTTTGAATCTCAAAAATCATTCCTTCATTTATACAACTGCGTAAGAAAACCAGGAAATTTCGTACAACTTCTGGTACTTGACGATAACCTAATCTATCATACTGATCACCATGAACATCTGGTGGTCCATAATCATCATAAGCATCATACTGAAAATAATATAAATATTAATCACTATGATAACATTAAAAATACGAATATTTATTTAACTAATATTTACCTCGCTATAATCATCATACATGGTAATTACTTTTAACTAACTTTATATTTTATATAAAACACTTGGTATAACCTATGCGTTAAAGCTACCAGCTAACCAAAAAGATCGGCAGATAGTTCACGAGTTATTAAATGGCATGATCATAAACTAATCCAGACTAAGATATGCCTCTTACAAATTGTATTTGAAGGTAAAGTTCAACATTTATAGTCTGTGCAACGAGACAAGATAATAAACATAAACAAAATTTAATTAATAATTAGATGCCGTCTAGTAACACTTAAGTAACACTAATTAGCAGCCAATAATTGTAGCCGCAATAATCAAATTTTGTTTACGTTTCCTGCCTCATCGCGTTGGACAGACTATAGATGGCGTCGTAATCAAACAGCAATGAACGTTCTTCACTATAATTTACTGTTTATGGTAAATGTCTTTAAATATATAAGTATATTGTCACGGACACCACACGTAAAAGTGTGTGTCATTTTTGTAAATGTAAATTTATTGTGTGCTTGTTAGATATATAAAATGGGCATATTAGAAAAAATATCTGAAATTGAAAAAGAAATTGCTCGGACGCAAAAGAATAAAGGTTTGTACATATCTCAAGATTAAATTGTTTTTTCTAACCTTACGTAGAAATGTTTCTATATATTCATTTATGCATACTCTTCTAACATACGCAAAGAATTACACATAATACAAACATTTGTCATTTCCGATATACATAATTTTGTCTTTTCATTAGAATTAATATTATTGTTAAAATACTTCAATATTGATAAATCATCTTGAAACTAACTAAGTCTTTGCTGTTTTGTATACACTGCCAATTTATTAATAAAATTTATTTAAAAAAATATTTGTATTTATTATTGATCGTTATTTATAATTGATTATATTTCTATTAAGTTTTACCATATATATTTTACAGAAAATAATATAAATTTATTATTATTATTGCTATCACAATAAATATATATGATAAAAAGATCATATATATATATATTTGCTATAAAAGCTATTAGTTGAATAATAGTTAACTTTATTTACAAAATTTATTTTCAGCTACTGAATATCATTTAGGTTTATTAAAAGCAAAACTTGCAAAGTATAGATCACAACTTTTAGAACCACCAAAGAAATCTGAAAAAGGAGAAGGATTTGATGTATTAAAATCAGGAGATGCAAGAGTAGCTTTAATAGGTTTTCCCTCTGTAGGAAAATCTACTTTGTTAAGTACATTAACACACACAGAATCTGAAGCAGCATCTTATGAATTTACTACTTTAACTTGTATACCTGGTGTTATTGAATATAAAGGGGCTAATATTCAACTTCTTGATCTTCCTGGAATAATTGAAGGTGCTGCACAGGTAATCACAAAATTAAACTTTGTTTAATATATGTATTATAATATATAATACTAATATATAATAATAGTTCATAAAAATCTTATATTTGTGAATATTTCGTTAAGGGTAAAGGGAGAGGTAGACAAGTAATAGCTGTTGCAAGAACAGCTGACTTAGTTCTTATGATGCTAGATGCTACTAAACAAGATGTACAAAGGCAACTCCTTGAAAAAGAATTGGAATCAGTTGGTATACGACTTAATAAGAAAAAGCCAAACATATATTTTAAGATAAAAAAGGGAGGTGGATTGGCATTCAACTCCACATGTCCATTAACAAAAGTAGATGAGAAATTAGTGCAAATGATTTTACATGAATATAAAATTTTCAATGCAGAAGTTCTATTTCGTGAAGATTGCAGTGCAGATGAGTTAATCGATGTGATTAATGCCAACAGAGTATATTTACCATGTCTTTATGTACATAACAAAATAGATCAAATATCAATAGAAGAAGTGGATAGAATTGCCAGGCAGCCTAATAGTGTAGTAGTTAGGTACAATTTTTCTATCTATTTTTATGTATTATATATATTCAAAAAATCGATTTTTAAATCAGTATATTCATATAAAAATTTTTGTACCTTAGAGTTAAATATAACAAGTTTTGTTTTTTACAGTTGTAATATGAAATTGAATTTAGATTTCCTTCTTGAAACATTGTGGGAATATTTATCTTTAATAAGAGTTTATACAAAAAAACCTGGACAACCACCTGATTTTGAAGATGGTTTAATATTAAGAAAAGGTGTTACTGTGGAACATGTATGTCATGCAATCCATCGTACACTTGCTCAACAATTTAAATATGCTCTTGTTTGGGTTAGTATCACTTTTAATATATTAAGTTTTCACAATATTAATAGTTGATGTTCTTACAATTATTTATTGAAGATTTTGATTCAATATTTTCTATACTAAATAAATAATTACCTATTTCTATACTTTGTACAATATTCATTCGTGTGACATGTTGCAATAAATCTTTTCATAAAATGGATAAAACATATTTTATATTAATTTCTAAAAACTTTATGAAAGAACATAATAAAAATAATGAATTATAGATAGTAGTAAGTTCTCAAGTAGATGTCTTAAAAAAGAAGAAAATTTTTTTAGAAGGATTGATAATATTTTACATACTTTTTTCAGGGTACAAGTACCAAGTATTCTCCACAACGAGTAGGAGTGCAACATGTTATGCATGATGAAGATGTTATTCAAGTAGTTAAAAAATAAAATTTATACGATTATGTGCATAAATTATCTGTGAAAATCTAAATAGCAAAAATAGAACATTATATAATTTCGTTTTATACATCTTATACGCATTTGCTAAAAAAAAAGGAAGAGATTGTCTTTTAAAATTTATTTCAACTTCTGTGTTTGTTCTATTCAGTATAAATATGAAACATTTATACTATATATTTCTTATTAGTTTAAAAACTAAAATTGTTTAAATGCAACTTTTAATAAATATCATTCATATAAAAATAATCCTAAAGAAGCTAATTTTTTATAGTTGTATAATGATCATATATACATACCATTTGTTTATTAAAAATATATTGCAAAAAATAAATTTTGTTTTGCATATTTTTTTATATTTATGTAACATTATATATGTTTACATTAATATCATTTTTTACATACATGTGAAAAACATAAAAAGAAGTAAATAAATACATAAATTAATTACGACAGTATTTGATTGTGCCTAATAAATAAATAAAACATTATTAAATAACCATTACAGTATTTGTTTCTTATTTGATAACAAGATATATAATATATAGAATGGCCTAGTTAAATGAAATCACCTAAATATCCTTTCAAATACTGTTTAACTTTGTTCTGAGATTTTCCATTTAACAATAAATATGACAAATATTCGATGTAAATCAGAAGAAAAGCAATAAATTTGAACTTGAAGAGATATTTAGGTACGTTGCGTATTTAAGTGATCTCATTTAGCTAGACCACCTTTTGTAAATTGTAACCTCAAAATTAATATCTTTTAACTTAATTTATCAATGTATAAAATTTTGTATCCTAATTAATACAAAGAAATCTTAATCTCTCGGTTATAAAATATTTATTAGTTATATTAAATATTACAATATGATTCTTATTACAAAAGTATTGAGGAATTATAAACTTAACTACGAATAACTACAATCGAATAATAATCGCTTTACATGAAGATCCATCTTAGTTTTACCTGAACAAGAATCGTTTATTACACAGTTGCCTTAATAGTTGGTCACTCGACGAACATACTTGACCTTCGGCCTTCGATAAACTTGACAGTAGACACCTCAACTAAGCAATTAAACACAGGGTAGACAATACAGTAGAAAATGGATTTCATTCTTGTTTTGTTATGATTTTGCTTGAAACTATAACAGCCGTCGGCGAAAAATCATTGTAGGGAAACGTTGTCGGTACGTGAAAGGAACTTCGTTTTGAGTGCAACATGGTTTGATTTGCAAAAACGAATCTTTGAAAGAAGTTTATCCGTCCACGGATTCCAAATACAAAAAACGTTAAAGGGGCGATCAGTGCATAGAGGTTTGCCTGCAGTATGCTCAGGGTTTACAATACAGGGATAGTATGGCTGCAGGTGAGGCCAGCACAACAAAGTCTCGTCAAGAAAAACAATACGATTATCTCCTCAAATTTCTGCTGGTCGGTGACAGTGACGTTGGAAAACAAGAAATCTTGAGTGGACTCGAAGATGGTGCTGCCGAATCTCCGTTTTGCAGCGGCAGTGGTATTCTACGATTTTCCTTATCAGTATTTTTAAGCTACCTTTTTTCACTTATCTCCTAATTTAAAATAATGCACTTGCATCGTGTTCATTTAACTTTATTTCATTAGAACTACATAATCAATGTCATAAAATGTAATGATACTTATTTAACTGAGCTAAATTTGATATTTAGTTGTGATAGTAAATTAAAGGAGCATACCAGAAAACTTTCACTGTTAGTTATTTCTGATTTGTTGATATTTGTAATAAACATTAATTTGTTACCTATTTGATAAAACTAGTTTAAAACTTATCATCTATAATTGAACATGAAAATGTCAATTTAAAGGTTCATGTGAGCAATTTTAAAATTAGATTTTAAAGAATCATACAGAAGCTAAATAAGTATATTATATTACATTATATTCTGTTTATTCATTTTAATTGTGTCATCCTGTAACACTTGTTTTATTCCTAACAATTTGAATTTTCCATTTTCTCTCTTGAACAATTTGAATCTTGAATACTTTCAACCTACTTTTTAGCATATAAAACTACTACTATCTTATTGGATGGAAAAAGAGTAAAATTACAATTATGGGACACATCAGGTCAAGGTAGATTTTGTACAATAATCAGATCTTATTCCCGTGGGGCTCAAGGTATATTTTTAGTCTATGACATTACCAATAAATGGTCTTTTGATGGCATTGATAGATGGTTAAAGGAAGTTGAAGAGGTATATACAAATTATCTTAAATATTAATTTTATGTTATAATTATATTGTTAAGCAATTATTATATAATTAAATTTAATTTTTTACAAATACTGTAGCATGCTCCTGGAGTACCAAAAGTACTTGTTGGTAATCGCCTTCACTTAGCTTTTAAAAGACAAGTGGGAGAACGTGATGCTGAAGCATATGCAGCTAAAAACCATATGGCATTTTTTGAAGTTTCACCTCTCTGTGATTTTAATATTCGTGAAAGCTTTTCTGAACTTTCTCGAATGGCTTTACATCGTAATGGAATGGAAAGATTATGGCGATCTAATAAAGGTAATGCATTTCAATTTTTGCTATATAATTTTTTTTAAATCTGTTATGAATACCAATCTGATTTTTAGTTCTCAGTCTTCAAGAACTTGCATGTCGTGCAATAGTTGCAAGAACAACAGTTTATGGTATTGATCAGCTTCCATTGCCTAAATCCATTAAATCTCATTTGAAATCTTACGCAATGACAACTACATCTCAATTACGTTATAATGGAAATAGATCATTGAGCTCTAGTAAAAGTCTAGGTTCTCATCACCGAAAATTACGTTTTGTTGGTGTAGGTCATAATGGACTATCAACTCCAGGTAGTTCACCTGGTAGTATAACAGATTCTCGTACCAGTTGTGTTGGTCGTAATTCTTGCACAATATCTTGAGAGTAATTTTATGGTTATAATTGTAAATATACAATATTAATTCTTCCTTCCTGTCTTGATGTAAAGAGTTTTGTTAACATGTGCCATCAAAAATAATAAAACATTAAAATCTTTTTTTTTTTAATAGTAATTATAGCATGAAATATTAGCAGTAAAATTAAAAAAAATGAAAAAAATGATTTATTTATAATTACAAAATATAAATAATTATAGCGCTTCTATATTTTATTTAATATTATAATTTTTTTATGTCATATTTCTTTAGTTGTTTCACAATATTTGAAATAATAGTTTAACGACTTTTGTTAATGATTTCATTATCATCAATGAAAAAATTATGAATTTTATTAAAAGTGTAAAGGTACATTAACAAATCATACAATGAACAATTCAAGTTGTATTAACAGAAAGTTCTTACTGTCTTTTTTTTACATTTTGATGGACAATGTTGTTTAAAACGAATCTATATTAAAGCAGGAAAAGATGAAGCGAAAAGTACAAGTTCACTAAGTCTACAAAGGTTGTGGTGTAGACTAGAAATAATGTAAGTTGAATAGTTTAGAGCAGCTAATTGGATAATAATACATAAGGACAGATCCAAAAATGTGTAATAATTAAAACAATTTTTTAAATGTTATTAATTTCTATGTTACTAGTATTCTTGTTCAGTAATAATACAAGGAAATTTGTTTTATTGTGTCACTTTTGAAATTGTATTTCAATATGTATTTATATATAAAAGCAATTCTAAATTTATATTACACATCTAATTTTTTCTATTATTCTTTTCTAAACATTTATGATGCAAAATTGAATAATATTCTTTATAATAATGCAAATATTACATCTTATTTAAATATCTTAATATAATTATATATTATTTTATTTGTACAGTGTAAGTTTATAAAAATTATGTTGTGTATTGTGTAAATATAAAAGAACTCATTCATACTATGCTCATATTTTGATAAATTTCACTACAGTAGATTACTATGATTTTTTAATATCAGTGATACAATAACAACAATTCTAATTTAGCAAGTTCTTTTTTTAACTTATTACTCTTAACATTTACTTTAAAAATTCCATGAAAAATAATTGTTATTATTAAACCATAGACATCTATCGTATGAAATTTATCAAACTGTGATAACGATTTATACAATAGTTTTTTTAAAGATTACATGATATTAAGAAAACACATAAGATGTATTTATACTGTGTAAAATTCAAATTAAATTATGTGTATATAAAAACAGCCATTATTAATTAATATATTATATATAATATGGTATGATATATATATATATATATAACATAAACGAAGGGGGGAGAGGTTTTTGCTTGTCCAGAGGAATATATTTAACATACACGTATTATATGATACTTACAGAATAATTTTTGTGTTATTTTAAAATAAAATATGACATTTATTAACGTTTTACCAATTCATCTTTCTCTTGCTAATTTATCATTTTAATTCATCCTTTTAATTGTTAATACGTATATTTTAACAAAAAGAGATACAATATAATGTAAAAAAGTAATTGATTTCATCATTGCTGTATATATATATATATATATATCACTGTAAAAGTTTTCATAAATATTGAAATCGTGGAGAAAGAAAAGGGCCATCTGAATAATTGAAACCAAGTAAAAAAATTAGTTTCATATTTGTTAAGTATTATAAGAAGCTTGTTTATGTTTATATTTAATAAGTAATTTTGTTACAAAAGATAATATGATATATATCACATATTTAAACACAATTCCATTTTAGTATTGTGTTTTGTAATATTATAAAATACATTATAAATGCAAATTACAAATTTCTTTCAACCTATTAATGAACGTAGTAGAAGTAATTACTTCTAAAAAAATATTGATGCACTTATGGTGGTCACAAAATTGATAAGAATATAACATAATTTGATATTTAACTATCTTATACATAAATAAATATTTTAAAATCGCATCAAATTGATGTAATATTGTGCTAATTTTGTCTCTAATCATAAAAAATTTTGTATTATAATAATCGAATACAATAATACCACAAAAATACGCTAATTTAAACAACAAATTATAATTAAAACTCTAAATTTTATATACTTTAGAATTAGATGACATTATATTTTATTACATTTTTTTTATGTACAATATAATATAAAAATGCTCTATTTTATATTATTAATTTAGATACTTGAAAATTAAACATGCTATATTTAAATGTAATTAATATATTAGACAGTGTTTTAATTTTAGTTTAACGTATAATTATAAAAAATACAATTTTAGTTGATAATAAATAATAAATTGTTTTCTACTAAAAAAAATAAGTTAAAAATTGTATTATATGTAATAATTTATTTATAGATATTTTCTGGGTATTCATTATAAAATCAAATTTTGAATACACATTAATATCAATTTCCATTTAATAAATTCATTAAATAGGCAATATTTTGGTGTAATAAAATTTAAAAATTGAAATAAAATTACTTTATTGCTATGATGCATTTGACTATCCTTACACAGAGTATATCATTAAAAAATGTTCAGTTGTTTGATAAAAGACTAATGCAATCTAAATTTATTTCAAGCATCTATTTTTATATTTTCCAGTTCTTCTTATATAAGCTTTGCAGACAGATTTAATCAATGTTTATTTAAGGAATATATTTATATAATTAAAAGGAAAATTAGAGAGAAATGACAACAATTGATGATATATCTATGGTTGAAGACAATGCTTGCCTTCCCAGTAAAAGGAATCTCTGTGTTCCTCAACAGTTATCAGAAGTAAATGAATTATTAAAGTCAATCAATAGAAGACTGGAAGATTGTGCTTTAGAATGGCAAGCAGAAATTTCTCGCAAACAATGGAAAATTTTTAATTCTAATGTCATTGGAGTAACTTCATCTGAACGATCTCTATTAGCAAGAACATATTTTACAGAGAAAAATCTTGATGAAGCTTTCCAACATTTACTTTCTTGTAATAAGATCTTCTCAGAATATTTAAAAAATTTCATTGGTAAGTAAATTAAATATAAGTATTTATATTTTTATTAATAAATGCTAATAACAATGTTATTAAAATTTAAGCTTTTATTATAATAATCTATTATTAGATCTTTTACAAGATGAAGTACCTGTTTCAAATGTCAAAGAAACATGTGATGTACAAAATCAATGTCTTAATAAAAAAAAAAATTGCAAAGTATTGGATATTACTAATAGAGGACCAATACAACTTTCTCCACGTTTAAATGGAGAAGAAAAAGTTCAAGATTATATCGATAATGTATTAACAGTTCAGAATTCATTTACTGATGTGATAAAAGCCAAAATTAACTTTGATACAAAATTTCTGGGGTTTGAAGCTGTATTACATAAAGCTACATCTACATCAACTGATGCAGTTTGCCTTTGTCAATGTTGTTCTAGTATTATGGTAATATATTTCACCTGTATTATATTTTACTATTGTTATAATAATATACCTACATATTCAATTACATATTTTAGCAAGCTACACATGGTACACACAGAAAATTAAGAAGTGTAACTCTTAATCAAAGAAATCGAACAAAACCTAAACGCCTAATTAGATCTAAAAAAACATTATCCAAAAAGAAAAAGAAAGAAAAATCATCCACAGTAGTTGATAAAATCAACGATCAATCACCACTTGAAACACACACAAGAATCTGTTAATACAATTTTGTTATATTGTACTTGCTTCCAATTAGTCATTAAATTTTTGTTAACTTTTGTGGATATGAAGAATTTAAACTAAACAGTAACATATACACATAAAAAGATAATTTGCATAATTTACTAGATGAATTCATTTATTATTTTTTACATTATTAGTACATTTCATTCTAATGTTAAAATTTTCCTAAATGATAAATAATCACTAAGCAATACATTATTTCTTTTTTTGAAAGTTTTATTAACTTTTAATTAAACCATTGGAAAATTTAAACATTAAAGTGATTTATACCAATTTTATACACTTCTTATAATTTATAATTTTGTTTCTATATTAAAAATATCGTATAATAGTTCTAATAGATATATTATATTTAATAAGCAATTTACAACACAACAAGGATCTATACACTTTTATGCTTAATTTTGTAATAATGAATTAATACTTTATCATTTGTTTCAATATTAAAGTAATTACAATATACATGAATTCAAAAGAAGCATTAAACTCTACTTTTTGCAACAAATGCTATTAATATTATGTAAATATCATTTTATTAAACATGTACATGGGTATTTAAAATTCTATTTTTTTAATTTCGCCATAATACGCCATTAACTGCTAATATTGTTTTGCCTTATTTGTTAACATGCTAATTTGCAAGAAAATATATTGTACAAAAATGTTTTTGTTTTCGTATTTTTATATTACATTTTCCAAATTTTGTAAGTTCATACTTCAAACAACATTTTTATAAAATTAACAATTTACAAACGAATGTTACTAAGAGATACTTATAGAAGTTATAGACATTTATTGTTAAGAATTTCTACCAAATGAATGACTACTTTTGGTTATATTTAGTTATATTGAAATAAACAGCAGCAGAAATGTATTAATCAATATAATAAAGATATTTTAATACAAGTTACACATAATTTTTAGATATTTTATTTTGGAGTAAATATGTCACCATTCTACATTCTAAGTAACAAATAAATCTAGATTTTAGATAGTAGACAAATTTTATTATTTTGGTAACATTAAAATTTTTTAGTGATTGTTAAAAGAATAAATTTTACATTTGTAAAAAGAGATTCAAAATTAATAGTATTTAGTTTTTAGTAACTTACTGAATAAATACATCAGTTTAAATTAGCCTAATTACTGTAATGAACCATTATAATGTCCTATGTCTATAACAAATTCAATATTTCATTAACATTACATTACGATTTCTATAAACAGCCAACTTGTATCAAATTTCTTGTCCTATTAATATTATGAATATCCATAAAAGGTTTCTTGTTCACTTGGCTCATTAAAATTGTACCACTACAGGGGAATCTTATGAGGAAAGACTTTCTTTATTTGGTATATTCCTACAACTAAGAATTTATTAGCTGTATTGAACATACAAAAGAGAATTAATGAGTAAATCAACTGACTCGTATAGATAGAGTAAGAAAATCCTCCCTAATAAAATTCTCCTTAAGTGGAATGATTAATCTGAGTTTACCATTTATTTAATCTGTATCATGCTGATACAACAGAATGATATCAGCATGAAATTTTGACATCTTAAGTTAATATTAAAATTACTTTCATGTTCCAGTTTGATTTTTTTTACTACATTCACTTCAATTCATTCAGTCACCATCGTTCTTTCAGTTGAGGCAAACAGATCTCATAAATATATGAATGAATAATAACATAAGTAAACCTTAAATTTCTACAAGTCTATGCAGTCATTACATCATATAATAAGTAACTCAAATATAAGTATATGCTTTTAATGCATTGCCACAAGACTTTTTTATTTCATGTTTTCAAATATATAATTTGGTAGAGATTTTTTATAATATGCATGTATTATTCATTGAACTTAAAAAAAAAAAACAAACACCCTACTATTCATACTATAGGGTAAATTTGATTATATATAATGCTAATAGACAATATTACAATCTTACAATAGATAAAAATACCAAATAATTAACAACATTTTAATTGACAAAAAACATCAATTAATTTATTTCGATAAAACATCTTACAATGAATATTAATAATAACTAATTTATAATCAAGCGTATCAATGACTGCAATTCTCATCACTTTTTCAATTATGACTTTTTTTTTACGAAATCTCTCTAATATTTATATAAAGTAAATATATAATATGCACCATATATATTATATACTACTATTTAAAAAAGAACCTAAGAAATACCTTATTAAAGTAGTTTATATATATTCTTTCAAGTACGTTACTTTTAACATAAACAATTTAAAAGTTGTTGGTTGTACAAATCGATTGAAACTACTTCAAAGATTGAATTTTATGAGATCTGTAAGCTAGGAGAGGCAAAATATGAATTTCGAGAGATAAGTGTGCGAAAGTCATTGATTTCACCTAAACTCGTAGATTTGTATGCTATGTTCTGGGACGTGTTTCAAATTTAAAGACTGATACCTGAAATAATACAAATCTTAATATTTTTTAAAAATATAAATATACAAGTATGAAAGAAGAACAATATTTTGTAACATAATTTTCTATCACATACAAATATTAATTTCTTAATGGAAAATATATAGAATTAAACTGAAATAATACTTATAATCATGAAGGTTTGTAGTAAGTAAAGTTTAGGACAGAGAGAGAGGGGGAGGAGAGAATATATTTTGTTACATTATATAAATATATCAAATAATATTACCACTCTGAACTACGATGATAATAAAAGCCTTCAATAGTGGCAGCAGATTTTTGAAAGCAAATGTAATAAAATCCTGCAAATGAGGCACCGTTGATATCTTTTATAGTATGATCAGGAACTAAAAAATGTTCCTTCCACCTCATAAAAACAAAATCAGTTCCCTTCAAAGCCTCGTAATCAAATGTGTCTGAATTAAATGTTTTAGCATACTGACGAAAAGATTCAAATTTACTCTGTAATTTAAGAAAAATGAATTAGCATAGACATCTGTAAAAATAAAAAAAAATATACACTAAAATACAAACCCAATGTTTTCTATCAACATCTTCATCTGCATCCCATTTACGAGTTAAAAATGGATATTTCTTTGATATAATTTCACCATCAAAGAATGTAGTTAAAGTAGGAAATTCTTCTGTAAGACCCTTAATTTTTAAATAGCCACATAAATAGCTATTCTCTTCATCTACGTGCTATAATAAAAAAATCTTTATAAAATTATAGTTTGTATATATGTATGTGTGTTGTATTTTATTTGTAAAATAAAAGAAATACACTATAAAAGATACATTACATACATTTTAAAATATATAACTTGTATATATATATATTTATACATATATCTGATTCTTTGTAAACATTCCAACTAAAATTTCGAGTCCAATCAATATCTATTACTCAAATGCTATCTACAAATTGCTGTTTTATTATACACTTTCCTTTTCATAAATTTATTCTAATAAAATAACATTACCTGTCAAACAAAATTACGGATTCTATATTGCGAAGATATTTATAAATAAGCTAAGAAGTATAAGGAAAATTTTTGAAAATTCTCGTAATAGATCATTTTAAATCTAGAACTATTTGAATATGTAAACAACATAGTTAACTAATCCGATTTCGAAGAGATTGTAAAATATTTAAAGGATAAAAGGCACATAATCAATCATTACGCAGTAGACAGATGTCAAAGATGTAATAGAAATTTGGGATATTTGTGGCGCAATTTCCAGAAAGACGGAGAACTAACCTGCAAAACTACTTCTACGTCGTAACTGTTGCCTTTAGACTTTTGAGAACCTTGAAATCGTGAACCGTTGTAGAGTAAAGATTTTGTGACACCCGGCTGCTTTGAGTTTGCGGGCGGTGGTGGTACTACGTCAACTTTCACCGGCATTCTCGGCTCAAGTGAACGTTCTTAAAATTTGCCCTCCTTGGGCGACAATTTCTTCATCACAAAACTCTCGCAATGACTGCCGGTAATTTTCAGGACGTAGATGTATTTATGCAAAGCCTCGAACCCAGACACACCCGTGGCCGTAATTTTTACGCGAACGTTCAATTCGACGTCTCTTATAAAGATCTTATTTTTTCATACGAGTATGGAATTTTTATTATTTTTAATAAGTATCAAAGATAACCATTCACTAGCAAAACAAAAACTAATATTTTCACTTGTTTCGTCAACTTGCACGTATCATGTCCCACAACATTTTAGTTCTATTTTGCCGGATGTATAGATACTTACATGTTACTTATCAACAATTTAAATATTAGATTTCTTTTATTCATTCAAATCTTATGCTTATACCATTGATTTCATTAATATCGGTATGCTACTACCTTATAAAATATACATATCAGAATTTGTATTTTCAACAAATATAACGAAATTATTATTTATATTTATTTTTTTCGTAAACAATGATTCTAATTTGCTTTCCCGCCATAAAATAACAATTTTGATAGTAATATTACGTATTAAATAGTAGCAAAATGTATTAACAATTCAAACAAAATATTTAAATTTGACCTGAAAAAATAGTTTAATGTCACATTCAATTTTGTGAGCTTAATATTAAGACACTGATTTGATTATGTCACGGAAACCTATGAGCTGAAAGTTGCGTGAGTTTCAAAGCAAATATGGAGGATTTCAGTGACACGAATTCGCACGAAATGACAGAAAATCATGTTCAAAAACGGTGTAATAATCAGTGGGTTCGATTAAACGTTGGTGGTACATATTTTTTAACGGCGAAGACTACTTTAGCTAGAGACCCCAATTCATTTCTCTATCGATTGTGTCAAGAAGATTCTGACCTTATCTCAGACAGGGTTAGTTGATGTTTTTAAATAACCGCGAATTTTAAAACATTGTCAAAAATTTTTAAATATTTTCATCTATATGAATATTTTTTTGTGTAATTAATAAAAATATTTTACATAAATCAATTTAGGTAATTATTAGTATAAACCTTTTACATTTGAAAGATATATAAACTTGAAAGTGACAGCAAATTTTGTTTATTTTCTAATATGCTATGCAGGATATGTATCATTAAATTGAAATAATTATACATTAATAATTCATAATATATATAAATATTAGTATGAAATCATAATTTGTAATTTTACATGAATTATGTATTGTTATAAAATATGTATCATTTATGAAAAATTATTTGTATACTTCATTATACAGGATGAAACTGGAGCATATTTAATAGATCGTGATCCAACATATTTTAGTCCTGTTTTAAATTACTTACGTCATGGGAAATTGGTTATTAATAAAGATTTAACAGAAGAAGGTGTCTTAGAAGAAGCAGAATTTTATAATATTACAGAACTCATTCGACTAGTGAAAGAAAGAATTATCTTAAGAGATACCAGACCATTAAGAGATTCAAAGAAACATGTTTATAGAGTCATTCAGTGTCATGAAGATGAATTAACTCAAATGGTATCGACAATGTCTGATGGATGGAAGTTTGAGCAGGTATTTTATATTTTAAATTAAATCTTTATTTGATATATTAGTGTTTTATCCTTTTTAATGTACATTAATAATACAAAAACAAATACCATGTGTTGTTAAATTAAAATTGTACTCTTATTTATTTTAGTTAATCAACATAGGATCTCAATATAATTATGGAAATAACGATCATGCTGAATTTCTATGTGTGGTCAGTCGAGAATATGGAGCCAGTCAACTCAATAGTAAGGAACAAGAATCAACGGATCGTGTTAAGGTATCATTATTGCATTCAAAATTCTTATGTCACTCTTTTAACCAAAGCAATTATACGTAATCTTTTTTCATAATTTTATTAAATAATTATGTTACTTTCTTTCTATTTCTTATTTATTTTGTCATAATTGTAACATGAAATCGTATTACTAATGTCAACAGTTATGTTTATATTTTATTACCAAAGATTATAATTAATAAAATATTGAAATACATATAAATAAAATATGGAATTATACCATTTCAAAAAAAGCGTTTATAGTTAGGAAATTTTAATAGTTTTATGTAAATGAAGTCACATATATTTAAATCTTTATCCATAAATCTTTTACTTAATTAGGCATACATTATAAATACTTTGTTTTATGATGCAAGATAATATAAAAGTACCTTATAGTTGGTATTAGATATATGCTACTAAGTTTTATAAAAAACATTTTATTGGTTTTATATAAAAATTAAAAATATTTATAGATTTATCCTTTTTTATGACTTAAATTTATTTAAATTATAATATAAAATTACTAATTAATTATTTATATTTTTCTTCTCAAAACATATATTAATTCAGGGGCCAATTTGCATGAGCATGTTCTGCCTCTGATATTTGCTGTATGTATTACATCATGGTTTTTTTGTACTGCATGCTGTACACTAAATAAAGAATTTTTTCTTTTATTGGTTTGGTTACTTTCTACCCTGTTGTCCTGCATCATTTATTAATGCATGTGTTTGAATTATTTTTTGAAAGTATTATATCTACAATAAAAATTTTTTAAATTAAAAGCTTTTGTAATATACATTAAATTTATAATAAAATATTTTTAATAATTAAATAATTTACAAAATCAGTATTCATATAATAAGGTTTAATTTATCATTACTTTATTATATATTCATCAAAATATTTTCTTCAAAATATGAAGATATTGTATTATTATAATCTATGCAACAAAATGCAGAGGCTGAACAATGCTAAAAATAAATGACATTTGCATATTTTACTTAAGGTTTTACATTCATATTTATATTTTTTTCAATGAAATATAATTTTCAATACGAATCTCATAATATAATCTCACTAAGCTTCAATCATTAAATTATATTTTAGGTTCTGCAGCAGAAGGGTTCTCGCATGTAATCTCTAAATCCGTCCTTTTCTTTTCTTGCTTCATTTAATTAAATCAACTGTGCAGCAACAAGATGAAGACTGTTTTTATTTCTACATGTAAAAGTTTAAGTTCACATAAGATCTTCATTGCTTAGTTTTTCATGTACAGTGATAATAACAAAGAAGAAAATACAAAGGTATAATACCTTTTGTAGATATGTAGTTATTATGCAACAACACAAAGTGAAGCTTTAAAAACCGAAAGTATCACACATTAATAAGTGAATTATTTTATCTTTTCTAATCTTAATTTTAATTTAACAAACAAACATTTAATGAGAATGAATATGGATTGTAGTGATAGAAATAGTGCTTAATCATTCCATAAGGGATCATACATTTTATAATGAAAGAAATTAATACTGAAGTAAAACTTTTTATCCCACTTATAATCTGTGACACTCTCCTTTTAAAAAAGAATGTACCAAATATAAAAAATATTAATACATATATACACGCAATCACTAATATTAATATGCTATGAAAAGAAATTGTTATTTAGTAATGTTTTAGTTCACTAAATAGTTTAAAAGACAATAGCATTCATAAAGGCAATCTTTTTCATACAAATTTCTACAATGAATATAAATACTCTCTAGTAATAAATAGTTTATCTTTTTGTAACGAGTTGTATAAAAATAATTTTTTTTCTAATCGTATCTTTGTCATAATATTATCTAAATTACTTACCTTCGCACTGCCGCTATAAAACATAAAATAATGTTTGTATATTTAGCATGATACTTTTGATTATCAAATACAAAGTTATGACTACAAATGTAAAACTAATTTTGGCACGTAATAACGTGGTTAAAAAGAAGAATGAATGTAATTTTTAACAAAAGCAATTTATTATATCGTTTATTAATATACGATAATATATAGCGAAAAGATTTGAATACAAAAGTTTAAACCATATAAAACATTTAAAAAAAGCTGAATAATTCTCAATTACTTAAGTATTATTTTCTATATGCATATAATTTCTATTTCATAATATTTCATTTAATGCAAAGTAATTAGGATCGTAGACTGTGAAATTATGTATGTATAAAAGATACATATTATTTTATTTTCCTATTTTTCTTCATTTATTTACAGTGCATCTACTTAGTTTAGATAAGAATTTCCATTTTTATATATATTTAAGACTACAACAAATCTCTATTATGTAATTATAGAAATAAAAACACTTTATAATAGGCATTAACATAAGCTGTCAATTGTTGAAGGCCTATTAAAGAAGTGTTGTAGACAATATACTTGTATTTAAAAGCATTATTCATGAGAAAAAACTTACATGTAGCACTAAATTGTTATAAGTATTGTTAGAATTATGTTATATATGATATATAATAAATTATATATTATATATACACATATACAATAGTTTCATGAAAAAGATTTTTTTCTAAACATATATAAAATAATTTAGTGATATTATTAGTTAATTACGATTTACATTCACAATGTGTCGCTTGGTAAACATTAATACATGAAGATTTAATTATATAGTTTACAACAAGAAACATAACTATATGAACACTTATAATGAAAATTTATTGATTGCTTGGTAATTATCATTTTATGTACTCAAAATAACAGGAAAATTAGGACCAACATTAGTCATTTTGTGCAATGTATAATGTAACTCATTGAATGTGTGTCTAACTTGTATGATTAATCTAATTGATATTAGAATTATCATATTATACATAGGTATATATAACTCTATATGTAAAAGAGTTTGTACTTTCATAGATATATTTCTAAGTCTATTAACTGTTTGATGTTTATTGTTAGAAAAGAAAGTAATATTTATATGCATTCAAAAGTAAGTTTTAATACCGATAAATATTTCAAATTACATAGAAAAAGATTATAGGGGGAAGTATATAAATGCAAATGAAATAAATAAAATTTATAACATACAAATTGTGGATTTAAAATAAAAGCAATTCTATTTATAAAGGATATATACATCTATTAATTATTTTTAACATTACATATGTTTATTAAAGTATATGAATATATGAATTTAATATTTAATTTCTAAGTTTTTTTTAAAGATTGTCTATGTAGATTATTTATGTTATATATAATAAAAAATATATGATATATTCACTGATTACAATAAAATTTAAAACTTCATTTCTATGAAGTTCACAAGAATATTTTTAAACATGCTACTAACATTTGATTTTGAAACTAGATCTACTTTCTGAGGGTATCAGATTTTTATAAATTTTAATGTATAAATGACTACATAAGTTTTTTTATTAATTGAAAATATATTATTTACAAGACAATAAATTATAAACATTAAAATATAAAACTAAATATTACAACATACACAATTGGATATATGTTTAAACATATGTTGATTAAGGCATATTTGCTATTGTTTTTAATGGTTGATCAAGGTATCTTGCTAAAGCTTGTGCTTTTTCTCTTAGTAAACCAAATCCCACATTTTCTTTTGCATACAAACATAACAACAAATTAGCTACTTCGGTAATAACGACTTTGCCCTCCTAAAAAAAATGTTTCAGTAAAAAAAAATTACAACTGCATTATTTCAATACATATATAACACATAACCGTATGTTATTTACAACTTCTCATTAATATGCAACTGAAATTTCTGAACAATAAAATATAATTTACTATTGCAAACATTTTTATTTGTAATCGATTCTTAAAAGATAATAAAGCCATTTAATTGCATGGAATTTTAAGTATTATATAATTAATTACTTAATAATCAAATATTTGATAATTACCACACAATCCATTAATACGAATTGTAATTCATCTTCCTTAAATGCATTTCGTCCATTTTTTTCGTAAGCTGACCAAATATTACTTGTAATAGCAGCAGTTACTCTTGCATCTTTATCTCCATAACCACTGTAAGCTAATAAACCACCATCTCTATTTAATAATCTGAAATATATTTTCATTTAAAATATTTGATCACAAAATTTTGTTTTCTTAATTACAATAACGATAAGAAAAATATGTAAATTTATATATGTGATTTCACTTGCATGTTTATTAAAAGTTTGTATATCTTATAACATTATATAGTTATTGGATTCTATTTAAAAAAAAAAAACATGCATATAAATCGTGTTTAATTTAACGATATTTAAATATTTTACTTACAATGTATTTTCTACGCCGCCGGTATTAGCTTGACTAAGTACTTGTGTTAATGCTTTTGGTTTCAACATAGTTTCACAAGTAATACAAATTTCTTTTTCTTGTTATCTTCTTTAAATTACTCTCATTAAACTTTATCGTGAACTTAGTATGAAACACCAACAATGTATGAACATTATTTTTTAATACTTGTATTCTGTAAAACAAAGCACAATATCTCCAGGACAAAAAAATGTATGACACAAATTGTACGATACCAATTTTTTACTAGAGAAAATAAAATTTCTAGCATATGGACTTTTCATGATCTGTAACTATTGTATAAAAAGATGTTTTAATATTAATAATGATATGGAATAAATATTGTTATTCCATTTTAATGCATTGTAATCAAAGACTACACTGATGATGTGATATTTATAATAAACAGAAGTTCTGTGACAGTGTTGCTATTATGGCCTCTATTTTGTATATTTAAATTGGTAATAGTGAGCAATTTGGTCAGTATTCTCAATTTCTTTCTCAAACTTTGATATTGTTAAAAAGCCTATTTAAATAAGCAAAATATCACAAAAGAATATCGCAATCAATTATAAATATTTTTAATTTTACTTTAGAACTAAACCTAAACTTAACCTCAATCTAGGAAAAGCCCTAGAAAATTTTATTTTTATTTTGCGATGTAATGTATAATGCATCTTATTATTAGCTTTTACAACATATGGACGTATTTACTTAATCGCAAAAGTAAGATAACATAGCATTGAAATGTGTACTTGTACAAAAGTATTTAACGTAGTTAAAATATGATAATAAACATTATCGTAAGGAAATTGTATGCGACAGAATAGATTAATGCTACATATGGAAAGTAAGTTGATGAATATCGATATATAGTAAATATACATATATATATATACACACGAGTTTTTGAACAAGAATTTTACGACTATAATTTACAGTTCGAAGTAAAGGATATTAAATAATATTGAACAACTTTAGAATTACATATAACACATTTAGAATTACAATAAAACAAATAAATTATATTTGATTACATTATATCGCAGTTTACAACGTTGTAAGTGGCAGTTACTTATAAATTAATCCAACGTTTTAAACAATATATAAATATATTATATTATAATGATAATTTATGAATATTTTTAGATGTACAATAAGCTATTATTATAAATATAAAATGTGATATAAGCGACAGTTTTATAAACATTTTATTAATTATATATGTATATAAAACTAAATACATTATTGACATTGTTTACTAAATTATTAAACTTAAGAAAATGTTACAACAACGAAAATCACCACTACTTTTTGAAATATTTTACGAATGTCAAACTACAAAAGCTAGAACTGGTAGAATGACTCTCATTCATCATCATGTGGATACACCAGTATTTATGCCAGTAGGTACACAGGTAAGTTAAATATAAAAAAAAAAGATTAATGTTTTATGACATTGCAAATCATATATGGCATATCATTAAATTGTAATCATTGTAATATGATTTAATTGTTTATAAAATATTCTACTACTTATAGATAAATCATCACATTATATATTTTAATAGCCGTATTAATGTTTTAGGGTACTTTAAAAGGCATATTACCTCAACAATTAGAACAATTAGATTGTCAAATTATACTTGGAAATACATATCATCTTGGAACAAGGCCTGTATGTAAGATATATTATTGTATGAAGCTTTTAATATTTTTTCAAGATATAAAATAATTGAATATCTTATATTCAAATAAACTGAACAAATATGTTACTGATAAAAACTGGATTTTGTAGGGTCTTAATATAATGCAGAAAGCTGGTGGTTTGCATAACTTTATGAATTGGAAAAGAGCATTATTAACAGATTCTGGTGGTTTCCAAATGGTATCATTACTAGAACTTGCTAAAATTACAGAAGAAGGTGTTAAGTTTAAATCACCATATAATGGTAATCATTGTATAAGAACAATTTGTACTTATATTGTATTATGCAAATAGAATACTTTAATATTACTTCACAGGAACAGATTGCATGTTGACACCTGAACATTCTATACAAATACAAAACATAATAGGAGCAGATATAATTATGCAACTTGATGATGTTGTTAAAACTACATTAACAGGACCAAGAGTAGAAGAAGCAATGCATAGGTAAAATTGCATTTATACATATAATTTATAAATAATATTATTGCATTTATGTATACAATATACGTTATTAATTTCTATCAAAATAATTTTTAGTACTCAATGTATTATTTACAGAACAACTAGATGGTTAGATAGATGTTTGAAAGCACATCAGAGATCAAGTGAGCAAAGTATATTTCCAATTGTACAAGGAGGTCTTGATCCTAAACTTAGATCAGAATGTGCAAATCAATTAATTAAACGTGAAGTAAATGGCTATGCTGTAGGTGGATTAAGGTAAAATATTAATGTAGATGCATTAATTTAGGGAAAGAAAAAGATTATTTTATGATTAATAATATTTCTAGTGGTGGAGAATCTAAAGATGATTTTTGGAGAATGGTACACCTTACTACAAATATACTTCCAAAAACTAAACCACGTTATTTAATGGGTGTTGGATTTGCTATTGATTTAGTTATTTGTTGTGCTTTAGGAATAGATATGTTTGACTGTGTATTTCCTACAAGAACAGCGGTAATTAATTACAGATAATGTGTTTGATTTAAGGAAGAATATACATAAAATACAACAAGCCAGTAAAATGAAATGTATTAATGCATGTATTACTCTTTCAGAGATTTGGTTGTGCTTTGGTACGTACTGGTCAGTTAAATTTAAAACAAGTTCAATATCGTAAAGATATGAGACCAATAGATGAATCATGTGAATGTAGTACATGCAAAACATACACACGTGCTTATCTTCATCATATTGTAACAGTAGAAACAGTTGCTTGTCATTTACTATCTGTTCATAATATTGCATTCCAAATGAAATTGATGAAAGATATTAGACAAAGTATCCAAGAGCAAAAATTCCCAGAATTTATACAGCATTTCATGTTAGATTTGTTTCCAAACAAGGAATATCCCTCATGGATAGTTAATGCATTGGAAGCTGTTAATGTCACATTATTATAGTAATAATTATTGTTTATTTTCATAATAAAATATGTCTTGTATAATTTTTTAATATCCTTTATAGAGATAAATATTTGAAAATTTTATATATTTTATAGTAATTGATTTCAACTATTAATAATACTAAGGTATGTAAACTATCATTTATATTAATGTCTTACATAAGGTAAGTACTAACATATTAAAATACATGATTAATATTATATTCATTTACTTACTAAAGTATATATTAATATACATATTAATGTACTTAATAGAATTCATATAAGACAAACCCATTCAATGTTAAAAATTGTTTTACAATTTGTGCAAAACTTGTACTTTAATCCAGTTTTAAAAATATTTTAATTAACATTTTATTAATTTCGACATTACCTGGTTATTTTAGATTTTTGTAAAGTCTAACGATAATTTTCTTTTGAAATAGCAACCAAATTTAATTTTGAAATTATATATACTTTTTGTTTTAAATATGTTCATCTATTATTCCAAACTATGGTGAGTAGGCAATTGAATTACAAATAATATTAATAATTTCATCACATAAAATCATCTGAATCATATCCACTATTTTCTATATTTGACGTCATATTAGATGTATTAAATAAAGAATTATAACTTCTGTAAAAGTAGAAAATAATGTTTAGTTTGATGAGATTAAACAATTTATATTTTCCAATAATATACAATAACTTTTGTCTTACCTCATTTCTGCTTCTTCCTTTTTTCGTTTTTCTTCTGCCTTTTCTCTTTCCTTTTGCTCTCTCAAAAGTCTCTTTTTATCTTCCCGTTCATTTCTGTCCCGTTGTTCTCTTTCTACTCTTAAATTTACTTGTTCTGAACGTTTAGTTTTATTCAATCGATTAACAATAGTATTTATTCGTTTTGCAACATGAATTTTACGAACATCCTTATCTTTATGGAAACCAACTTGTCCTATTTCCATACCTGGTGTTTTTTTCAGATTTGACCACATTGTGTATACTACATCGATATCATTCATTTTATTTCCTTCAATACTGTTTGCTTTCACTAATTGTGCTGCATCTTCTAAAACTACGCTAGGTATGTCATCTATTGTTTGACCCTATAAATCATGTATTCATATACAGCTATGCATTTATAAATATGTAAAAGAACATACATGTTTTTAATAGAAAATATTTACAAGGCCAAGTCGAAGGTATACATGCGCTGAAGAATATTTGTCAACATGGAACCAAACGTCTTCTGGCCAACCCCACTTTATGAGATCATCATCTAGAAAAATATATATTAAAAAAACGTACCTTATACATTATAATATATTTTAGAATTTTTCACTTACTTTCATACTGGTCTACTCCCATAAATAATGTTACCGATGGTTGTACAACTATAATTTAAAATTATAATTATCATTCTAACCTTACTGAATGTTATTAGTTTTTTAGTAGTAAAATGTATATGAGAAAAGTTAAATATACACTAAATACGAAACCAGTGATAAATAATAATACCTTCACTTGTAAAATAATAAACCATTATTACAAAAAATATTTAGTTGAAGCACGTGGTGCGATTTATCTGTCAAATTTCAAGTCGATACTAGCGACAGTAAACCGTACTTTTTGGAACTATTTAAATTTTCAATATGTAATACCAGAGATGTCATACTCTGTTTTATCTGTAACTTTCTAAAATTGGAAAAAATATATTATGTCCATATGAATATATAATCAACATTAAAAAAACAATGTTAAAATATACATATCGTAAAATAGATTTTTAGCAATGTTAACAAAATCCATTATTCATGTATATAATAGAAGTCTATTAAATATATCTAACATATTACCATAATAATAGGTTTCATTAATGTATGCCTATAACAGCATCATTAAAAACATTTAGCAAATCTTTTGCTGCAAGCTTATGGTATTCATTTATTATTTTATTATAATTTATATTATTATATTGTTCATAATATTAATATTAATTTATTTTACAAAATAATATTTAAATCAAAAATCAATTGCATATTGATTGATATGAATCGTATGTTTTTCGGCATGATACATTGATATAATGTGATCCAAAACTGGTCCTACTTCAGGATCTCTTATTCGTTCACTTATAGTTACTGGTGATTCTAACAGTGATAAATACACTAAAAATTTCATTTTTACATTAATTATTATATTATCTAATTATATTAATTTTTTATTTTTATTATTTATTAATAAAAATAATCTTACCAAGTAACATATTAGGATTTGTAAGACTAAGTTGAATACGTGGATCATTCATGATTACTTTATAAATTTGACTACCTGAATCAAGTTCTTTATCTAAATTTTGTAAACTATGTCTCCTTTCTCCAAGTAACCATTCACACTGAAAAGAAGAATATATTTGAAATGTAATAAAATTAAAATTATATAGATTACTCACAGCATTAATTTGATTGTTTCCAGTAATTTTTAGTGCTTCAATAATATTCTTTTCTTCAAATCCCATCTCTGATAGTGATTGTACTGCTCTAGAACTAGGTTTGAAATCCATCTTCCTATAGTAATGGTAACTTTTTAGTAAACAATCTACTATGGTGAGTACATTTTCTTCTTTCTTCAAATTTTCACATCCTACATATAATTATTAATTTATTTATGTATAATTATAAACCAACATGTAATAATAAAATATAATTTATCATAATTTTAATCATTTTCAATTTTATTACATATATTATCATTTTATAAATCCAAATATGGGCTATAAACAAATTTTTAATATTTCTGAAAAGAAATGATTTCTTTGTGGGGTTTTATTTTTAATTGTAATATGTTTTAGTTTTAATAATTATATGAATGATTTTAAATACGTATAAATTAATGTTTGAATGTTTTAAATATGAAATTGAATAAAAATATAATTTACAAAGAGAAATTACAACATTATCATTATATAATATTTATAGAACTTTATATATAGCAAAAAATGAAATAATTTTTAAAAATATACGTTTATCATAATTAAAGATTTTCTCAAGAATAAAATTAAAAAGATTTATTTGTACTTGACTTGTATTAAATATTATCTAAATAATTAGCTCCTTCAAATATATCAATTCCTATTTCCCCTAAGACATTTTTGATGTATAAATAGGTGAATTTGAAACTGCAACATCTTTATTATTACCTGTTTCAATAGATATCAAATCTAAGTAATCATTATCATCATCTTCTGGATCATTCTGATGTTCTGCTAACCATTCTAATGCTTCCACTAGATTTGATCTGTAATAAATTAAAAATCAGAGCATAAAATATTATTTTTAATTTATTAATACTCCTGAACATTAAATTAAATAGTAGATTGCATACTTTCGTAAGTGAAGAGCTTTCAGAACCCTTTTCTCAGAAAAACCCATTTCTGTGAGAGTTTTTACAGCATTTGTATTAATATTTGGTTTACATCTTGCCTCTAATTTTTCTTTTAAGATATCATAAAACTTTTGTGCTTCTGGGCTGTATGATATAATCCTTGCTGATGCTTTTACAAGTGTAATTAAAATTTTTCGTATTTCATTCTGAAACTATAATATAAAATATATAATGTAAATTTTCTTGATACAGAAAATACAATAATTATACAAGTATGTGTATATTTACATCTGCAGGACAAGGAAGAAATGGAATAGGTTTAGGTGGATTACGTATAGGTAAATCTTTTGTTACTTGTAGTACTATTTCTTCATCTGGACCTTTCAAAATTTCTGCAGATAAATTTTCATTTACGGGTATTGGACGTATCTTTATTAACATTAATTCATCTGTAATAAAGATAATCATTTTATGTTGCTCAATATATCTGCAGATTTAACACAGAATTTCACTAAATTGTTTTACCATTTTCATTAACTTTTTCATTAATTACACTATGATCATCTATAAGCCACTTGAATTTAGATGTATGAACTAAACGAAAGTTAGTTGGATTTCTTGATTTATCATCACCGTAGAAATGTTTTATTGCAATATTTTTTATGTTATTGATAGTCATATCCGACGTCACATTAAACCTCATTATCATTCCTTCAAGACTAAATAAATAAATTGTATTTACTAATAGTTCCCAGGAGGATATTTATGATATTTAATAATATTCTACCTTATAATATTCAAAACAAGTTTTGAGTTAGACATTGTATAGTTTCATAATTTTCTATTTTAATAAGAGAAATCATCAGATTGTCTTTTGCTTGTTCTTGTTAAACCTTTTGCATCCCACGTTTCACTAAGCAATTCTTGCAATCATAGAAATATTAGTTATATCTATTACATAAAGATACGTTATCATTTCTCTTATTGCACATGATGTAAATCAACTCAAGTATCTTTAAAATAGCTTTGTATTTATATACATATATATGTATATATAATTTTTCATTTTATAACATAAATATTATACTCACTTTTAACATGAAATTTTTTAAGACATGTATTTTAATTAAAATTTCCTTTGCGCTACATTGTCATAATTTTTTTTATATAAAGGTTAGAAATGAATTGCAGAAACATTTTCAAGTATCGCTATGCTAAATGTAATGAATAAATCATATATGATTTTTAATCATATCGTATATGAAATAGCCAATGACACGTATTTATAGATGTTTTGTTAAAAGCTACAACACTTGATGAACATTTTTTATCAACATAAAATTTGAGCTATATATAGGTATACAAATGTCAGTTATCACTTATCAGAAATTGCAGATAATCAGATGATTTGTTTGTATATTATGTGCATGTCAAGATGTACAAAGTACAACTGAAAATATATAATCATGAAAAATTAATTCTGTAACTGTTTATTTTCATAAAACGTTTTCTTCACGATTTTTTTTTATTCTTTGAAGGAAAAGAAAGATTATATCTATAATAAAATATAAAATATTTCGTAGAAATGCTTTCATACTTTGGAGGCTATACATTAAAAACATTACAATACTATGTAATCTAGAAAAAAAGTCAATAAACAAAACAATTACTAATAACATAATTGTGAACGTGTAATAACATGTTTAGATTGTAATAATATTTTTGATGTTAGTGTAATAAAAAATATCAATTTTAAAAAAGGGTTTGCTTAGACCTATTGCGTATGTATATAGAAGTATTTAAATATCTTCTTTTTTCTGTTTCTTATAAAATGTTATTTAAATGTTATTTAAATGTTATTTAAATTTTAGTATTCATTGATATATATATATATATAAATTCTACAAATATGTAAATTTAATAACAACAAGAATATAAATTTTCATCAAATTAATGAATTTCTCAGGATGACTGAAAAGTCTGGATGTGGTGAATTGCAACAACTGGTACAAGAAGAAGAATGTGAAGAACCGTTAAGTCAAGGTGGAGAAGCTACACCACCTTCCACGCCAGCAAGATCTCATCATCCAAGTAAAAATGATACACATAGTTCTCATATATCGGTATGAATTTAATATTACCTAATTTTGACTACTAAAAACATAAATACAAATGTATTATTTCGAAAAAATGGATAAATAGATGATTTAAATAGAACAATAAAAATATTAAAAGAGTTTATTATTTCAGCAACAAGTATTATGGGAAACTAATGTACAAACATCACCAATTATTAGTAAAGGAAGTTCTGGTCAGGCAACAAGTCAAGGATCTATGGTTTCTGGCCGTGCTGTGAATCTTTCAAATCATGGTAATCAGTCACGTCTAATGTATATGAATGAGAAGGAAAAGCAGAAACCAAATCGACCAGAACTACCAAAAATAAATCGTCAACATAGAGGTAACTTTGTACTTTATAATAACATCTTAAAAATATTATTTAGAATATAGTAGTAAGTATCCTAAAAATATTTACAGCAACATTTAAATAATATCTTTTCATTTAATTTTCAGTTATGTAATGTTACATAAAAGTCTGGATGTTAAATATAAAATTATATTTAATAATACGAAAATTTATATTTTTGTTAATTAATAATATATTATAATCTTTTCATATATTTTTCTGTTTTAAGTATTGTTAAGTTTTTATTACATTTCTTGGTTGTGTTTTGGTGTCATAAAATAAAGCTATGGCACCATGCAAACATCATTGCTTTTTGTCAGAGGTTCCTGATGTTCGTCGTATGGAACAAGCTTTATTACAACTTTTGGAAGATTTCCATAGTGGTAATTTACGAGCATTTGGTATGTGAAATATGCTTTTAAATATAGCAGAGTAAATGTAAAATTGGAATAATATAGAATTGAAATACAGGAAAAGATTGTAGCATGGAACAAATGACCGAAATACGAGAACAACAAGAGCAATTAGCTAAACTTCATTTTGAGTTAGGTCAAAGGCAAGGAATTGGTGGAGAACAATCAGGTCTACGACATTCAAGTGCTAATATGGATAATTTGTTGGAATGTCTTCAAGAACTTAGTGTTTGCATTGAAAAATTACATAGCAAGTAATTGTAAAATATTTATAAAATATACAAAATTTATTTAAACATGATATTTGAATAGAAACATAAGAATTAATTAATATAAAACAGAATATAATGAATACAATGTAGAATACAATAAAAATTTTAATACTTTATAGAATATTTTCACATTTTGGAAATATTTTATGATATTGTTTTTATATAACTGTACATTTAACTTTTCCAATAGTGAAATAATTATACTTCCTGATTACAATGTTTTTATTTAATTTAGGAGTTCCTCTTATTATTTTTGTAACTTTAGTTTTATCAAATTCCTTGCAAAATGTAGATATATAGTAGTAGCTATTTAATAATATTTAATAAATGATAAAAAGTAAATCACCATGAAATAGTTATAAAATCTAATAAAATTGCATATTTATGTTTAATTATCTATGCCAAACATTTTTTTATGGAAATATCTTATCTCATTTTACTAAACATTTTAACAAATTTATATCAGTGCTTATGTTTATGTAATACTCTAAAACTGTAATCTGTGTATTTAATAAAATGACATAAGTTGTATATTCAAATATAGTAAATAATGACAATATTAAAAATTCTTGTTAAAAGTTAGGAAACAAAATTTTTAAAAGTTTTTCTAAAATTCAATTTTAGTTTTATATTATCTAAAATGTTATGTTAATTTATTGAAAAAGAAATAAATATAATTCCTGGTATTTATCTGAAAAAAGAATATATCTTTTTTCCACGTTGTATATTATTTATTTTTTCCTATAATATATTTATTTACATATATTTTTTGTTAAGAAGAACTCCATTTTAAAATATAATAAATTAATCAAAATTTGTGTATCAAGCAAGTGCATAAAGTTAATAATATTTTCACAATGTATAGGAAGATAGTACATAGGTTCGACGATAAAAGAAATTTATTTAAAATAATATTGAAAATGTTATGTAAAATAAGTTGTTTTATACATAATTAAACTGTATCTTAAAATAAATGAAGTGCGCGCAAGGATCGCAAAATAGTTGTTTTGAAATGCGATTATTAATCCAACAATCTAACTATAAAATAAAATCTGCTGTTACACACATAATAAAATCTCGAATTAGGGAAAGTATGTATTTTACAAAAAAATTTCAATGTGTTTTACGCAATCTTAAATCTAATCTCAATTGATTTTAAACATTCGGAAATTTATATTGTAGATAGCAGTCATTTCCGTTACCTTGCAGCATCAAAACTATATTTCGTATAAGAGATATTGATGTCATGTAATTTAATCTTTTTGGATATGCAACAAAACGTCACTATCAGTTGAATTTAGTTTTATTTAAAAGTGTTATACTTCCATTTATCTTATTACATGTGTTAAATATAGGGTTGATCTGCAATGTTTTCTTTCCAACCTCACAATCAGGTTCGTATTATCATATTTATGTAGTTACAACTGTACAAAAGTTTCAAAAATTCATAGTTAACTAATTAGATAGCCTTTTATATTTGATGACATAACAAGTATATAGATGAAATTTATATTGTATGTCTTCCTTAAAAATATTTTTACAAATTTCCATTTTATAACCTTATATGTCTATTATATTAATATAAACTTATGAAATTTGTGTCTATCTCATGTCTGCCTTTAGTAAAAGATAATTTGCTAGATTACAAAATAAATGTATGTCTTTCTATATATGTACATTTTTATTTTATTCAGCCTTGGAAATTATTAAAGCAAAATATTTAAAACTTCTTATTTCTAAAAAAAATAATTATTTCTAGATGTTATATCATCTGACGCAATTAACTTCAGTAGTTAGTCCAAAATCTACATCATTTTCAGTTAAAGTTAAAAGACAAAATGAATTGAAAAAATCTATGAATGATATCTCTTCTGGTAACTTGTCAGACGTAAGATAATTTGGTAATGTATTACATAAAACCATAATGATGCAAATTACTAAGTTTACTTTTTATTTTAGGCTACTAAAAATTATATTGATACATTAATAGGCAAATTAAACATGTCTGATGTAA
Organism: Bombus superbus; assembly: GCA_014737385.1. Classification (NCBI taxonomy): domain Eukaryota; kingdom Metazoa; phylum Arthropoda; class Insecta; order Hymenoptera; family Apidae; genus Bombus; species Bombus superbus. The sequence goes on along the minus strand of JACXIK010000019.1, from coordinate 9,070,501 downwards.
CTACAATGTTTGATATAAGGACAAATAATGTTTTGGTAGCATTAGATCAAGTTTCTATGAAAATTTTTAAGAGAAACTTAGAAAAAAATAATAAATGGAAAGTCTATGCATCAGGATTAAATTCCACAAAAAATAAACATAAATACCTATATAAAAGGTGTACGGAAGAAATTATTTTACCTGCTATATATCTATCATCGAAACAACATCATACAACATTATGTACCTTTTGTAACAAAAATTCATTTAATCACCATGTACAAATTCGTAGTTTTAGAACAAAACGTAATGTCTCTACTGAATTAGAAAAACAATCATCGTTTATAAATAAATTTAAAAACTTGGTTGGTCATTTCTCTGGAACAGTAAGATCATGTATTATTTATTATTTATATTGATATTTTATATACTTTGTGAATAACTTTCTTACTTCATAGAATACAGGATTAGTACATGCTCTGAAAGAAAAGGACTTGGCAACAATAAAAAGTTTATTCAATAATCAAACATCGACAGAAGAATATAAAAGAATTATATTAGCTTTTATTGAAGGATATGAAGCAGGACTTAGGCGCCAAACATATTCAACTTTTGGATGGTTCAAAATACTATGTAGTTTATTAACAGGAACTGTACTATTAATGTTTTGGTATGGAGGTATGTATTATAGAAATATAATACAATTTTTATCATTATTTTCTTTGATAACTTTATTTTAGTATATTTTTTGTCATTACCATCTATCATTAGCATCTTAAAAAGATATATGTATAATATTGAATATTATCAATTATTCCAAATGAATAATCATAATAATCTGAAAGTCACTGAAAAATTATTTCACTAAAGAAAGAAGTATTTTTAATATTAACTATATAATATTAACCATTAAAGTGCTAGAGAAACATTAAAGTAGTATTTAAAATATATTAATATGCTTTAGATTATTAATAATCATGTAAATTTTCTTATACCTTTCATATTGCAGTTTATGTTGTAGGAAGTGGATTACGATTTCCAATGGATGGTGTTAAGTTTAGACCAGAAATAACAGACATAACTTTCAATGACGTTAAAGGGGTAAGTAAATCATTTAAAAAATTCTAATATATCTAAAATCTAATAAAATTTTTCATTTCACTAAATACTGTATATTCATTTGTTTATATACAATTAGGTTGCAGAAGCTAAACAAGAATTAAGAGATATAGTTGAATTTTTAAAAAATCCAGAAAAATTTGTTGCACTTGGTGCAAAATTACCTAAAGGTGTATTACTAGTAGGACCACCAGGAACAGGAAAAACATTATTAGCTAGAGCTGTAGCTGGTGAAGCTGGTGTCCCATTTTTTCAGGCAGCTGGACCCGAATTTGAAGAGATTTTAGTAGGACAAGGTGCACGCAGAATGAGAGATTTATTTAGTAAGTTATAAACAAAATATTACAAATACAAAATAAATATGAAAAAAACATTCTAAACAAAAAAAAACAAAAAAAGAGACTTTTAAAGAAATATTAATGCTTTTCAATTTTTTTTTCTTCTATCCTTTTTCTTTGTTATAATTAATATGTATTAATTATTTATAGGCCATATTAGTTTGATATATGTACTGTATATGTACTATATATTAGGAATTGTACATGCTATTTATATTTCAATGTTATGATCACAACATTCTAATGCTATCATTAATGTTGTCTATTTATATTCTCTTTTTTATTTGTATCATGATTTAATGAGTGCCTTAATTAGCAAGTTTGTATTACCTCCATAAAATTTGTTTATTTTGAGAATTATAAAACAATATGCTCTACAAAAGATATTCATTATTATCTTCATTTTAAATAAAAATTTAAAGAGAAGAAAAGAGTATTTATTTTGATATCATATATAATTTATATTATGATTCTGACCCTATATTATGGTCCTGAAAAATTTGTACAACTTATTCATAGTCTGTTATTCTTTTTCAGAAGCAGCAAAAGAAAAAGCACCTGCTGTAATATTTATAGATGAAATTGATTCTGTTGGTGCAAAACGAACAAATTCAGCTCTTCATCCATATGCAAATCAAACAGTAAATCAATTACTTACGGAAATGGACGGGTAAATTAAAAATTTTACCTCTTTATCTCGCAGAATGTGGAATAATTCTAAAAATTAAAATAGGTTATATGCGAAAATAAAGGAAATTAATAGAAGAGAAGATAAAGAAATTGATGATTATCTTTTTAAATTTTTTAAAAGTAATATATGTATTACAAGTTGAACAATTTTTTACTATTTTCTTAATGTATTTTCTCAAGACATGTTTTTATTTCATGTGCATTAAAACTAGGAGAATGAATTTACAATATAAACAATATGTATAATATAGTAAGCATATTGTATTTCCTTATATTGGAGTTAAAAAAATGAGTATAGGATGGAAAAGTAGTACTAAGTCATTCATTTCTTTCCTCTATTAATTTTTCTTCTTCTTTTTTTGAAAAAATAAAGTTCAAATTTTAAATTTTGTTACTTATGATTTATAAATTATGACCTTATACATCGATTTTGTGTACATTTATACTTATTATCATCAATAGTTGTATATCTTTTTGTACTTACAGATTCCTTCAGAATGAAGGAGTTATAGTATTAGGTGCGACGAATAGACGGGATGATTTAGATAAAGCATTAATGCGTCCCGGTCGATTTGATGTTGAAGTTCTTGTTGACATACCGGATTACTTAAGCCGAAAGGAAATTTTTGATTTATATTTATCAAGAATATTGACACAAGAGATTGACGCAGACTATTTAGCGAAGTGTACTCCTGGATTTACTGGAGCTGACATAGAGAATATGGTATTTATTTGAAAATAAATACTAATTTTAGATTAAGTTAATTTTATTATTATGAGCTTAATTTTAAAAGGTAAATCAAGCAGCTTTAAGAGCTGCTATAAATGATGCTGAATATGTAACAATGAAACATTTAGAATATGCTAGAGATAAAATAATCATGGGTCCAGAAAGAAAACAAAAAATTAAAGATACAGAAACTAATACCATTACAGCATATCATGAAGCAGGGCATGCATTAGTTGCATATTATACTAAAGATGCACCACCTATACATAAAATTACCATTTTGTCTCATAGCCATTCTTTGGGACATGTAAGTATTATAAATTAATAATTGTATTTTTTATTGATACTACTACTATTCTAGTACTACTTTTGTACAGACTGCGTTTTTATTCAACGATGAATATCATACAACAAAATCCAAATTATTAGCTCTAATGGATAGTTCAATGGGTGGTCGTGCTGCAGAAGAATTAATTTTTGGTTCTGATAAAGTAACAGCAGGAGCATATAACGATTTTCAGGTATTTTGATATAGTTCATATTTATATTAATAGTATCTTATCACGTATGGTACAATAATTTAAAAATAAGTTTTTTACAAGAGCTTAGGAAACAAATTCTTAATACAAAAAATATTCTTAATGTTATTCGCAAATAATGAAAAGTTGAAAATATTTGTATTATATTATAATCATTTATAATATTGATAATCATATTTCTTAGAGGGCGACTTCCATTGCAGAAGAGATGGTACACAAGTATGGTATGTCTGAAAAAGTTGGTTTTGGTACAATTCGTAGAAATGGACAAGGGGATGGATTTCAATTAGGTCCTAGCACAAGTGATCTTGCTGACAAGGAAGTGAAGCGTCTTTTACAAGTAAATTTTATCACCATATAATGTTAATTCTATCATATAATATTATTCTTTAACCTTTTACGTCAAAATTACTATATTTTCTATTTTAGGAATCATATGAACGAGCAAAACTGACATTACAAAAGCATACGAAAGAACTTAAAAAAGTAGCAGATGCTTTACTTAAGTACGAAACATTAAGCAGTAAAGATGTAGAAGCTATCATTAATGGAGAAAAAATTCCACCTGAGACTTTAAAGAATCCACCACGAATTGTAGATCCGACTGAACATGTATTATAATTAGCATATTGAAATTCAGTTTAAGATGATAAGCAAAATAAATTATTTGGTGCAGTATCGCAATTTACAATTATACTTTATATTACTTTATTATAATAATTATATTTTACAATTTTACATAGACACAAAATTATTAAAATTCAATTAAAATATATCAGCTTTTTCAATTGAGAACTTTGTAATACATAACTTCTATTTCTTTATCTAATTACTTACTTCTTTAATACATTAAATTTATGTAACAGAAAAAATATATATATAATTATATAATATATATAATAATATTATATATATATATATATATTTCTGTAACCAAATAATACCTTACAGATTCTCAACTGAAAATAAATTAGGACAATATACAAATATATCAGAAAATAATATAAATGTGAAACATTATATATAATTACATAAAAATATTAAATTATATATAATTATATACTATAATAAAATTTTTACATTATCTAAAATTTGGAGCAATAATCGTACAGTTAGAATTTTATCAAATATAATTCTGCAAAAGAAATTTTATTTTTCATTTACAGAAAATATGTCAATACTATTATTATTGTTACATAAATTTATTGTATGCAATATCGAACTGAAAATATCAATGATCTATTTTTACAATATGATTATATTCCGGTTACTAATGTAACAATAAATTCTTTCTTTATGTTAGCTAATTTTCAATTTCATGTCGAAAAAATAAATTATTGTAAATTCTGCACCAAAACTATATAGGAAAATATTATTAAGTTGATTGTTTTTTTATATATTAGAAAAATGCATTGTTTTAGTCGGAAATAAAGCATAATTTTATTCAAACTAATATTTCCTAAATAATGCCAAACATTCTTTAAAGTATTATATTATTCAATTTTAACGTGGTGAACCAGTTGTTTGGTTGAAAGAAAATATTTTTATTTGTACAAAATATTTAAACGGATTAATAACATTTAGGCCATATAGCATTAACATTTTATTTACTACATAGTTATTATAAATTATACAAAATTATATATGTATTCATATATTTCATATTTCGTATAATCCCTATCTATTCTTTCATCATACAATACAGGTGACACTATTATTATTGCATCTAAATTTACTTGTAATATATTACTACGATTCATTAATGCTTACTCCTTTCGTTTTGTTTAAAATTTAATGACATTGAATTTAGCAATTAATAACGTATAATATTATTTGACAATGTTTTTAGAATAAAGTTCTATAAAATTCAGGTTCAAATGTGCTTTAAATAAACAATTTGCATAAAATATACTATACATATGTGAGCAAATATAAACCAAGGAAAATGATCTGTAATATAAATCTACAAGATTAAGATTACATATATACAATAAACGGATGTACAGGAAAACTCATTTATAAAAGTATTCATACAAATATCACAGTTTACTAACTTTGAGAGAAATCATAACAATTTAAATTCTCCGAATAATTAATTGGTAATATACCTGATATTAATTATAATATATATGTGAAATACTAATTCAAAGAAATTCTTGGCTTCAAATAAATTTTTTCAGCAATAAAGCGGTGAATACTATCATTTAAATAATATTGAAGGTTGTTATATATTCGATACATTTACATAAAAAAATGTTTTCTTACTAAGATAAAGTTTTCATACACAGCTAAAACTTATACATTTTTTCTTAAAAAATAAAAAAGTTACTTTCACTAGCGTATGCAGATTGAGTCTTACAAAATTTATATTGATGTAATACGAATATATCATAATATAAAACTAATTAATAAAAAAAGAAAATAGTTCTAAATATTACTAAAAATACTTTAGTCACAAAAGTACTACTTATAGTAAACATATAGAACATAGTATTTTAATTTAAGAATAGAACCTTTTTAAAGATAAATATTCAATAAGAATAAATATTTTTAACATGTAAGCTAATTTAAAATATAAAGTTCTATATGACATATAAAATTTCATAACATTAAACTTATAAAAAGAAAAATATCTATGAAGAAGTAATAACGGGAATTCATTGTTATCTTATAAGGAATAAAGAGGGAACTGCATTTGTTATATTTCTCTTTAATGATTTTTTTGCACCTTTTTTTTACTAAAAAAGAATTTTTATTTACAAAGCAAAATAAATTGCCAGTAACACTAGCACACGCAATGGGAATACCGCTTTCCTATTGCTTGATTTAGTCTACCTGACATTCGATCATACAAAATAGGTAGAGAAATTTTTGTTTTTTATTTTTTCTCATTAACGAAGCAAAAGGATCTTGAAGAATCAAAAAAACGATCCTTCGAAGATCTATAAGCCTCAGAAACGGCATTAGAGCCGCATAATATCGCCAGGTCTATTTTTTTCCTTCAATTGAAAGTAATACAAAATCTTTGACAAGAAACAAAACGCAGATCGTTTTATGTGGCAAGATTACGTATATTATAAATATATTTGACGGAAAATAAGCAAGGCGAGTTTTTTCTTCTCTTTCAAAAATTATTTAACCAATAAAATTAATCTGCAAGCAACAGTACTTTGGTCACTCTTTCTTATTATTTTCCTTTTTCATGGAAACACATTTCTTGTATTTTTATTTTGTTTGGCTGTATAGGATAGTATGTTAATTCATGATGACGTTGAAGAACAGAAAACTCGAAATCAGTAAAATTTGAACGATATTTAACAAATTAAAAAGAAGATCTTTGTGATAATCTATGATCGATGGATCTTGTTTTATGAAAATTATTTCATTCTACGTATTCCTAATCATGATGACCGATAAATTATTGCATTCTACGATTACGACATATAATATTTTACTGACCTATAAAATTGTCCTACCCCATGCAGTATTGTTAATATTCGAGTAATTATCCATTTGTACTCCATTTTTTCTCCGTCGAAATTTATATTTCAATTCGAGAAAAAAAGATCAATTATTAAACAACGCAAGGCAATATTTGTATAAAATTTTTGTTACAAAGGAAAATATATTTCTTTATCGTGATATTAAATATTAACATGATGGAATATAGATAAATAAAAAAATATCAATAAAGAAAAGAAAATAAACAACTCACAAACTTCCGATGGAGGGAAAAAATACAGTGCAAAGTCAGATTGTATGGTAATTTAGTTATACCATGCCCATTCAAACAATCTTGTCCCATCAGCGTATTTTCATTTTCCATTGAAACAATGTAGTATTCAAAATGATGCTCACGATTTCCTATGTAGACAAGATCGCCGTTATTATTACCTTTTCGTTTAAGTATAACTATATCTATTGACTGTCTGTGTAAATATGAATGTATATATGTTTCAATATAATTTATTTCCGCTATTTTGTTTTTAATTTTTTTTTTCTTTTTTTTTTTATAAATCGGTGCTGTTACATTACAAATGTCTAGATACTAGTATCAATATTAACGCTTCGCGTTTATTCTCGTATTATAAATTTGAGCCAATAATTTTATAATGTTCTCCTTTTCTTTGTTTGGCAAATAAAGGATAGTACGATTATTGCACATTGTTAACTGTTTCATAAAAATGTTTCACATATTTTTCATGAATATATCGATATCCGCATCTAGATAAATTCAAATTGTAAATCAAACAGCACAGACAAACCCTGATTACACGATAATATCGAATAATTCCTACCTAAAATCTTTGTGCGTACAACAACAAGTAATATCGTAGTACATATAATTTTTTTACTTACGAGTTACAAATAGCAGTACTATTATAGAAATTTCCAAGATCTTCGATCATTTGGTCAAGTTAATGAAAGTTATTTATTCACGTCTAAGAACTTCCTATAATTGCTCGGTTCATATTTTCCATTAATTTTTTTCTTTCTTTCTCTTATTTTTTTCTTGTCATTTCACAACCTATGGAAGGTCGAGTCCTCTTTTCTTTTCGTCCATTTATTTAACTGCTAGTTTCAAATCACTACTTGGTTCGTCGAATGATTCTCTTTTTTTATGTTTGTACAATTCACAACTCGCCTTACAGTAAGATTACCGTCTTAATAGTTTTGTTTTAATAGTTTAGAATATTTGAAACTACGTTGTAACTCATTTCATACAAAGAATGTGTTACTCTCGCTGTATTTCAGGCTGCGTGGGAAACTAACGTTTTCTTGTTGCTTATAAATGTGTGATGCAATTACCAGAAATATTTATTAACCCTTTGAAGTATTGCTGATTTCCACTTTTTTTTCTTTCTATATCTTTTTCTTTTTTCCACCTTTTTATTCATTTTATTCTGTTTCAATTCGAACGAATATATAAAAATACGCTTAATCGGCATGCTCGTATAAAGTATCTTTTGATACCTTCCAAGAAATCTCGTTCGATTCTCTATTCTTAATTTGTCACTTAAAAACTTTATGATATGCCGAGAGATTACTTTCGTCGAAAAGTTTTGTTCCTATTTGGGTCATCGTATTGGCTAGATTCGTGCTTCAAAAGGTTAATAGAAACGTGCAGGTTACAAATTCAAAACCATGATTACATGCGTAACATTCTAGATTTATGGAATTCGAAATTCTTCGAATTCCCACATACGATTATTTAGTTACGGTATGTGAAATGGCGATTAAAAACCGGTATTAGCAATGTAGTGCCTTTATATGGCAATAGCACAAACCAAAAAACGTACTCGAAATATACTCTGGTCAATCGTAACGTTACGAAAAAATTAGACATAAGTTCACACAGAAATTAATCTCGTAGATACAAAAACGAACATTTTAAATGATTCGTTATTTTTTAACTTATTTCATTCCTTCTTCTTCGTATTTTTTTATTGTCATAACAATCGCTTATTTAATTATTAAAATGTTAATCGATTAACAGAAACACGAGATTTGGTTCATGCTATTTAGTACGTCAATAGTAACTCTCAAAGAACAAGATTTCACAAAAATCATACTATATATTTACATGGTGTTAACATTCGCAACGCCATATAATCCTTTACAGAATGATAATATAGAATTCTTGCAAATGTCGTGTGTTCGTGATCATTTGCGAGTAAATAACGTTTACCCCATATTTTTTTATAAAAATCTAATATTTTACGATGTTGAAGCGCATCGTTTTAAGACTTTGACGTGAAAAATAATTTTAAGTGATAAAATTCATACAACCGCGATCGATCATACCATACATTTTCGTGTGGATTCTCTACGAAAAATTCTAACTTTTTCTGCTTTGAAAGCTAAGTAACCACGATAAGTTAGGAATAAAAATCGGTTAAACAACTATCCAATTCATAAAATTCTCGATCAAGAACGCCGTAGAAAAATATAAATTGGCGGTGTATTTATGGTAATTCGGATTTCATTGATGAACAAAACGACATACCAGGAAGACCCGCCATAGTAATAATTATTTAGCAGTATTATCGATGTAGAATCCAGTACGCTACATAAATATGAAATTTTATGTTTTTCGAAGCACAATTCTTTTTCTTTTTTTCTTTCTTTCTTTTTTTGCTTTATCTTTTGTTTCAAACAAAAGTGCTCAAACTTCAATTATCCAAACTATACGAATTTCGATCAATTTTTGGTAGATTACACTAATATTTAAAAATCATATTCGAAGTAACAATTTGAAATCATACTTAAAAAGATGGTAACAGTGGGTTTAATAAATTTGTTTATATTAATATTAAAGCTTAAAGCACATGGTAGAACAGAATAAAAGGAAGAGAAATGTAGATATTAACAAACAATAATAGTGATTTTATGAAGTTTGAATACTTCTGATCTAAAATGTGATGTTTTATCAATCAAACGCAAATTTGACAAATTTATACAGATATGAGGTAAAATAAAGCATTTATAAATTTACATACTCGCTTTTTTGCCGTCATTTTGCCGGTCAGAAAAAGCGTACTACATACTGGGTTCAATACCGATTGTTATGTAAAAAGAAGCTCACCAATGTCCAGCAGGTGATCGTAAATATTTCTTAGAAACGCTTGAATAACAAAGTCGCAATAACGCGTTCTTAAATGACTTAGAAACAAACGTTTCAAAACGACGAATATAAAGTATTTATATAAAATCAACTTCCACTTATTCGAATCTCAAATACTTCACAGCGACGATCGCTCTGTTTGAGCAACTTCTTCGTCATATTTTTCACACTTGAAAACTCAATGTTCCACCAAAGACACCTAAGACTTCACTGAAGACATTTACACTTTTTAGCTTCACTAGTGGCAAATTCAAGAAATATATAATGTTTAAAGATTATATTTGCATCACAGTGATTTCTTTCTCGATTTACTTACTTTAAAAAATAAGAAATACAAGTCTAAAAAAAGTACCATTGGCAGTCACTCATTCTGCTCCTTATGTATTGAAGTGAATTATGAATACTTATAACTGCATCAAAATTATGTTCAATTCAATAATCAATATAGTATTCAACTCTTTTAAAGACATTTTTTTTATATTTGAATTTTCCATCATGCGTTCCTCTCATTATAATATATGTATAGTACTGTAATTGAGAAAATAAATTGAAGACATTAATTCTGGTATATTCTTGTTATCGTGTATGTATTACCTAAGCAGTACAGATTTAAATGTCTTAATAAACGGTAAAAAATGACAAATTCACGTAAATTATATTCATAAATATAAAACAAGAGAGAATTCTTTATTCTGACAAAAACTCAAACTGATGCAACTTTATGTGATCACTGTGACATGTATTATTTGATATTAGCACAAGGAACTAGGATTTAATCGTTAATCCTTTTATACTGCCACTATAATGTTTTGCATATTAAAATGGAATATTTATGCAAATTACTATCATTATAAAATGGAGTCATGCGAACATACAATTTAAGAATTATTTTTCCAACCTTTGGTAGATCACTATGCAAAATCACAAGAAATTCATGAATTACTTCTGTATATGCTTTCAACGATTAGGCTCTGTCACTTCATTAAACAAAGGTGTCAATGAATCAACATCTTGTAATCCATCAAAATTACCAAGTGGGTCCAAATCATTTGTTTCAGTATCAGTTTCTCCAAGGAAATTGGCTTCAAGCAAATCCACAACATTCCTACATAAACTGCTAGAAGTAGACTCGTTAACAGTTTCATTGTGCAAGTTTAAAGAGTTCAGAGTAGGACTTGAGAGCATCGGTTCGTTAGTATCCTGATACGTTTCTTGCGATTGAATTGTATGTAGTGGTGTAGAAGGATACGATCTAGATCCATTACTATCTTCTGTGTAAGATGGCGTATATGTTGATACTGGCACAGGTAATGGTGTATTAGGATAAGAGCGTGACTGTATTATTTTCTGTAATGCTCCACCTACTGGAATATCAAGTACATTTGATGGATCTAACATATCCTCTTCTGATAAGTTTAAATTTGAATTTGGTAAAGCATCCAACACTATTGAATTGTTTTCTATTAAGCCTTCTTCTGCAGGTTGTTCTGGTAAAATTTGCAAGCTTTGAGTTCCTTCTTCATCTAAAATGTTTAATATATTCGTTATGTTTTCAGGTGTAATTTCTTTGTCACCCATTAAGAAATTTTGGTCATCTGATATAAAGTTTGGATCAACGTCATCAAGTAAATATGTTGAAGGTCCTTCTGGTTGACCCATTGATCCAAAATCATTGAACTCACTAGGTACTGGCGTAGGCGCTATGGAACTGCTTGTAGATGGATTAAAACTCTGGCTTTGAAAGGATGATAAGCAATGTTGCGTTGAAATAGGTGACATCAATGCAGGATTAACCATTCTATGTAATGGAACTGATTGTGACCTATAAAGTTCACTGGTAAATTGTTTATTGTTATGAAACAATTCGCTAATTTCCTGATCAGGTTGACTTTTTTGATAAACGTTTTTAATTTCTTGTAAATTTTCCTGACTTGGATAATTAATGAGTAATTGTTTTTGCGGTGCTAAATCAGAAGATAAAAATGCAGCACATTGTGATCCTTGTCCTTCTCTTTTTGGTGTAACTGAAATTTGCGTTGTACTGCTATCCACCTGCACTTCCGACGATTTAGTAGAAATCAACGGTAACTGCGGTGTAGATGACGCTTGTCTAACTAATTCCGGACCACTTGTGGGAACAACAAAAGTATCATTCTTGCTAGTATAAGGCATACTGCAAGATATTGAACGCGATAAGGATTTGTGAGTACGAGCTCTGGAACTACTTGCTTGCAAATTGCTTCTCGAGCGTGGCACAGGTGTATTTCGTGGTGAAACGAATGGGCTAGCGTTTGCAGAATTAGATTTGGAAGCGCGACCATTAATAGGTGAATGTGGGCCCGGCGATATTGGTGTAAAATTAAATATTCGACGTCGTGTATTTGGGCTCTGTGGAACTGTATTAGTAATAACATTCGAGTCTTGGACATGTTCTACAACATTCGTTTCAAAACTGACTCTACGTCTGGTATTATTTTGATTCGAATGGTTTAGTAAAGTTGGTAATATCAAATTGTGCTTTTGAGTGATTTCACGTTTTTCAACATTTTGCCTAATGATAGCAGCAGGTAATACATCAACAGGTGCATGTACAGTCCCTCCTTTCAAATTTTGTTGTAATATTAATCTTAGCTGTGAAACTTTATCAGATCTTGATATTTGTTCATCAATAGCAATGGTATTTGCTTCCACATCTGAACTTGATGAATTGCTTTGTTGAAAATACTGTAATAATTCCTCCTCTTGTTCTTGAGAGTTGTTACCTCCATTCAAATAATCATCTAAAGCATCCGAATCAATAGATCCAAGTTTCTCAGTTTTACCTGCAAGATTTGAATTTTCTTGCAATAATAGAATCTGATCTTTAGTTAAAACTGTCGATTCCTCTGTTGCACTTGAACTAGACTCAAAAGTGGTGGGACAACCATTTACTTTAATGCAACTTTTGGAACATGTTGATGATTCGTTATCACAGTTTTTGGTAGGCTGATTGTTAACAGCCTCGTTTGTTTTGCACTTGGTAGGCTTCAGATTACTAGCTAGTATCACCGAAATTTTCCCGGGACGTTGTATAGATGTAAGCTTAGGCAACAACACATTGGAATGCTCTACATTCTCTTGTATTTGCTGTTCTGTAAGTTTTGTCTGCTTCTCAGGACTTGTCTCTGATGGTTGATTCAATACAATTGGATTGGCACGCTTTCTGGAATTTTTGGGTTTGATATCTCGCTGTGTATTTACGCAGTTGGTCATTACTACACTAGGGTTGCTATTATTCTGTACGTCTTCAATCGATTGTACCACTATATTATCACAGTTGGATTCCAGGGAGATGTTACATGGCTGACTACTAGTAGCTTTAAAAACTTTCTTCTGCCGATTGGTTACTACAGCAGATGAACTCAATTTCGTTAATGCATTCTGCTGCCCACTCGATACATTTGTACCTTGAGATGACTGATTGGATTTAGTTTTCTTATTTCCCTTATTTGCCCCCGTTTTATTATCAACAGTCTTCTCTTTGTTCTGGTTCTGAAACATTTAAGAAACATTACATTCACTATTAGTTACCTACACCTTGTTACTTACTGAAAAAATATTTTATACCTGTAAAACAGTATCAAGATGACGGTGTTTTTGATCCCTTATATGTTCTCGCTGTTGTAGTTTTCGTTGCAACTGTAATTGTGCTTCTCTAAGCTTCCCAGACTTTCCACTAATAGGTGTTGCACGTATATCTGTATTCGACTCTGAATATATAAAATAATTTATAATATACAACCAGAAAGAATGCTTCTGAAATATATGACAATCATCAAACCTTTATTTGTCGATGTATTCGAATTTCCTGAAGCACATAATATACACACAGCAGATAGAGATCGAGTATCAACACACAGATTATCAACAAGATGACGTGCTAAGGCACTCAAAGTTGGAAATTTCAAACCAAGGAGGCTTTCTGCCCATTCTCTGATCAATGTAGATGCAGCTCCCAACATTTCTTCAGTAATATTTTCATCTACTTCATCACCCTAAAAAATTTGAAATTTAATTATAACACAAAATATAGTGTGTGTGTATACTATATTCTTTTGTTTCGCAAAATATAAAGAAAATATACATTATATATAATTTTTAAAACAATTTTGTGTCTTACAGTTTGAGTGCCAGATATATTAGGCAATGTTGGAGGATCTAATTTAACTCTCTTGCGCATTCCAGCATAACAGTAACGTGAATTGCCTCGTGTGCCTAGTCTACGTGGTCGAACTCTTGGATATACTTGTTTCATAACTTTACCGAAATCAGCAGTTGATAAGGGTTTCATAGAATTTCGCATACAATACATACTGTAAATAAATTGAAAACAGAAATATAAAATAACAAATAACAATAAGATACTCAAGATTTAATTAAGTAATAAAAAGCTTTTAGAACAACTTTCAAAACACGTCATATTCAAGTTACTTACTTATATTCATCATAAACTTCTTGTTTTGGTAAAGAAACATCTGGGTCTTCTTCTAAATGTGTTTTAATCCACATGATAGTTTGATGAATTTCATAACGATTTCCTAATGGATTTAATGGTTGTCTCAAAGGATCAACAGTTCCTCCAGTATTAGTCAATGATAGTGGAAGTTTCAGGTACAACAATAATTTTTCTTCTATTTTCAGTTGTTCAATTTGTGAGAAGATTTCTTGAATACGTGCTTTTGATTCTTCACTGTGTATAAAAATCAATAAAGTTGATTTGTATATAAAACACACTGTGTATAAAATTTATTGAATGTACATTGTTTAGCTTAATACTTGCATGAAAACATATATTTAAAACTTTGATAATGCAGAAACAAAATTTATATATTTATTCTTTACATATCTATTTATAATTACATATAGTTCTATTTTAAATACTTATAATATACATAGAATATAAATTCACATTCTATAAAAGAATTATAGTATATAATCAATAAATAATGTTTTTATGCACATATGAAATATATAATTTTTCTGTAAGTATTTAACATAACATGGTAAAATAAATTTAGTAAAGTACAGCTTAAAGTAGAATTTGCTTAGTTAGCTTGTAAATTTAAATAAAGAATTATTTTATTTCTATTTCCCGAGAGAATTATATAAATATATATTTCCTTTTTTACTATTAGTGAATTACATATATATCTGTCTTATTATAGAATCTTCAATTTTACTTGCATATGAATAAATTTAAATGAAGTTGAAGATATATTTCACACACACTTAACACTAAGTTGTGTTTATACTTCCTTAAAAATATATAGACTTAAAAGTGTTCTGGATTATAGGTTTTAAACAAAATGACAATGTTTCTCCTTTGTTCCCAATTGCTTGATTTATATAAAAATTATTATTATAAATGATACTTTTATTTCAAAAGTAGAGTAAAGACACTAAAATACTTATTCTAATTTATTTTGCAATATTTGTCATTCCATAAAGATAAAAAATATACATTTATACAACATTTTTATTGAAATACCTTGTCTTCATCTGAAATAAAAATATGTAACTCACTCTAATTCTACTTAAACATATAACTCTTATTTAAAACTTCAGACAATAATTGAAACTCTGTTTTTATTTATGAATTTAGTTGGAACATCTTTGTGCTTATCATACATTGCATTAAAAAAAGATGTTTGAAATAACTTTAATATTATAGTAATTATTATTATAAATAAAAAGAAACAAAGGAAACATTGTTTTTATTTAGCATAAACATTGAAGAAAGTATGTGTTAACAAAATGTATTAAGTAACTTTAATTTCAGAATCGCAAACTAAATAAATCATTAAAGAAGAATAAAGAGAAACATAAAAAGAAGCATATAAACAATTAAATTTTTTAATACAAAATTTCTTTTGGACATTATCATCTAATTTTCTTCAACTTGTAATAGAAACATTCAAATAATTGAATAATAAATCGCAAATTTGGCCAAAAATTCTACAAATCCATTAAAGTAAAAGGAAAAAAGACAAGATACATTGAGAATAAAAGGAAAGAAAAGCCTAGAGGCAGGGAAGAGAAAATGAGAGAAAAGAACGGGAAGGAGCGAGAGCGAGTAAGCGAGCAAGGAAGGGAGAGAGAAAAAGAAAGAGTGAGTGAATGAGTGAGAGATAAAGAGAGAGAGAGAGAGAGAGAGAACAATTGAATTAACCTGATGCTATCTTCGATCATGAGCCGAATTTTGTCGTACTTGGTGGTTGTGCCATGATTTGCCAGAGCCGTGAACTTGGCCGCGATGATATCCTGAAGTAGGTCGTCGTCGTGGAAGCCGTTTGAAAATCTGCCGGCAGCCGGTCGCTGACTCGACTGTAGTTGCTTGTTAGTATCATTAATGCCGGCGTTGATGCTACCGTCACCATTCTCAAGGGAAACGTCAGTTCGTTCCTTCTTAATTCGCCTGCCGTCGAACGCGCTTTCGTCGGCATTAAGCTCGATTCTTGCGGGTGGTTTGCTGACGCAGGGCTTCGTTTGATCATGGTTATCAGTACTCATCGTACCCCGTCAGAGCGGAGGCGCTTCGATTATGTGTGGAAAAATTGATCACCTCCCGTAGGACGACGCGAGTACCCTACCATTTTGTCAGAGTCAGCTGGACTACTTGTTAGCATTGCACTCCCGGTGATTATACATGAGCGCCATTCGAGACCCTCCACTCGCGCGGACCCGACAAGTCGCCGAAGCGCATACAATATGAGAATAACCACCGATCCGTCATACCGATCTCACGAGCAACATTTTATCCATGCCTTTTGGCATAGTTCATTTTGGCGGAATGCTCTTATGCGCAACCCATGACCAACTTTAATACCAGGATTAGTGGACGGTCTACCAGGCACGGAAATCCGAGCACTTTGCGCGTTCTTCAATCGTCATAGATCTTGCGCTTTGTCTTGTGAGTATGTCGCTTCATGTCGCTTTCTCCTACGTGTTAGGTCGTATTCTCATCAAACTTGCGTTTCCCTTAAAAAGATCACCAACTATTGGTAAATTCTCTTTCTCGAAGTTTCACTGAATTTATATATTTTTATTGTATATCTGTATAAATATCGTATGTATTTTATTGTTAATGAGCTCATACAATTTTCAACTTTATAAATTCGACGGCTAAATGTCATTATATCTTTTCTCAACGATCGTTCGTTGCAATTCTACCTATTTTATTTCTTTAGTATCAGGTTTCTTATTGGATGTCTATGATTGAATACGCTTAATTATTGGTTGATACGCTATGGTTCTGGAAATACTAGATACAATGATATGATTGGTTAGTGTTAATACTTTATAATTAAGATAGGCGCGCACCTTTTTTAATACAAATTTAAACGTAAATATATCTGAATGAAATGCAAGTTTAAGTATATGAAACAAGTAATTTTATATTCATGAAAAACAAATTTTATACAAAGATAGTAATAGTTGTAAGATCATATCTTAACAATTTTATATTGGTAGTAATTCTTAATAAATGGGTTTTGCCTGCCTAGTTATTTGTACATAATCAAGGCATCGAAACAAATAGAAGAAAAATCCTACCATCGTACCTAATGCCGAGAATGAATATCTAAAAGTTATATGTACGTTATAAGTAAAAACAGGTAGGTAAGATTATCGTAATATAAAATTATTTAGTTGAATATTTACTTTAGACTGTTATATAGTTAATATTATATATAACCATTACCTCGTAATTACAATTATATACTATCGTGAATCGTAAACTATTATTAATTACAAAATGAATCTTGTCTTCTGTAAATTTTCGATGTAATCATTATCAATTAATATCAATATATAATTATCATTTAATTAAATAATCTACTATAAATACTAATTATTAATTATTATTACACTAACATTCATTGTAATAAAAAATCACGTGTTGTGGATTATTTTTAAATTTAAAAATTAAAATATTTGTAAACATTGCTTTAAAAAACATATAACATTATCTACGCACCAAATATCTAATTTTGGTGAGTGATATTGTATAAAATGACACTTTTTTTAAAGATCTTTCACTATATGTTATTCAAGTGACATAAAGTAATAGTGATTAACCTTTTACAGATTGAAGTGCTACAGAATAATGTTGAAGATATTGAGTTTGTCACAAAATTCTTATTTATATCAATTTGGATTAAAACGCTATTTGAAATATCACAATTTTCATTCAAAGAGAAATGTAACATTTAGTGCTACAAAATATGATAGAAATGTAACAGAAAGTGATATTAATAAATTTAAAAATGGACAAATTATTCATGGTTTCATAGTAGATGAAATTGCAAAAATAGATGAAGTATATCTAACTGCAGTGAGATTAACTCATTTGGGAACAGGGGCACAATATTTACATTTAGCCAGAGATGACAGTAATAATGTATTTTCAGTTGGATTTCGTACAACTCCAAAAGATTCTACGGGTTTACCTCATATCCTAGAACATACTACTCTCTGTGGTAGTGAAAGATATCCATGTAGAGACCCATTTTTCAAAATGTTACGGAGATCATTGGCTACATTTATGAATGCTATGACAGGACCTGATTATACCATATATCCATTTTCTACACAAAACTTGAAAGATTATCGAAATTTACAGTCAGTATATCTGGATTCTGTATTTAAACCAAATTTAAGAGAACTTGATTTTAAACAGGAAGGATGGAGATTAGAACATGCAGATATTAATGACAAAAATTCCCCTATTATTTTTAAAGGAGTAGTTTTTAATGAGATGAAAGGTGTCTTCAATGAAAATCAAACGATATTAGCTGAAAAATTACTAAATCTTATTTTACCTACTCATACATATGCAGTAATTTCTGGTGGAGATCCTCTTGTTATTCCTACTTTAAGATATGTTGATCTACTCAATTTCCATCAAATTTATTATCACCCTTCTAACTCTCGATTCTATTCCTATGGCAATTTTCCTCTAGAAGATCATTTAAAATTTATCAATGATCGATACCTATTTCTAATGGATAAGATAGATACATCTATGTCAAAAGTTCCTTCAGAAAAACGGTGGAACAATCCAAAGAAAGAACATATTACATGTAGGGCAGACCCAATGGCTCCAGATCTTAGTCGACAAGGTAGCATAGCTATTGGTTATTTGTGCAATGACATCACTGATATACAAAAGAATTTTGAAATAAACATTTTATCTCAACTACTGTTAAGAGGTCCAAATTCAGCATTTTTTAAAGCCTTAGTAGAATCAAAACTGGGAACTGCTTTTGGCCCAATGACAGGTTTTGATTCCCAATGCAAAGATACCATGTTTGTTGTCAGTTTGCTTGGTGTTAAACCAGAAGATTTTGAGAAAGTAGATAAGACTTTTAATGAAACTGTACAGAAAGTTGTTGAAGAAGGTTTTATAGAAGATCATGTTGAGGCTGTCCTACATAGTATTGAACTTCAATTAAAACATCAAACTTCCAATTTTGGATTACAATTACTTTTTAGCTTAACACCATTATGGAATCACAATGGCGATCTTATACAATCAATGAGAATCAATAAAGCAATTAGAAAATTTAGAGAAGAAATAAAGAACAATCCTAAATATCTTCAAGAATTAGTGAAAGCATATCTAATGGATAATAACCATAGATTGACATTAACAATGCTGCCATATGAGAACTATGATCATGAAAAAGGAGTTGCTGAACAAGAATTGTTAGAATCTAAATTAAAACAACTTTCCAAAGAAGAACTAGATCAAATTTATATAGATGGAAAAGTTCTTCTTGAAGAACAACAGAAAGAAGAAGATCTAAATGTCCTCCCTACTTTAAAAATAAAAGATATAAAAGAAGATGTAGAACGATATAAATTGGAGGATATGAAGATAGTTGGTGTTCCTTTACAAGTTGCTACTGAACCAACAAATGGTGTTTGTTATTATCGAGGAATTCTTGGTACACAAGATTTAGCACAAGAATTAAAACTATTGTTGCCACTTTTCAATAATATTATTTCAAGAATGGGTACAAAAAATTATGATTATAGAAATTTTGATCAAATGATACGATTGAAGACTGGAGGTTTAAATTTTATGAATCATATTGTAGAACATAAGAATAGCTTATTGCAATATGAAGAAGGGATATTAATAGAATCTTATTGTCTAGATCGTAATGTAAATGATATGTGGAAATTATGGTTAGAGTTGTTTAATAATGTCCAATTATCTGATATTGAGAGATTTACAACATTAGTTAAAATTAATGCTGCAGATTTGATCAATGGCATTGCGGATTTAGGGCACACTTATGCAATGAGTAGTGCAGCTAGTTTGGTTTCACCAGTCACTAAATTCAAGGAAACTCTATCAGGACTACAATATGTTTCAAGCATGAAAAAAATATCACAAATGTCAGATTTAAGCCCTGTTTTAAGTCAAATGCAAGAAATATCTGATTATATTCTAAATAAGCAACATCTGAGATCAGCAATAAATTCATGTGCAAATAATAAAGACATGATATTAAAAAGTATTAGTGAATTTTATAGTTCATTGAAAGGTACACCTAAAAACACATATACTTTTACACATGGCCAAAATATTGAAATGGAAGATAGCGCTATCCATTATGTATTACCATATGCTGTAAATTATACAGCTAAAGCAATTTTTACTGTACCATATACAAATCCCGACTTTGCGTCATTACGAGTACTTTCTAAATTGATCACATCACTGTACTTACATCCAGAAATTCGTGAAAAAGGTGGAGCTTATGGAGGTGGTGCTACATTGTCATCAGATGGAATCTTCGCATTTTATTCTTATAGAGATCCTAATTCTACTCGTACTTTAGACTTATTTGAAAAAGCTTATGAATTCTTATTGAAGCATCCATTATCCCAAAGTGATATTGATGAAGCAAAATTAGGAATATTTCAACATTTTGATGCACCAGTTTCCCCAAGTAATCGTGGAATGATTAAATTTAGATATAACTTAACGGATGATGATATTCAAGAACAAAGAACAAGACTGAAAGCTGTAACTAAAGATCAACTTATGCATGTTGCTACTAAATATTTACAACCTGATCAGAAACATATTAGAGTAGGACGTGCATTAATTGGACCAGTTAATCATGATTTATTAAATAGACATTCAGAAAATTGGAAGGTTCAAAATCAAGAAGAAGAAATTCGAGCAAGAGCAGCTGAATGAATATTTTGTGTTAAAATAAATATTATCTATTAATTATGTCAATCTACTAATTATATTAATTATGAATATTATTATCATATATAAGCTATTTATCAAAATGAATATCATTTATGCATATTCATGCACATACACATATATAGAATAATTTATGTAGTTACCATGAAATGTATTGCAATTCGTTGTAAAATGTTTATATAATAAATGTTAATAAAATTGCTATCATATATATGTACGCATGTATATACAATGTAGATACAATTATGAAATATAATTGTAGTTACAGGGTAATAGTAAAGCTTAAAATATATATAAAGTTATATATATATATATATGTGTGTACTTCTTCATATATATTTTTTATATATAGATGGTATGTGTAAATAAATGTATTGCAAATATGTATTTTTTGGATGCTTTGAATTTATTTCTTGATACACAGTGGCTTTATAATACTCCAGTTACTGATTTGTTAACTGAAAGAATACTTGATTCTTTTCCAAAAGAATGGCTGCACGCATTGCAAATTTTGAAAAATGAAGAACTTAATGATTTTGTTGCAAAAAAAGTGATAAAGGTTGGTAAATAATTAATAGTAAAATTACAAAACAAACAGTATAATATAAAACATATGTAACAAATATGTTGATATAATATTATAAATACATTATTTAATTTTTTAGCCAGAATGGTCAAAGACTTTAATAGCTTTTGTTGAAAAGTGTAGATATATTGATCAATTACCAACTATGAACACTGTATTATCAACAACATTGCCAAAGGACTTTCAAATAGGTCTTAATTGCAAAAAACAACATGAAATAATGCATTTGGCACATCTGGTACATATGCAATGTGCACCTCTAAATATTAAAGTTATTATTGATCTTGGTGCAGGTTTGGTAAGAAATCCATATTTATGTAATGCTGTTCATGAAAAATGAAATTTGTATTTCTTTTCTAAAAAATGTTTATGCCGTGCTTTTATTCCAGGGATATATTTGCCAATTATTATATCATTTATATGGATATAAAGTTCTGGGATTAGAAAAAAGTCAAGTAAACATAGATAATGCTCGAAAGAGACAACTAAAAAGGTTTCCTGATTCATTAATACATGTTAAATACAATTGTTGTGATCTAAAGGGTAATTCTGTTGAGACAATAGAAACTATTTTAAATAATGAGTTTCAAGAAAAATCAAATGTTTGTTTGATTGGTTTACATGCTTGTGGAGATCTTAGCATATATGCATCAAAAATATTTCGTGATATGAAAGCAGCACGTGTTTTTATTATGGTTCCTTGTTGTTATCATAAGCTTTCGATATCAAAAAGAATAAAAATAAACGTATCAACTGAAAAACAATATTTTAACAATTTCCCTTTATCTAATTGTCTTAAAACTATAATTAATAATACTGATTTTGACATTGGTTCCTTCTTGAGGCAGCCTTTTTTACGACTAGCATGCCAAGAACCAGCAGACAGATGGAATAATATGTCTATTGAAACACACAATGAACATTCCTTTTATGTTCTTGCAAGGGCTGTTCTTCAATTATATGCATCTAAAAGTATGTCAATTTTTTATTTCAAGTACTATTTATTTAAGATTAATGTAAAATATAAAACGTTTTAGATGGATTTACCCTTAAGAAACGTAAACAAAAAGGAACAAGGAAATCTCAATGTTGTGACTTCAAAACTTATATTAGAGATTCATTAACTAGATACATTTTACAACCACAGGAAGAAGAAGCATTAAAAGAACAAGGTGATATTCTATTAATTTGTCACATTTTGAAAACTTTCTGTATTTTTATGACTCTTTTGGTACATTATATGGTACAAAAATACATTTTCACAAAACTATAATGAATGATTAAAAGGTTATATTGGTTTTTAGAAGTACAACTTAATCTTGATATACATGAAAAAAACATAATAGAACTATGGGAAAATCACTGTGATAAACTAAAAATTGTAGAAACATATACTGGTTTACAATTGATGTTGCAAGCATCAGCAGAATCATTTGTTTTACAAGATCGATTATGTTGGATGAAAGAACAAGGTTTAGAAGCGAAAATTATTCCTGTAATGAATAAATACTTATCTCCACGAGCATATGCAATTGTATCACATAAAAAATAATAAATTTTATAAATTAGCATTTTTATAAATCGTATTTTGCCATACAATTATAAATTGATCTACAAGTATTATATCTAACTATATCAAACATTTTATTTACATTTTTCTACGACAATAAGTAATTATTTGACTGGTCATGTATTGGAAAATAATAAATTATAGTAAAAATAATCTTTAATTTCAAAAATATACTAAGATTAATATGTTAAAAAAATAAATTATATTTTATCTGTATGGATGAATTTGTGATGCTGCTTTAATATTAGTTTTGATTGCACTTGGAGCTTTACTCATTTGTCCCACTACAAACACAAAATATATTTGTTAGAACTGTGAATATAAACATTAATGTTATAATCAATCAAATTAGAGTGAATTTGCTTACTAGATGGATTTCCTAAAGATCCTTGTCCTGGAGCTTGTTGTTGATTTCCAGGCCTACCTACCATCATCCCACTTGGTACAGAATTTACACCAGATTGAACCATTTGCACAGAATCAGACTAGAAGATAAAAGTGCAAAATATAGGACAAAATTATTCCAGATTTAATTTCACTTGTAGCAATTTTTTAGAACATTCACTTAAGATCACTGATCACTTTATGTGTCACAGCTAAAGTATTAAAAATATTAACTTAAAAAGAAATTTACCTTTAAACCTTTACCCATACCCACAGCTGCTACAAGAGCATGAGTGTCTGCAGTACTACTTGTCTGGGCTTGAGTTGCTCTAGACCCAGCCTCACTTTCCCATTCCTCGCGTGCCTTATTTGCTATATCCCATACATGATTAATGACTTTTGTGTACTGAGCCACTTGTTTCTGAAAATTATAAAGTGCATACATATTTTAAAAGAAAAAAAAAAAAAGAACATTTAATGTTCCACTCGCTAAATGGACCTACTATGGAATTTATAGTATTTTTAAACCATTAGAGGAAAATTAACTTTTGTATATCAAAATTAGAATATTTAAATTGTATATGAATTTATACATATTAACATATGATTATATTTTATGTAGTTGATTAATACCAACTTAAATAAATACATAATTTACTACAAATTTACAATAATATTTTTTTAAACAAAAGTAACGATTTCCTCTAACAGTTTAATATTAATAAAAAAGCATGTGTTGCTGCAATGTAAATAAATTATAAAATAATTTATAATTTAAAATTGTACTAAAAAATATGGTAATGTAAAGTGTTATCATAGATAACTAAATACAAAACATGTTAAAATATATAAAGGATATTTTTATGTCTTCAAAATTTGAAAATTATTCTATGTGTAATTTGTAATTATTTTAATTTCAGTCCAAAGCGAATGGAACTAATAAAAACTGAAAGCTAGCTGATAGTAGCTTACATTGCAGTCCTAGTTGATGTTTAGTTAGCAGATTAAAAGAGAAATAGAACATCTTATATTATCTTTAGACTTCTACAATAAGACAATAGAGAGATATAATTTTGTCTCTGTCTTAAAGTACTTTTATGATTTAAACTCATTAAATCTTCTAATTATTAATAGGA
>JACXIK010000019.1:8249384-8438770 GCA_014737385.1 Bombus superbus | reverse complement strand
TTTTTTTTTTTTTTTTAAATGATAGATTAATTTATATTGCAGATATAACGAAGCACTCTGCGCGTTTGATTTTGAGAATTTTCTGTTTCATAAATATTAGTAGTAAATTAGCGTTGCGAAACAAGAATATTCCATTCCACTCACGGTTTGTTCGGGTTTACATAGAGTGGAAGACGAAAAAACTTTAGTAGCCCTTCTGGCTACTGCGTTGTTTCTTTTCAGCGCCCCTTATTACCACCCCTTATTACCGCGTTTATTACTGAAAATACTGCTATAAGACAAATTCCTTTGTTAGCGTTAACGTTATCATGACTATTAGAATACGGATCTGTATTGTGCTATTTCTGTATTTGCTAAATTGTGAGCTATTTCAGGTGTAACAAAGTATTAGAATGAAATATCTTATTTTTTGAAGTACCTACCAAATTATTTTAAACGTTGGTTAAAACTTAGTTCAGTGCTATTAGAATAAATGCTAGTGATTGTTCGTTCTTAGAATCATAATTTTTAGAATCTTTTCGACCGCGATATTTTCAATCTTTTAACAGTAAAGTAGAACTTTATAAATATTCGAATTTCATTTGCACGAAGCAAAAGTTCACTCGCGGTGATCGTTCGTTTGTAACAAAAATGTATTCATTATGATGCATAAGCAATAACTGTAGAAAATAATATTATAGCAAAATAACAATATGACGATAATATTAATGACGACGAAATAACATTGCATAAGAAATAACAGTATTAAAAAAGAATAAGATAACAATAAGATAATAATATAAATAACAACAAAATAACAAGAAGAAAAACAGATAGAAATAGCAGATAGTAAAGTTAAAAGGCAAAAGCAAGCGATTTTACAATAATAATCGGTTTTCCTTTCATCTTGGTATTCAAATCGGGTTTATAATTTTTAATTCAGTTCCGATTCAATTACTTAAAATTCTTGTTTACAACCTACCCAGTTTCGATTAAAAAGACGCAAATGATTCTCTATTTTTGCCAAAATTTAATCAAGAGTAATTTAATATAATTGATCGTTAGTACTTTATTTCTCATGCGCAAAATTTTCTCGTATCAGAGATTCCTGTTCCTTTTATATATTAATCCAGTGAATGAGTTCGTTTCGCATTTATCAATTTACAGAAAGTACATTTCAGTAGCATATTTCAATATTTCATAGCACCTTAAATATGCACGCTTGCGAATCCGTTGGGGATTCAGTCGTGGATCCGCAGTCTAATTCATCGTCGAATCGTTCGGGTTTCTTCTTGTTTTCCCATTTTTAAGTGAAGACTTTAGTGTCACGAAAATAGAACGTCGAACAGTTTAGTACAGCGACTCGTACGTCCCTTTTGCAAGACACGAAATTTATATACAGTGTCAGTAGCTTCGTTCTTCGTTCCAAGTTGGACAAATGTGTCTTTGATACCGAATGATGCCAGTAGGATTGCGAATTATTGTACGATGTTTGTACCGATCGATGTAATAGTTGCGTGCGAGATGGATCTTGCGTCTTGTATGATTTTTGTATCGAGCGTTTGCGTGGGAAATGAAAGTGAAGCGATGTGTGCTTTCCTTTAAACTTGTCAAGATTTATGTAATGTGTGAGAGATATGGACGTTGTATATACTTTGTTTTACGTTTGTAAAGATTCGTGTAACAGCTGCGTGGGAAATAAGTGTTTCGTAGTATTACTACGAAGCACCTATCTCTCTACGCAGGCCCATGAAGTAGAGTCAAAACTCGTCATTCTTGCTAATAGCTTGAACGTCGAGATCGATGTGTAATGTCGAGTAACTCATGGGCGGGTCTCGTTCGTAGTCACCTCCTCGTGGTGAGACCTGGTAATTGGCATCGTTTTCCAAATCGACTGATTAATCTTTTACTAGTCTTTGGAAAACGATACCAAGCCGAGAACTACGATAATATAGTCCAGTTTGGATCACCAAAAGCCACGAAGAGAATTTTTGATGATCCAAACTGGACTAATACCCCCCTTCGGGGGCAACGTGGGACACCGTGGGACGCCGTTGGACACCGTTGGACACCGTTGGACGCCGTGGGACGCCGTGGGACGCCGTGGGACGCCGTGGGACGCCGTGGGATATCGCAAGGACATCTTGAGATGCGTGCATTTTAGCCTTAATTAATCGTAAGATAGATGCCTATGTTAAGCGCATTGTGAGCCCATTCTGTACAATGATACTTTATCTGACTTGGAACGACATATAAAAATCTATTCTTCTTTCCCGCTGCAACTTGGGGTTATTTTGTGCATGAAAGTGCGTGGCGTGGATCCATTGATTCCTTCGAGAGATCGCGAACTCGTTCGTTCGCACCGCGATTTTTATTTTACTCTCTGGTCGATCGCGGTTTCTCTTTCGCTTCTGCCTACACCGAAGGGAAGTTTAGTTCAGGTATCTCGGAGTTTATAATTTTTCGATATTTTCAAATGTTTAGTGTCACGAAAATAGAACGTCGAACAGTTTAGTACAGCGATTCGTACGTCCCTTTTACAAGACACGAAATTGTGTATGAGGTGTCAGTAGCTTCGTTTTTCGTTCCAAGTTGGACAAATGTGTCTTTAATAGCAAATGCTGGCAGTAGGGTTGCGAATTATTGTACGATTGTTTGCAGTTATCGATGTAATCGTTGTGTGGGAGATAGATATTGCGTGTATGTATGCTTTGTTTGAAATTTGGAAAGATTCGTGTAAGCTCTGCGTAAAAGACGAATGTTTTTGTAGATGTGTTCAGTTCAAACTCAATTACTTAAAATTCTCGCTTTCAAATTACCTAGTTTTGTCTAAAAAGATACAAATGATTCTCTAATTTTCCAAAAATTTATCCAGGATAATTTAATCTAATTGACAATTCGTACTTTATTTTTCACGTATAAATTGTTCTCGTTTCAAAGCTGCCTGATTTTTTGTTTAAGCCCTAATCCAATAAACGAGTTTGTTTCGGATTTACCGATTTACATGAAAATACATTTCAGTTACACGTTTGAATATCTCGTAGCATCTTAAATGATTATACATATTTCATAGAATTTTACTGATCTTTCGCGGACTTTTTCCGGATCTTTTTTTCCGGTTCAAAATTTGTTCCTGGGTCTTTTGTGGCATAGAACGAAGAGAACTCTCATACTCCATACAATATCCCTTCCCTTTCCCTTTATTTCATTTAGATTATTACGTAGATGGAGTAAGCAGATGTTTAGATTTTTACGTACGTGTGATTTATGGTTACGTAGGTTACTTTACGTACAGTAGTAAAATGCACGACATGGTAGTAAAAGCATGGTATTTTCACGAGTCCTAATCAGGTTTCTAGTCTTCGCGTCGGTCTTTCTTCTTAAAGCTCCTTTTGCTGTTCGTTTCGAACATTGTACAAACGTACACACCAACAGGAGTATTTATTTGATGATAAATAAATTGTAGATATTTTTGCGTAAAAGGAGGGTGGACGGGTCTCCACTCGCAGCACCTCCTCGCGAGACCCGGGCAATCGATATTATTTGATATATAATTACTAATTTTATCACTATACAGCAAAGTAATTTACTGTATAACTGGTATAATTATTAATTATATGACAAGTAATATGGGCTAATTGGCTGCGAACCTGACTACAGGATCTAAGGAAGTTTCCAAAATATTCAAAAAATATAGTTTTCCTTGTCCAACAGCAATTGGGATACCTTCTCGCATATTCTATACTCCTGTTACTTTTCCGCAGTTCCAGCCGGTTCCGATAGATGGCAGCATTCATCGTAGACAAGGAGAGCACTACCGTGCGACAAGGACAGACATACGTCCCTTTCCAACGCATAGAATTTCCGCAATTCGCTTCGAATCTAGGAACAATTCCTGCCCTGTTGGAGTCGCGGAACACAGAATGGATCCCTGACAACATTCTCGCACCGTTCTCAAGCGGAATTTCTGCCTAATTACGAAGTTAATGATAATTAAGCGCGTCTCTTCGTTAGGCAGAGACAACGCGTCGGTTTTTCGTATAATTTTCGCTCGTTTCGCTTCTGTCTGTTTACATCTCTGATTATCATGGTTTTCTTGCTCTTTGGTCGAGGTCTATGATTTTTACGAGGTAAATTGCCACCCATGTATCGTTCGGTTTAAGAATCATCGCGCCCCGCTGCTTAGGCTGACCTCTTTTCGTTAGTGTAAGAAGGTGTGCTCGCGTGCAGGGATATTTCGGCCGATTTTTTATCTTTTATCGTCAATAACTAAAAAACAAAGCCGAAAATGCAATTTTTTTATGCTTGATTCTTGTTTTATTTCGGCTTGAAGAGCACCCCCGCCCCCTCCCCACCTTGAATTTCCCAACACCTGTATATATCTTTCTTTTCTGTTACGCAAAATTAACCTCTAGAAATCCTAAGCTTTCGCTAAATATAAAAACGAGATAGAAGGGAAAGTAATAAATAAAAAGTCACGGAGTCAATTCAACGTAATCGTCATTCAATTTATTACATTTGTACATATTTAGTCTTGTTCTACGCTTCTATCGTCGTGTTCCTCCATTCTCTCGCACATTCGCACTCACGCATTCGACCTTTCTCTCCACCTCTCTCCCATACTCTCATTTTCTTTCTCTTCCCCTTTCCACTTTTCCCTTTCTTATTTCGAAATTCGATCGAACATTCACGTGGCTAGACTTCTCGCCAAAAAAAAAAATTCACGTATACGCACATGTACGCATCAGGCAGACAAAAAGGACGCTTCTCGGCGGTCGTATGGACCATGCCTGGTACGTTACTGCTGTAATTAAAATAGCACGATACATTTGAGGGCGGCTAGCCATTCTTCGTTTTATTTCTTTTTCTTTATCTTTTTTTTTTTACTTTACATTTTCTCTTTTTCCCTCTACCGTCTTCTTCCTTCTTTCTCCAGGCCTTCATCGCGTTTTTTCCTTATTCTTCCACCTCTTATCGTTTTTCTTTTACTTCTCTTTTATATCGGTTTCTTTCTTTTCCTTTTTTTGTAATTTTTTCTCCCTTTTATTTCTTTTTTGTTGCTTTTCGTTTGTTGGTTTCCCTTTTTTTCCTTTTTTTTTTTCTTAAATAGACGATTACGCACTGCCTCCTTCAGGGGCGAAGAACAGACTCGAGAGGCACGCGGCAACAAGTACACTGAATAACACGTTTAATAACTCTGATGTACGTGCGCGTGCACGATTTCATCTCTTGTACTTATTATTCACGTAACTATATGTATATATACGTATATGTGTTCACACATATATATATATATATATATGTGTGTGTGTGTGTACGCATATATGTATATACTCTTCATTTTGTTAATTTTATTCGTTTATATTTTTCTTCCATTTTCCCCACATTCTATTTTCGACTTTTCTTCTTCTTACGCTAACACAGCTTCCCTTTCTTCTTCTTCTTCTTCTTCTTCTTCTTCTTCTGCTTCTTCTTCTTCTACGTCCTGATCGGATTCTCTCGCGGATAGAAATTGTTCCATCGGTATGTCGCGCACATACGTAAGTAGATTCGCCCTTTGTTCTCTGTTCTACTCGTCTTTTTGTTCTGTTTCGTTTCTTCTAAACTCTTCTCTTTTACTTTTTACTGTCTGTTTCGCTAAACAAATACTCGTGCAACTGAATGGCGAATTCTCGCGCGCTGTCGCACGATTCATCCCGTGGCTAGAGTAAACTATAATTCGGAGGTCAGTCGTCTAACGCTATCGAGCTATCGAGACTCGGTCGTGGTGCCAGAGAGACGCGCGTTATACGTTAATCATGTACGTGTACATGTGTATCGTGTATATATATATATACGCATTTATGTATGTATATATATATGTATATTATACGGATACATTATAATCTAGGAGTTTTGATTAAAAGGTCCAAGGAAGTCCAATACGCCACCACTACGAATGGTTTGACCTCGACGAACAGCTTGACTCGACTCTACACTTCCGTGACACCTTGCTCTTCCTTTCCTTCATTTCTTTTTCGTTACTAATCCTTGCGGTTAACGAATCGCATCGGTTCCTCCCTGTCGCATAAATTCAACAGAAATGTCTTTGCTCGTTCAACGTAACAATTTCCAATCGATAATCAGAAGAACCGCAAGAGCGGAGCGGAGATCCCTCGTTTTTACGTAAGTCGTAAGAGTAGAATAGGCGTGATTGTGCGTAAGAGATTTGCATTAGACCTTTTAAACGGTGTAAGTTTTCGCTATGAACAGTCCAACCACTACGTAGTTTCGTTTACTAATGGGATCGTACGACAGATCGATCGACGACGACGAAAGAGTCCGCCTAAATCTATCCGCCATCGTACGTTTCACTAACGATTGTCACTCTCGTCGGACGATTAACGATTAACAGGCGATTGAAACGAATTGGTCGCCCCCACAGCGATTGTTAATTAACAGCTGTCTCGATTTAACAGGTTCAACGAGTTACACAAAGAGACTATTACTATTTATAGCGTTGGTAATAGTTCGTTACGCCTATGATTATCGAACGATCGAAGTAACACGCGAGGCAGCTGATAATCGATCTTGTTGGAACTGAAGGACGATTCTTTCGTTCGATCGATCGATCGTTCGGTTCAGTCGCGTGACTATCGGTTTTTTCATATTCTTTTTTTTTATTCTTTTTTTCTTTTTAAAAAGCAACGTGGCGCACAGCGCTCGTTAACGTTTTAGCAACCTATGAAACTTCGAGTCAACGAAGAGAAATCACCAATTGCCTTTGATCGTTCGAAGCGCGGGCACCACCACCGCACGAAGGTTCGTCAACGTCCGTCAACGTCCGTCAACGTTAGAAGGCATAGAATTGTTTACTGTATACTTGCACTCTTTTTTTTTTTTTTACTTTTATTTAAGTACTCCTTCTTTTTCTTCTTCTTAATTTTTTTTTCTTTTACTATTTTTTCTTCGTTACTAATTTGTTGAATTTATCCCCGACAATCGTTAAATATTACCGCACGCGGTAGTATCAAAATAAACCACACCGAGTGTATAGTATAGAATATTCGTAAGTGTATGTATGTACAGTAGAGTTTCTTCTATCGTATTTATACATTTGTGTTTTATATTTATTTTTTTTTTCATTTTTATTCGTTTTTTCTTATTTCTCACTTCACCCATAGTTCCGCGCTCGTCCCCGTTTTCTATGTTTCTTCCATTTTAGTTTTATTAAAAGGTCGTACTACCATCGTTTCGTATTTTCTTGTTTCTCTAATCGCTGCTTCCCCCCTTTGTTCTTTGCTCTCTGCTTCGCGTCCCTCCATTTACCCTTGTCGCGCTTTTTTTGTTCTCTCTCTCTCTCTCTCTCTCTCTCACTCTCTCTCTCTTTTTTATATAGGAAATACACTACGATTAAAGTATATCACAGATGTTAACGAGAAGAACGTTCTAGAACGCGAGAAAGAAACGAAGAGAAGGAAACGAAGAGAATACTGCACTCATCGTCAGTCGCCGCAGGATTATTCGTCCGCAAGTAGACGGCAGCCGGTATCGCGGCATAGCTTTCCACGCGAACCCGTCAAAGTTAATACCAATTGACATAGAGATCATAGATTGTACGAGTTTCAATTTGTATTAAAGATTATCACAACGTCGGAGTTAGTCTTAAATTGCTAATCGTATTTACCTCGAACTCCGAGCTAATCGTCGAGTTTGCTTGTTTTCTTTCGTTATATAGAGTTAGCGTGAAAGAGGTGACAAAAATACCATTATAATCGACTAAACTACGAACTGGCTGTTTGTTACTTTAGCCAATCGTAACAATATTTGTTCGGCCTCCCCCTTCTTCCCCCGTATCGACCGCGCACCACGTTGGTTCTGAGAATATTTAATTACGAAGCTCCTTAACGTCTACCGTTTGTTAATACGCGAGATTTTTTGTTCCGTTTGTTCTTCTCGTCCGTCCGCAGCTAAAATCTCCGTCCCGCGATAAGACTATACGCTACTTTTTATTCCGTGTTCCTAATTTCTTTTATAATCCGAAACTGCTTTTTTGTTTTTATTTTTATCTAGAATTTCTGGCACTTCGGTAATGACCATTTGCGCTCGTGTTCTTCTTCCTTTCATCGCGTCTGTGCCTCATCTTCCCTCGTTGTTTTCCATTGTTTTACGTTCGGTTTGGCACACCTTTCTGTTTCCCCGTCGAGAGCTACCCACGATCCGCCGCGGCTCTCGAAACATTCCTGCGAACGACACGCGTTATTTATTCGACGAGCTGGAGAAAAAGGAAAGGCGAGAAAGTGTGGTCCGATTAATTGCAATTGTCGCGTAGACTCGACAAATTTGTTTTTTTCCTTTTTTTTTTGTGTTTTTTTTTTTTTAACCTAACGACTACGTAAATTGTCTAATTATTGACGCAGAACTACGTCGTTCTTCATCCTACCAATTCCTACGGATCGACTTCCACGGTGTATTTTTTAACGGAACGTAAGATCGGTTCCGCTGGCAATAATAGATTGTCATAGGTTTTTCATTTCTTTTTTCTTTCTTTTCTTCCGGTTTTCTTTCTTCCTCTTTTTTCTTTTCTTTGGTTGCCTTCGCCTATCGTTCGCACGCGCGTTCAACCGCTCGCTAACGCGCACACGCGATCTCTCTCTCTCTCTCTCTCTCTCTCTCTCATTCACGTTATCCCTTCGAACCGTTCCGTTTCTTGCGCGCTGAAAACACACAACTGTTCTATCCGTGATGGAACACGTTCTCCCGTACCTTCGATTTCCGTTGATCTTCGCTTTTTTTTTACTCGCTCGACCAAGAGCGAATCCGTTTCCCTCCCCCGAAAATTCCATCCATCCACCCTTCTGGTGTTCCTCCTCCTCCTCCTGCCCCCTAATTTTTGGCAAGTTCACGGCGGCAAAGTTACTAGAATATAACGACTATATTGTCATGCACTACAGTCTTTCTTAGAGCCCAAACATTGAACCCTCGCAG
Organism: Bombus superbus; assembly: GCA_014737385.1. Classification (NCBI taxonomy): domain Eukaryota; kingdom Metazoa; phylum Arthropoda; class Insecta; order Hymenoptera; family Apidae; genus Bombus; species Bombus superbus. The sequence continues at coordinate 8,429,824 of JACXIK010000019.1, read as the reverse complement.
CACCCTCCATGGTATTTTGCCGTGGATACCATGGTCGGCTAGCAGTTGCATAGAAATCTATACCGTTTCTCGGTAGAACCGATTACCTTTACTTTTTCTTTCCCTTTTCTTTTTTTCGTATTTTTTCTTTTTTCTTCTTCTTCTTCTTCTTTTTAGAATCCGCTTCTCTAAACGCTTTTCAGATAGGAGTGTACATCGCACGACGGCCATTCGACCCTGAACTTTAAGAAGGATCCGACGGTGCACCGGAAGACGCCCTGTCGAATCTCTCGGACCTGCCCTTCGTTTCCTCCGTTACGTCGACCCCGTCACGCACCGCGGTCACGGACGAGACGGTCGTCGACCCGTCCGCCGTCTCCTCGTCCGATTTCCTCCTGTGGTGGCTGCTGCTGCTCGTCGAGTCGGTATCGTCCACGTATATGCGAACGTCCGAGCCAATGGTCGCGCAAACCGCCTCCGGTATATTCACCACTGCGATCCCGTTCCTGCTACCGGTTCCACTGGCGCTACCGCTTCCGGTTCCGCTTCCACTCGTGCTTGCACTCGCGCTCACGCTCGTGCTACCGGCCGACATCGGCGACACCTCGTCCGATCGTTGCTCGGCGCTGACGTACACGTGGCCGTAGCTGCCCGTGCGTATCGACGGAGGGTACTGGTCACCGACAGTGGCCGCCGTTGCCACGGAATTTCCGCACTTGAGCTTGGACGGTCTCCTTTCGTTAATGACGGACTGCACGTCAAGATCGTCCGTCGGTGGAGCAGATACCCGTCGCTCGTTCCTCGTTTTCTTGGAATCGTCCGATTTGCTACCACCTTTGGGTACACCGGATACACCGTTTTCCGTGTAATCGTTGGCCACGCTCGGCGTTCTCGAAGAGCCGTTGTTGTTGCTTGCGGTACCGACGCTCGCGTTCGTGTCGGACTGTGACTGCGTGTCGCACGATGGCCTGCGACTCGACGTTGCCTTGGACGGGTAAATAGTGGCCGTTGGCAGAAGATAACGTTCGCTGCTTAGTTTAGGACAGGCCAGAGTGGTTACCGAGCCGGCCGGTGACACCGGCGAAGAACTCGTTGCAGGCTTGATCACGCTCAACAAAGACTTGTTCTCTTGTCCGTTGTTGGTCGCCTGCGAACGTAAATTAGCATATATGAGAATCGGCGAGAAATCGGGGGATGGTCGATTGCTTGGCGAATAGCGAAGGAAATTAAGTGTGCTATAGCGCGTTGCTTGTTGGAACTCGCTTTGAGACGTAGGATTCTTCGTGGAGGTAAACGCCGATCTTTTTCGTTTCTTTTCTTCTTTGGGGAGTTTAACTTTCGTTTAAAATAAAACGTAAGTAAGTAACGATTAAAGATAGAAAGTAAAGTATCGGGTGAAACGATGGCAACTGTGCTTATTAATAAAGTAATTAGCGTGGCAAATGAGTTTGTATTCGACGTCTTGATGTGCACGACAATTCAAAACTTGCACAAGCACGTTACGATGCGTGTATTATACGGTCGAAACAGTATCACGCGGGCTATCGAGAAGTCGCGTCGATCGACTCCATCGATCGAGAAGCGAGGAAAGAGGCGACGTTGGAAACGTTGTTTCTTCGCGTTTCTATTTTCCGATTCTTCGTGCCACGTTCTTGTAACGAATGGACTCGCGCGAGTACGTAATTTTCTTTTTTCGAGAATCAAACCTTGCTCGCCCATTTACGTAACGAAAACGAGGAATTGGTGAAAAATAGAGTCGATCAGTTCGACTTCTGGGAAGCTTCTCGTGCGTGCTCGAAACGCAAAGCATAGAACGACGAACGGGTCGTCACGTGCTATTTTCTTTTTGCTTTATCGATTTATCTGCAAACTGAAAACTTACTCGTAACTGTTAACAAAATTGCCTACCTAAGGGAAATAAAATTATAAAACCGATCAAAACTGATCGTGCTTAGAATTTGTCGTCCGTAGAGAAAATAAAAATAACTTTACCTGTAACCTTGGACGCTGCGCGTGGGTGGCGTGTCGGCTTGCTGCATCGTAGTTGCGTCGAGGAATAATTCGAGGCACGCTTAGATTGCTCACTGGCTTCTCGAAAACTTCGGCGACTTCAAAATGCATCGGCAGTAAGGATCTCCTCTGTTGATGCCCCGAGTGAAACGTTTGTCGACGCTTCGATTTGAACTTGGACGGTCTTGAACTGGAACGATGATACGAACTGCGCCGCGACAACGTCACGAAAATCGTTCCGTCTAGAAAATGTAGAAATTGCGATATCTCTTGGATCATTCGTTTCGAAGAAACGCGTATTATCGGGTATCTTAAACATAAGGGTAAAACCTGTTGGACATAAAAACGTGATACACTTTTACCCTATCGCGTGTTATTTCGCAATAAGGAAATCTCTTACGAAAGGCGCGGAGAAATATTTTAACGCTAAACCCATCACGCGCGGTCAAATGACCGTTTTTGAAATTTCGTTTAGAATTTTTTTTGTATTCGGCGTTACTGTATCGCCGTGTAACTTATTGACTTTTCCTGTAATATACGTACAACCCGTTTTTCGATATTCGCAACTTTCTTTATTGTTTAATTTCCGAAAAAATTGGCTAAAATCTCTTTCTATATTAAGATACATATTTTTTTTTTTTTTTTTTTTTTTTTTGAAGCGGTCATTTGACCGCTCATGGTCGGATTAGGTACACATGAAACGTCGGTAGGTTTAGCGTTAAATACGCGTACAAATTTTGATCTTTGAATGGTACAGACTACGATCGAATAATATTTGAATGCCAAAGGAAAGCGAGCGACTCGTCGATTCAGATTTAATAATCACTCGCGAATAAAACAGGCTACGACGAATCGTATGCGAGTTTTGAATATCGTTTTGCCTGACGCAAAGCTCGTGGAAAATTGAAAGACTCGTCGCGCGATTGTCGAACACTCGACTGTGAACGTACCGTCTGCGTTACTCTCCCGTGGTGGATTGTAAATAAAATTCGCAGGCAAGGAACGAACTTTGGCAAGACCAGGTCTCCTAGCAGGAATCTTCTCGTTCGTTACTAAAATAGACTCGCGTTCTCTAACGTCGTCGTCCTCCTCGACACCGCCATCGTCTCTTTCTCGTTTCATCGTTTCCTCGTCTTCCTCGTCTTCCTCTACCTCCAACAGCTCTTCCTGCTCCGCGGCCAATTCCCTCTCCAGCTGAGTTTCCATGTCGAGCTCGTCTTCCATCTGACAAGTAGATTTTACGCGTTAAATCGATTCTCTTGCAATCTTGTTACGTTCTAACGCGACGATCGTTCCGTTTGACAATCCGTTCGATTAGAATGTGTTCGCGGGAAGGCGCGTCCGCGGTGTGACTCGTCGACGACAGTCGTAGATTCTCGTCTCGACTAGCATCGACGCCGCGAATCAGCCAAATTCCCTACCTCGATTAGGACGATAGAGATGTTTGGATACAATCTGACACAGGGTTTTAAAGTTTGGATACAATCTGACACAGGGTTTTAAAGTTTGGATATAACTATATATTTCACAAAGAATACCTTGCAAGACTCGGTGCACGGACGAGTGTCAAGCGTGAGCGGAGCACTGTCGTTTCACCGTGTTTGCCTCCGAAAAGATGGAAACTCGGGATAGAACATGGGACAAGCGGATTCGTCAGTTGAGATTTCTGGCAAGGAAGTAAGGACAGCGGTTATACCTGTTGATTGGCAAAGAATCAAGCAGACGGCATGCGAACTGACCGCACTCAAACTGACGATCGCTAGCGTGTACGGAACGTACCATCGAGGGAAGCGTAGGGAAATGTTGCAACGTTTATTCGTTACCGATTATGAACCCAAGGAACGCTTCCAGTTAAAGAACCCATCGTAAAACTAAGGGATTAAACAGGAAGATCGATGGCTTTATGGTTGATGGTAGATGAAATCAGCGAAAACGAGGATTAATATTGGACAGGGCTGTGTAACGATTCCTTGCAGTATTATTCCTGGTCCGAGGGAAAGTTAAGGAAAGCGTAGACAGAGAAATACAACTGAAAACAGGTACATGGTAGTTTCAGAATATTAGAGATCGTTATTGTCGAAAGATTGTCGTGGACGAAGAGATGGACGAGCGTACTTTGATACTTTCGTATTAAGAATTCACTAATTGGTGGAATTTGGGTGCGAAGAATTAGATACTTTGTTTGTAGAAACAAAAGGTCGATTAAACCCAACGAATAAAGTATTCTCACCTGTTTGTGACTTTCTTCGAGGTGTTTCATGAGCACGGCGACGACGACGTTGACAAGAACGAATTGTGCCATCAGCACGAAAATTACAAAAAATATCGGGGCTATAATGGTGCTCACGCAACAATTCTTCACGCAGTCCGCTGCTTCGTCGCAGTCGTCCCTCAGGGTGTCCTTCATGATACCGTTCCAATTGTCGCCGGTGGCTACGCGAAAAAGCGTCAGAAACGCCATACCAAAGTTACTGAAATGGGCGTGCTCCCCGAGACCCTGGCAAGGCATGTCGTCGTTACATTCTGCAACAGTTAACGTATATCGTGAAATAAGTTCCTACGAATATTTACCACGTTTATCGCACCATGTGTATATATATATATATATACACAGAAGTATTTATTACAATATTTTTAACTAGAGCAACTGGTAACAAATGGTACTATAATATAAAATACACGGTGTGCACAGTAGGGGACAACGTGGAAGTTGGTTTTCAAGAAAATCGCTGTTGGAAAAATTCTCTGCGATAATTCGGTGCTTACCTAATCGGCCAAATAGTTCGACGCCGAGAGCTGCGAAGATGAAAAAGAGCAGAAAAAATAGTAGTCCCAGATTTCCAACTTGCGGTAACGCCTGCATTACCGTATCTAAAAGGGCGCGTATTCCTTTCGCCATTTTCAGCAACTTCAATACTACAAAAATCGTTTGAATCGTTAGCCGATCCGACGTTCCTCTTCGCTTGTCCTCTTGTTCTCTTTTCTTTTCTTTTCTTTCTCTTGTAACTTACCTCTGGCGATTCGTAAAACTCTCATTACCCGAATTATCGTAGGATTGATCGGAATGATCTTCGACTCAACTTCTTCGAGGACTATACCAACCACCGATAATATCACGATTCCTACGTCTAATTGATTCCATCTAGAGTGAAATGGTCAGTTTGAATATTTGTTATTCCAGGAAAGAATATTTTGTTCTTTTTTTTTTGTTTTTTTTTTTTTTTTGACGAAAATACGACGTACTTGTCTTTAAGGTAAAGATGTAGACCTAAGGCAACGAGTTTCATAAAAGATTCGAGGATGAAGACCGCGGTGAAGAAATAATTGAATATCTTTAGAGCGTAAGTCAGAGCTTTTGGCATCATGTAAAATTCCATCGCCATGGTAACAACGTTCAGGCCGATCACCGCAGCGATTGCTAGGTCGAAATATTTAGAAGTCACGACGTTGTGAACGAATAGCCTCGATTTCGAGTAGTTGGTGTAGTAAGGTGGTTCGTGCATTTCTGCGAATCGAACGGTTCTGCTTTAATTTCGCTTCTGCGATTCTCGTTTAGTTAAATGCAATATACACTCTTGTTTTTCTTACTTCGCCGTTTCTTCTCCATTTGCAAGGCTCGTTTGGCAGCTCTTCTCACCCGTTCCTCCTTCTCCTGCTCCTCGCGACACCTATGAAAATTTTCCACCACAACGCCCACGAACATGTTAAGCACGAAGAAGCCAACCAACAGGATAAAAGCTATGAAGTAGAGCAGCCGCCATTCCGAATAATTCTCGATCGGCTGAAACGGATAACAAGGGATAGTTTGCGAGTACCTTGCAAGGACTGCGATAGCGATAAACCAGTTACTATTTTACCGTAAAATAATCGTTCGAGTACGAGCACGGTTAGAAATTTTCATTCGGCGTACTCTATTTCTCTGATACGTGCGTTTTCACCGATGTTTTGCGAAACTTTTGAGTAATTTCACTCGATTGAGTCGAAGCTCGTATCGCTAACCAAGGAGCGTATATACCATCAAAGTCGTTAAAAACGATTTACGCGTTACAAATGTCGTTTCCATTCACCGGAGACTATCGTTTTCGCTGCGGTAAAAACGACAACATTTTGAAGGAGACGGAACGATCTTGCAGCGGAAAATAAATGCGAAGGGCGATCCTATTGCTTGGAATTATTGCATCGCAACCGATAACCCGATCGAATTAAAAATCAACATCGGTATTAACAAGGAAGAACTTTGGCGGAAAAAATAAACGACCCTAGAGCGTATGTAGATTAAGCGAAGTGGTAATATAATATGCAAATAAAATTGGCGCACTCGAGCGTGTTACCTGTTGATCGACGCCTACAGCGTCGAGTCCGGTGTACATGATGTTCACCCATCCGTCTCTCGATGATAACACGAACAACGACATCAACGCTTTCCCAAGATCGTCGAAGTTGTATTTTCTGTTTAGCCAAACGTTCCGTTTGTCGGCCAGGCAGTCCGTCTTATTGCGTACATTTTTAATATCAGGCCCCTCGCAGTAATAAAAGGCACCCTTGAAGAGCTGCACGCCCAAGATACCGAAGATTACGAAAAAAGTACAGCATATCAAAACGATGTTGCCGATAGGTCGTAAAGAGGATAACAATGTCTGAACAACCAGTTTCAAACCAGGAGCTCGATTGATAACCCGTAATGGTCTTAGTGACCGTAAAAGTCTAAAAACCTGCAACGATACGAATCAAGCGTTAGGGGATGTTTGACGACGGATGAGAAACTTGTGCGAATCACGATCGTTACGCGTGTCTTGAAACAATGTCAGTTTTATTCGATTTCTTTTATTCGACGGTGGATGATTAAAATAGGAAAATAGAACCGCGAATGTTTATGAGGAGTAGTTTGAAGAGGTATTTTTCAGCGAATAATACTAACAGACGAGCTCGAGATAATCGTTTTTCATCGGTCGTTAATCAATCGAGTCTATAAATCGTGAAATGTTTCGAATATTGGCGTAATTTGTGTACAAAGTTGTATAGAACGAGTAATATTCGTGTATAACGTGTACTACAGCGTGTGCCAGGCATTGATTTATTCGCGTATTTATTTATCGATTGGTTATTAGCACCTTGGCGTCGAGCGACGTCTCTGCTACGTCAAGTGACGTCTCTGTCGCGTCATTATCAACTCCGATACGCGTAAAGGCATGACGCGACAGGGACGACGCTAAGTATCAAAGGGTACAATTACTTAGTCGTTTCACAAAAGTATCTCAATTTCAAGACTGCGTAACTTGCGTGCCTGCGTGTACGGAGATTCGAACGAAAGTAAACGCTAGCTGCGTAGAGAATTTCGTAGAATCGAAGCGTAGATCAAAATGTCGAAAACAGAGAGTATTCGAATCCGATCGAACGAATGAAAATCGGTGCTTTGATCTAATTAGAAAAATACGACGATTAAAAACGAATTTATTCTACTTCATACTGTTGGATATAATCTGCGAATCTCTTTGGCGTGTTTTCTTTGCATTTTATACGTAGTGAAAAAAAGAAAAAGAAAATGAAGAGAATCGAACGTAAAAGTCGATTCAAGTTAGAATCGCGTTAAAGAGAAAAACGTACCCTCAGTATTCCAAATATCCTCGGACTACTCGCCGACAGTAGGGACATTGATAAGTCGATTATGGAAATGATCACGAGAACTCCGTCCATAATATTCCATCCTGATGTAAAATAAGCGTCGGAGCCGTACAGCATACCAGATGCAACAACCTGCGACAAATTGTAATCCGTTTCCGTAGACGATATTATTCTCTCTTTTTCGGAGAGATATGGAAATTTCTTTGTTACCTTGATAAACATCTCAACGGCGAACACCGCGGTAAAAATGTAATTCGCAGTGGATAAAAAAAGTCTTTCGCCACTATCGGGTGGTATATTTGGCCGTTCCATCGCCAGTGTGATACAATTGAGACCAATGAAAAAGAGAACCACGTTATCGAACCATCTTTGATCGACTAACCGTCGACATAAAACGCGAAATCTGAAACGTAAATACGTTGTTTGTAATTTATGGAACGATCGTTCGCTGTGAAACGAAGGAACGTTTAATCGTAGTAAAAATTTGTATCGACGATACTTCAAAATATTAAAAAATCCGAGCGTATTGGATCTTCGTTGAAAGAAAGGAATATTAAAAAATGTATCGAGTAATCCAAGCGTATATATTTTCTTGTTTCAAAGTACTCGAAGTAAATAGATTTCTTTTTGGGGGAATACGTGTGTTGTATAGGATTTTTCTATTTTCGCGTAATTAAATATTGCGCGTAAAGTTTTACACGCACACGCATACACACACAGACGTACCTGTTATTCGATGGAAAAATGTAGAGCGAGTAATCATCGCGTTCCTTAAGGCATCCTTTCGGTTCAAAAAACATGAATATTTTTTTAATTCTCTCGATGCTGCTTGCACTACCGTGACCATTCAAGGGAGGCGTCTGTTCGTCTGTACGGGGATTGTCGTCATCTTGATCGGGAAGTCGCTTAATTCTGGGCAGTGGACCAGTCTCCATTGACAAATTATTGATTGTACGTGCCGTTGAGCATTGCACAGGCATCTCGTCTAGAGGTAAAGTTTTTCTCGTCGGCGACTGAACGTTTTCGTTTCCACGCAACGAGTTCCTTCGCGAAAGATCGCTAATCCATCGCATCTTTAAAATATACCAATCGACGTGATTACTTTACGAATTACCAAGCTTATCTTTCATAATTGATTATTCAAGTATCTTTTAGTTCAAGTAGCTTTTTGAAAAAGCAGGTCGTCGATGATTAATATTTGTAAATTTCTTCGTCAAAATGAAACTCTTACTTCTACTCTTATTTTTGTCGCGATTTCGATAGAAATTTTGACATTTTCTATGTAAAATACGTAGGATTTGAAATTATTTGTTTAATTCGATCTCGGAATCGACCGACCATTTACTTTTAAAACACGCTTGCGTCTTTTCTAGACGCGCTTTCTTCGATGTTTAGATTTACAAAATACGAGAAAAACGAGTTTTCCCGTTTTATATCGAGTTTGAAATTGAACTCACCTGATTAGGCGTTGCTGTGTAACGCCGTATAGAGGAGCTACGGCTTGCGATGGAATTATTAGGGCTGAGGCTACGATTATTGCTTGTTAGGACGGTCGTTCGATTATTCGGTGTGTCGCTTTGCGTGTCGTTTCTTATCGAACCGTGTAAATAACCGCCGTTGAAACTGAAAGGTAATTTTGCGAAAATTACCACGGCAAAGGAGAAACTGGAGCATAAACACGATCGTCTATTGTGAACAACGTTTAACGCGGACGACGTGTTACCGTTACATCGGTGTTTCGAATACCACGTTACCACCAATTTGCATTACTTGCATATTTCGCTTCGACAACATTCACCGACAAATAATTGAACAAGAAAACAGAATTAGTAATTTAACTTGTAGATATTACCTTTGACTATGCGCATAAATGAATTTACCTTCGTTGCGATCCGATGAATTACGAAAGACCTAACTGGCGAACGAATAGGCACGAATGAATTTTTACCATTTCTATATAGTACACTCGCAGTTTCGACGTTAATGATATTTTCATTCCCATTGCCCGTTATAGTTTTCCTACTTGCTACCTTTGTGCAAATAAAATCTTGCCATGGAATTTTCACGATCTTTGCGGTAGATCGCGATATGCAAATGGGGAACAAAATAATGATTTAGCAAATTTCCAATTACCGCGAACCAATACGGAGTATCTACGGATGACCGTAGTCGTCTTTGACAAAGACTGACGTTACTTCCCTTAAGCCGGTTACACGCGTAACTGCATACTTGTCCGGTATGCAAATTTATTGCACAAGTGTACTCGAACGTTTGTACGATAATATCGTGCCCCGTGGGAGCTATATGGCCAAGGTATACTTACACAAAAAATTTGTACGTTATACCGGGTATACATATAACGTATATGTATGTATCGTTCAAGTATGCAGTTGCGCGTGGATCCGGTTTTACACCGATTAAAAATTGAAACAACGACTTGTTTTTTTTTTTTTTTAGGAGGTTGCAGGAAGATAGCGAAGCTCTACAGTCGCGAGGAAAAGTACGCACAGTGTTAAAAACAGAGTAATGGTTTAAAAATTGGACCGAACGTCGGCAAATTATTTGAGCAGTTGGAAGTTACTGGGTGACGCGTAAAAAAAATTTTTTTTTGAAAGTATCGCAGTTACAAAGATCGCTTCTTGCAACGCTTTTTATCCGAGGCTGCAATGAAGATTCAAAGAGCACGCTCTGTAGATTTATGGTTGTTGAAAGACCTAAGCTAGAGGGTGGGTGAACAAACGAATTGTAACTTGCACTCCAAGGAATATACCTAAACGTTATTTCACATTATTCGACTATTGTCTGTATTACTTTGTTAATTTAATATTACCCACGATGGCTGCAAAAAATATTTCTACGCCATTGCGTTTGTTATTACATTTACGTACTAATTAAATCCAACCGCAATGTATTTTGTATCATTTAATGAACATGACAAAAGTTCGATACTACGAGAATGAAACGTAGAATCTAATAAAAAAAAAAAGAAACAAAAGAAGAAACGTTTCATCGGAGAATAAGAGTACGTGGAAGTACGTTTCGCAACCGCTGTATATATTATTTCGAAATATCATTTTATCGCGCGTATCGTCTTGATTTTATTCGCTACTTACGTTGAATTGGAACCGAGTAGGGTGCTTCGACCGTTATTTAGGACAGTGGCTCTACCAAGAGGTTCGTCCTCCGTTTGCGACCAACGTTTCCTCCGTAGAGATGGCCGCGATAATTTCCACGAGTAACCCCTTTGTATCCTTGGCGGACTGTGGCAAGGAGCAGTGGCGTAATTTAAGAGTCGAAAGATTATATTCATCTTGGCGTTTCGCGTAATTTGTTTCAAGTTGCGTTTGGTGGAAAAGAGATGTTACGGGTAAGACGCGGGCACGCACGTACCTCGAACTGGATGATTCTCTCGTTGCTGGATTAACAACAGCAGTGACGAGGCTTATTCGTCGAGGAAACTGTCCGGCAATGAGATTTTTGGTTGATATTTTACTTGAAACGTCTGGTAGCTTCAACAGGCCGGAAGGAATGCTACACTGACTCTGCAAGAATAGTAGTATCTTCGTAGAAAATTACTCGAAATCGATAAATATTTTCGGCCTGCTATAAGGATATTCGGACGTTTATAAAAAAAAAATTGTTTAGCTGCAAAATTCCAATATTCCATTACAATTGCCATTTATTAGATCGTCCGAAAAGTTTCTTTCGTCCTGCGAGGAAATAACGGATGCACGACGACGTTCTCTGTTTTATATTATTTTTGTCGAATCACGTACGATCGTGATAATAGAAATAGAACGAAATGGATCGTACGTGATTCGATAAAACAATATAAAACGAAAAGAGACTGTGCATCTATTATTTCCTTACAAAAGGAACGAATTTTTGGGGACAACCTAATGTTTCTTAAAACAGATCAGATATATTTGTTATATATTGGCCGAGCGACGATTACTTTGAGACGAGAAACTAATTATTAATTTATCTTTTACCCGGGTATCGATTAGATTTTGCCGCGATACGAGCATCGTGTCAACGTAAGCCCAGAGTCGTTTAAAAGATAGTACACGTACGCCTGAACGATCGATGGATTCGATAGACAATGCCGCTGTAGGATAAACAGCTCGACAATTTAGATCTCTGTAGCCGACATCGAGCGTGGTGTTGGGTGAATCCTGAGGGGTGGCTGCCGTGTGAGTAATTATCGGTGGTTGTCCAGCAACGCCCATCATCTTATTCTCCTTTTGAATGTTACACTTTGGCTCGTCCATCTGATGTTTCCATACGGTGTTCTGTTTCTCCCTGCTGTTGTTGTCTTTGTACTTGCGCAACTCCTCCGCGCTCTGCCACGAATTCTTTCGATCCTGCGTTCAAATATTTACACGCTAGGATAAATCGTTCTTTTAGCTTTCTTCTTGAGCGTACAAATGTACGTTCGGTCCATAAAAGAATGCGCAAGTAAACGTAATCCAGCACGTGGCTATCTTCGAAACGAAGATGATCGCGTGTCACAGGCTGGCGGATAATCGGTACCGTTGAACAAATTGCTGCGATTCGTTTCGGAAACGTTCGATTAATTCGCGTGATTCATTTCTACGAGCGCAAGCCGGGGGAAAAAATCGTCGAACGCGTAAATTTGAACATTCGCGAGAGGTTAGGTAAACGTTTTAGAATCACTTTGACGTTGATTCGTGAGACACGAAGCTAGCGATTTCACATTAGAAAATAAATGGAGAGGAGCGTATGCTTGCTATTAAAAGTAACGTTGTAAGAGATGTTTGTGAAACTGATCCACGACAAACATCAAGATAAATGGCGCTCGAACAGAAAGTGAGCCATTATTCGTCGCTTGGCTCGGGCGTAAGAGCAAGAGACAAATGGACGAGTGGATACCGCGCGAGTTATACAGACATTCGGGCGAACGAAGATAGTCAATGTTAGTTCGGATAAACAAGCCAAGTTCGTTTTTAGATCAGATAGTCGCTTGTACGATGATACTTCGAGATGATAAATTCGCAGAGATGGGCGTATCACTGATGTATCGCGAAAGATGAATTATTCGTTGCAGGTTTCTATAATGTACAGTTGCGTCAAGAACATGTTGCGGGCAAACGGAGCAGACTCCTGCGAGGTTCGCGAGGAGCGCGATGGAACCGAGATGGCGTCAAAATGAAAATTAATACGGAATAAGGATGGAAAGCAAGGTGAAACTAAACTGAAAATCAGAGTAAAATCGGAGTAAAATCAGGATAATTGCGAAATAAAAAAAGGCGAGACTTTGCGCGTCGAGAATGGCCATGGAAAAGGTTTAAGGATCGGAGTATGAAATACGGTCGAAATGGTGAAATATTTTTGAAGTCGTCCCAATTCCTCCTATCTTATTACACCTGAAAATATTTGTTCCTCCAAATACCTATACTCTGATTGTATCGAGAGAACGAAAGCAAATGCAGCGTTCGAGGAACCTGGAATTCTAAACTCGGAAAAGCAAACATCTTATTCTGTATAGAACTAAAGTATCGTCTGATTTATGTCTTCCTTAGCGACGCAAGGAATTTTTTTTTACTGGCAGATTTTAAGCAGACGCGTGCTTCATATATTTTAATTTGATTAACGGCGATAGGGGCTGTCCACCGATCAATAAATAAACCTTCTTTGATAGATTGCTCTTTACCCTCTCTTCTTCGAACAAATTGCTTCTTGCACAAAATATTTCGAAAACGTGTACGTACACGTAACGCGAGATGATCGATAAAGCTGCAAGAGAAAAAAGATTCGAGAACCTCGTGACGAACGTATAAGTTCTCGTGCTCAAATATGTTTGGCTTTTTCAGTTATTTGCACGAACATGTTGTTTGCCGTTGTTTGCGCGATTAATGTATCCCAGGGAATATAAGACGATCGATGCGAGATTTCGCTACGCTTACGGAGAATAATTTCGAAACGAATCCGTTTGTTCGTGTTACCGGTTTGGGGGACATCTTTTGTCCAAAGGTATCGTCCAATTGTGGAAATCTAGAGAATTATGAATGTTATGTGTCAACGTCTCGTTTGCAAGTTTTTTCCTCTTTTTTTTTTTTTTTTTTTTTTAGTCTTAGTCTTTTTTTTAGTTTTTAGAAATTACGAGGATTCGATAAATTTTCTACGACTTTATAATTATTCTACAATTCTCCAGATCCTATCGTTCTGCGTAGAGTTATCATCGATGGTTAATCAACGTTGATCTTCTTACCTGTGTATAAGTGTCGCTGTCAGTGATCGAGTGAGATCTCGATATTCTCGAGGAACCATCGTCACTGCCCATCCCTGCTTCTTTCGCCGCGAGTCTCGCCATCTCTCTCTGTTCTCGCTCTCTTCTTTCATTTCGCTGGAAAAATTCACGTTTCGATATTTATAACGTCACACAGCGAGTAATGGAAAGAACTGGCTCAAACTGTAAAAAAAATGTATGTCGATGACCTATAGGTTACAACCGAGTTGCGATCGTTAGCCTCTTAAGAACGTCACGACTTGATTCGAACGAAGGAAACTCGTTTAATTAATGAAAAATTCTCGATAAAATTTGAGTCAGCCCAAGCGGTTAATAATTCCGGTTGATAACATGGGATCGGGTGTATTTTTGTAACTCTGGCCGGAAATGTCCAGCAAACGAGCATAAATTAGCGGCAAGTATACCTCGGAAGAGAATCCTTCGACAAGGATGGCGACGAGCAGATTGAAGAGGACGTAATTGCCGAATGTCATCAAGGCGACGAAGTAAAGGGCCGCCCAGTGAGAGGTTTTCTGCATGCCATTGAACAACACGACGTTCCAATCTTCCTGCGTCAAGATCTATGTAAAAAGGAAAACGGGAGATGCCCGTTATACATAACACGGGCAATCGCTCGTTACGCTTGAAACGATAGGCAAAACAGAATGTTTCTATATTCGCGACAAACAAAAGTATCGAAGCTAGAAAATTATTCTGTCTTGTTGAATCTGCTATTTGATTGCTCTTGATAGTAACAATAATACAGTCGTTCGTGTTTTCTTAGAAATAGGAACTAGCTGCTTATGTAAATCATCGTTATCCGCTAGTTCTACACATTGTAGTAAGTTGAAGGGAACGAAAAGAAAAAGAGGAGAAGACAGATGAAAGATAGCGATGTACGATCGGTAATATCCGACCGATATTCTTGCTCCGTGGGATGTCAGTTACTTGCGGCCGCTTAATCGCGAATTTCTCTCTTTGCGTTCTCTCCGCGTTCTTCTCGGCAAAGGCGATTTTATTTTCATCGTTCTCGCCGCATCGTCTCTCTATACGTGGCAACGAGCATAACAACAACGGCTACGGTTATTTATTTGAAAAGGGTAAGACGATGATACGCGACAGCGTAGTAACGTAATCCGTGTAATCGATTAACTCCTCTCTCGGGCCGACAACGAACCGTGTTAATCGCCGCGACAAACAAATCGTTATTCACTCTCCGTTTAGTTCTATCGGCAGTCGCGAAAAATCACCGGCCAAAAGCCCCCGACCATCGGAAGGGAAAGAAACCGAGAATGAAACAAATTCGAGAGGAAAAAAAACGGTATCGGTCGGAAAAAGAAAAAAAAAAAAAAGGAAAAAAAAAAGAAAAGAAAAGAAGAAACTCGGCGGCGGCGGCGGCGGCGGAGAGAGAGAAACTCGTCGACGCGTTGCTGATCTGTTACGAACGCGTTGTTAAGCCGTGTGTAGAGCAAAGATGGGCATAGAGGAAGAGAAAGAACGGAGAGAAAAAAGAGAAACAGAAAGAACGGAAAGGCAGAGAGAAAGAGAGAGAGAGAGAGAGAGAGAGTGAGAGAGAGAGAGTGAGAAAGAGAGAGAGAGAAATAGGGCAAGGAAAACAAGGGAACAGGGATAGGAGAAAAAGTAGAGGATGTTCGTATATGCATATATTTCGTTCGCACGATATCAAGAAAATGAGCTGGAACGCGATGGAGCGAAAAAGCCAGAGAAAAAACTGTACATAATATTATGTGACAAGTACATATACGTATATAGATATAGATATGGATAAATATAGATATAGATATAGATATAGATACAGAGTTACAGGTACAGATGCAGATCATAGATATCCGGATATAGAGATATAGGTGGACACAGACATCGACATAGACACGTAGATATATAGATAGAACAGTAGACATAGAGATGGAGATGGAAATAGTATAGATCATAGGCATAGATAAAGATTTATAGATTATAGATATAGGTGTAGATATAGAAATACCATGTGCATATAAATACTTAGCGCATGTACAGTAGTGTATTTTCTTTTTTTTTTTTTCTTTTTTCGGTGTAAGAGAGTGGGGAACAGTGGTACCTGAAAGACCGTGACAAGTGCCCAGACGATGTCGTTGAAATGTTTGCGATCACAGCGACACATTGGGTGCCGCGAGACCACCTCGGCACAGGTGCAGGGCCGACTCCGGTCCGCCCACATGCAAAACTTACCCCCGAACAGGTACATCCCTAGGATGCTGCAACCGAGACAATCCGCTGGCCTAAAGTATCACCGCGATGAACGACGAACGAGAAAGAAATTGGGGACAAGGGATATACCGGTTGCCACAAACACCGTGAAACGTCTTCGTTCCTTCTCTCTTTCATCATCTCTACGAATTTTTCGTAACGCCGGATAACTCGTTTTCGTTTTCGCTTTCGTTTTCCCTTTCCGTCAATTTCCAACGATCTTCCCACGTACTTTTCGCGTCGACTCGATTCGACCGAACCTTTTCGTTCTTGCTTACGTCCGTGCTCTTATAGAGCGTATCGCGCGTATGTCGCGTAAAACATTTTGAAACTTCTCGAAACTTTTCGTCGACGGTAGGACGGAACACGACTGTCGTGGTGCGTATTGGTCGAATCGGTTAAACGATTACGTCGGTGTCGCGTTAGGTATATATCGACGTATACACAGGGTGTCGGTAAAGATCAGGGCAAACTCATACGACGCGTTGCCGAAGCCAAGCAGACAAAAAGAAGCTTGATACAAATTTGTGTCTTTTATCGCTTTATCGTTATATGCGTTCGTAAGTTTTTATCGAGCGTTTCGGCAGTTGTAATAAACGTTGGAAATTTTTTCCTTCTGCGAGGATAGAAGCCATTCCTGCCGATTTAGAGATGTTAGCAAACGGATTTTGAATGCACTGAGAAAGCTGGTCTTCTACCCCTGTCGCGTTTTCGTCAAACGAGGAACGACTTTCGCAACTGTCGTCACGAACTGTTTCCATCCACCTGATCTCATTAGTACGTGATATAAATGTTGATATCCCGACCTTTCCCGACACCCGATATATTGAAACGCATCCTAGTACATAATACACAGACTTGTGTGTATACAATATACAACACGTACGATATATACGCCTCCAAACTGGTAGCAAATTTCTTACTTGCCAATACGATCACGCCAGTCCCGCGGTTAATAAAATTTCGAAAAATATCGCTAAAAATTGTTTATGTCGAGCGTGGAAATACTTTGGCGAGTCGGCGTATATAAAACCGTGAGAGCACGAAAAGCCGAACAGGCGTTGAATTTGTATAGTATCGATCTTCTTCTCTGGGGCAGGTTGTAGGTACAACGGAGAAAACGGCCGGCACGATTCGAATGTAAAGCTATGGTAAAAATACGTATCCGGGTTACGTAATCCCTTAAGCGGCGCTTTGGATGTCGGTTCGAATATGGCCGTGAATATTTTAAGCGGTAATTTCCAGTCGGAATTGCGGCCGCCGTTCGTCAGTGCGTTAGTTAACGTATTGTTCATCGCCGGGAAAATTACCTCCGAGTTAGAATAGAAACTGAGATCGAATCCGTATTTAAGGAAACTGCGGATCATTGTGCAGGCGCTGTCTAGTTCGTCGAGACTGCTAAGGCTAAGTATTTGCCACGGCTGTTTGTTCGATGACCGAGCTTTTAAACTGTTTCCACGTGAAATGGACAGCGTCGCTAGAAACTATTTCGACGACTTTGTTAATGTTGACTTTGGTGGAAACTGGTTCAAACGGGTATCGTATAGTTTCGGGGAAACTATACCACGTACAGGGTGAGTCGCGAGGAAACGTTAAACGCGGCTGTTTTCCTCGCAAGTATCTGGCCAGGTCGTCGAAAAATTCTTTTTACGGTGTCCGTGCTCCTCTTGGATAGCGTAACCCTTTCGTGATGTAGCGCCAAAGAGACGAAAAGGGAGCGGAAAGGCGATGGATAGAGCGCCGCGAGTGTATCAAACGTCGCCGTACGTAACGCGATTATTAATATTCGTTTCTTGCAGAAGGTTGGAAAACGCGTTGTTCTTTCGACGATAGAAGCGCGAGAGATCTTTTTCGAATTATTCGTTCTGCGTTTTTCGCCGCTTGATTACACCGCGAAATGGTTAAACGCCAGGCAGAGTACAGTTATCGGTTTCGATTAACCTCCAAATATGACCGAATCTTTCGACAATATCTTCCCAACTAATATCGCTGTCCCTTTGTCTCAGATCTAAACGGAGCGTTAAAAATATTTTTTCCAATTTTCAACAGACGACCGTCCGGCTTCTTACTCGTGAGATTCTTCTTAACGACTTAACTTTCAGAAACGGCTGGCGACGATAGGAATAACGATTAATTAATAGCAACGATAAAGCGAGTAACGTTGCGCTTACATCGGAATCGAGCCGGCGGATATCCCGCGACGAATTATGCGATTTAGATGATGGAGATTTTATAAAACGAGACACGGCCGAATCGAACGATTCATTGCGATTAAAAATAACAATTGACTCTAGGAGAACGAAGACACTTGGCGGGCGGGGCGTTTAAGCAGGTATATCGGGTGAACAGCAAAAACAACTGTCACTCGAAGCTTGTACAGTCACATTCTGCAAGATCGGCGGTGTCTGTCCATTTGTACAAATGCCGTGTATCCTGTATTCGGACGAGAGAAAACAAACAGGCGTACGTGTGTCATGTAACTCGTATATATTATATATACGTTGTTATCAAGCGAATATTACACAAGCTGCGTGTATAAACTGTAAGGAAAAACTGTACGGCGATAGTAATAAAAAATTGCGGAGGAAAAATTGCGTTAATTGGATTCTGATAGTAAAAAGAACATTTTTAGATTAATGTCTGTGGATAAGAAAATTGTCGTTTACGTGAATAAATTTTCGTCGTATGCCGCGTTTCGTGTTACGATCGACGTTACTGATCGATTTAGAATGTATCGGACGAATTGGACAAAATTTTGCCTGCAAACGACGTATACTTGAGAACAAGAGGCTTGGACGGATAGAAGAGCGGAAATTTTATTAGACAGGACGTACGTAAGCAACAACCTCTTCTCAGACTCTACTTTCCAGGGTTCTTCGAGCTTCTTGATAAACGGCAAACTTTTGTTCCCGTACATATATCCACAAAACGAATATCAACGTCGACGAGTGGTTGAAGCGAAATCTAGTAAATTCGATTCTCGCGATAAACTGGATGAATCGGTTTGGAACCGCGAACTCAAATTATCGTTGTACCGTTGTACGACAACGAAGCACCTTCTCTTTTGAAACTATGTACGCGAGACGAGCAAGGGGAAGATAGAGTCGCGAGTAAAATGATAATAAACGACAACGAGAATAAATGAGATCCGCTACGTATGGACAAACAGATCGACCCGAAGAGTATCGCCAAGAAAAATATGCAACGATACGTTTGAGGATTCTTGTTCCGACGCGCATGGAACTTGTACGCAAACTTCTGTCCAATTTTTTCTCAAACGTCCAGTACAAAATACAATCGGTAAAGAGAGAAGATCGATATTCGTTTTTCGTTCGAAATACGCGTCGTTCGCTTCGAAGATCCGACGCAGACGACGATTGTTAAAATTTTGCCTCGTTGATTCGTCGTCATTCAACAGCTTTATGTAATATCTAACGACACTGTGATGCACTCGCCATCTCAATATCATAAACGCGAGTTTATCTCGTCGGATAACGCGTCGTACGTCCGCGTCGTCCTTCGAAACGGAGATCCACCGTACGCGTGAAACGTATGATTTTTAAATTTCAATTCAGTTACGTCGGTTGCAACACGACGAAAAGTGAAACTAGAGCCGCGGCGAAATATATGTACCTGTCGTTGCAGAATGTCACGGTTGACGTTTATTCGGACAAGAAAAAAAAACCAGGAGAGAAAGAAAACGAAGAAAACCAAAACGGAGAAAACCAAAACGGAGACAAAAATGGAGAAAGATAAAATAAAACGGCAAAGCGTAAATATATATATATATATATGTATATAATATATAATAATATAATGTAATAATCTCTAAATATAAGTAAGGTTAAAAATCTTAAACGAACTTTCAGCGGCTGGTTGCACAAGTACACACTAGCTATCGGTATTAGCAAGTATCTGTAATATTGTTGTTACGTATCTCATATATATGTCTCTAAAATAATAGTCTACCTGGAATTCTGAATGGCACGGGTATTTGGGTATCGGGTAAATAAAGGTGTCTATCTACAGCGGCTAAACGGAGAGATATTAATAGTACGGAAATCGTACGCAAATTACGTGTGGCAGACGGTCGTACTTGTTAGTTTCTTTTCTTTCTTTCGTTTCTTCTCTTTTCTCTCTAACGTATTAATTTCTACTTGTTCTTTTCGTTTCTTTTTTGTTTCTTTTTCTCTTTCTCGTTTGAAACAATCTCCTTCTCATTCGGTTCAACGGACGTGTCGCGCGACGATTTTTAATCCGACACACATTGAGACCTCTCCTTTTCACGTGTTTATATCTCGTTATGTTCGCGCGACGTATCGTTTCTTTGCCCTTTCCCCCCCCCCACCCTTCCCTTCTCCAGGTTCGTCGGATGTTCGATTTTTTTTTTCTTTTTGGAACACAAAGTGAGAAGTCGAACAAGATAGACAGACAGAGACAGAGAGAAAAGACAGTCGGAGTAAGTATGGCGGAAAGAGTGTGAACAAATCGAATGAACTAGAAATACAAAGTGCGCAACCGAAGAGTCCAAGTCGGATAAACAAACACGCGTAGAGAAATTACGAACGTCGATGACACCGATATGTATGTAAGTATCGCTGGCTGAGAGAAAAATGACGCGGAAGGCTGCAGACGTGGCTACACTGTTAAAAAATTCATGGCGTGACGGGACCTGTGACGATAATTGTCGAAACGTCTTCCTTTTTTTTTTTTCTTCGTTCTTTTTTCTTCTCGTTTTCTTTTTGTCGTTTCCGTTTCTCGCTTTTATCGCGTCTCCGATTTCTCGCGCGGTTACTCCTCGCGTCTATAAAAACGCGATATATCATCTTGCCAAAGATCATTTTCATTCGACCGCGTTATTTATAGATCGCGTACGTTACTTTTTCATATCATGGCACAGGGAGCTCCAACTGTTAGACATTAACTTCGCACTCGCAGACTTTCCAACCGCGCGCTGTGTTTTTTTTTTAATTTACGGCTACTTGCCGGCCGTTTGGGAGAATTTATTTGACCGAATGAATACTTGCTATCCTTCTCGATGTACCGGTAAAAAATGTTTCACGCTCGATTGTTGGCGCGTAACAATTGAAATTGTTGCCACGAGAGTGGAAAGACAAAATTTGATTGGATAAATCGGCTGGCATAATTCTCCCGAATAACGAGCTAGCCTTTCGTTGCGTAGTCGTAAATTCGTTTTGCTCGATTCACGGACTCGATGTCCTCGTTGAAGAATAATCTCTAAATTTCGCCTTTCTTCGCTTTAACTTGGCCGTCTTTGATCGGCTCGGCTCGTCTTTCCATCCGAAAGTATTAAGACACTTCCTCATCGTTAATTATAGATTATTTGCCGATAAAGAAATATCGTAACGACCTCGCCAGTCGCGTCTAATAAAACGAAATCTTGTACGATGTTATATCGATCGCGTGCCAGTCGTCGATTTAACCGATTCGATATTATCGAGTCTATTTATCGTTCTTTGCATTTATCGTATTACGTCGTACGAATGGTTTCACAAATCGCGTTCAAATTTCAGCTGAAACTGTTTTGACAACGTCCGGAGGCAGCTGATAAATTGTAAGCGGCTAAGTTCGTTATTCTCCTCCTACGTCTGACAAATGATCTCTGAATCTACTAGGAGAGTTAGTGCGTTTTGCACGAGCGAGTATCCTAATAGTTACGAACGAGGATGTGAATCATCGCGAGTCATCGAGTATCGAGTCGTTGAAGTTCGGCAATTGGAAAGAGCTAAAAGTTTATTGTACAACGTAAACGACATTAATCGGAATCGGGTAAAGGGAGTTACGATACAATTTCCTGCGGCTTATGACAGAAACGTTCTCACTCGTTTCAGCGGATTTATTTCGACTCTGCTACCGACTCGGAAAGCTACCTCTTCTTTCGGAAAACACTCTGACGCTGCACCTGGAAAATAAGCGTGCCAAACTGTAGGCGAAATACCTCGCGAAGAAAACTTAATCACATTAGTACGTTGTTAAGCATCGTTTACTTTAAGCCGCTTAACCGTGTCCTCAAAGTCGGAGCTAACTTTTTCAACTCGACCGCGTCTCTTAAGTCCAGTACCTTGAGTCGATTTCAAAGTTCGAAAGAGACCGAAAATGGCCGCATAACGTTTAACATCGTATCAAAGTAATTTCCGACCAAAGACCAAACGCCGAGGCTAAAATTTCACGTTGAGATAAAATCTCGCGACGTTTCTTCGTTCGCCTTCGAACGATAGAATCGTTCGAACGATATGTTGGAAAAAATTCGAAGCGATTGTTTGTTAGAAAAACGAAGGCCAAGAAGTGGTACCACGATGGTAACGTTTCGAGGGACGTTGCCGAAGGTAATCGACGACAAACAACAAGATAAATAGCGTTTGAGACGAAAGTAAGCCATTATTTGTCGCTTGGCTGAAATAGAAAAAGCGAAGAAAATGGATAAATGGATTCCGCGCGAGTTGAGTGATATATAGATAGATGGAACTGAACGTTCCCACTTATCTCGCAAAAAGTAGAAGAATTCTCATTCTTAAAACGTAAAACTCGGTTAATCCGTGGCGAAAATACGCGTTATTCGAGTCGATAGATGCGACGCTTGGAGGAACGCTTCCCGCGTCTCTCCGGCGTTTCGCGACGTGTAATGCAATTAGCGAAACAAAAATTTTGAAGCGCGCGATCGAACGACACTTTTTATTCAGAATGACCTGCCAATCACGCGAGGAATGTTCGTCGGATACGTAGCGAGACACCGCGTACATTTAGGTATGTTGCATCGTTGCAACGAAGAAATATACTGGGTGCCTGACGAATAATAAGTCGATGGCCCATCCGAAGTAGTTCTGCCATTTGAAACGATAAAAGGATTCGCGGGTTCGAACGTTCGTGATTTTAACGTTGCGACGTGATTAGTTCGGCGATAAGTGGAGAGGTAAGCGGTTCTCTGCCTCTCTGTCGCTTTCAGTGTTAACGATCTTGGAAATTTCAAGCTCGTCGACGCCCCTCCGAACGACACCTGGTACGTATTATCGTTTTATTATCGTTCGATGTATTACAGCCGACAAAAGGAAAATCTCATTCGCGATACATGGCTTTTTGAAAGGAATGTTGCGCATACTCGTTTGCACACAAGGCATACAGGCGGAAAAGTGGTTTAACCCTCCGGGTATGGCGGAGATGGCCGAGAAGTGCTACTCCTCTACGGCACTCTAAACTGCGAGTATGTACTTTGCCAATGGATAGAGCAAAGAGAAATTTCATAGCATCGAAAGTTCAATTATCTACTTAAATGTTAGGTTCGATGGGTCTGTTTGTCTTTGGACGACGAGGAATAACTTCTTGAAGAATGTTACAGAGTTATTGTAGGGCAAGTCGCGTTGAAAATTGTCCACCGTGGACTTGTTGCGAGACTATCTTAAATAAATCTCCTCTTCGAGCTCTATTTTTAAAACGACTAATTACGAGACACACAAGGTTCCTTTATGAACGTACAAAGGAGGAACGTTATCCAAATTGGGACAATAGAAGTTGGAACATTCGACGATTGTTACTCGATCTTGTTTTCACCGACAAAGCGTACGAAAAAGGAAACAACAAAATTGCCGTCGCATAAACGCAAATCTTCTTCGTTCTCGTACGAAAAGCAATTTTCGAAACATTTCGAATGGTTTCGCTATAAAAGATCGCCAGAGTTACTGGTCGATCGTAACGAAACGAGGTTCCGGCGTGCAACCGATTAAAACATAACCGTAACGACATCTATTTATATACATGGCAAGAGAGAAACGAAACGTTTTAATTATCGGTTGAATATTTGCGAGAGATTCGCTAGAGCGGCCGTTGCTGTGGCGATCTTTCACAACCAGACACGATCAGTTCGCGAAGTAAAACGTCAATTGTTTAGAAATTCTATAAGCTACTATATATTCTTCTTCCTTTATTATATATCCTTCCTTGAGAATCGATCACCCTATAGATCGTCGCTATCGAAAGACAGTCGTTCCATTCAAACGCGGTGGCTGCGGCACTTTTACACAGTTTTGCCTGCATTTACGTGCCGTTGTTATAGGAACAAGCGGAATTCAGAAAGAGATCGAAAGATTTAACGTGACTTCTCCCTCGTTCTATCTCTTCTACCACTTGAACCTTTTTCTTTAAATACAGACACGCGGGGTTGGATGCCCGTTTCATTTCGCGAGTGAAGCTTCGGCCCTGACGCAACCGGCATTTTTTACCACCTTCAGCGAAGAAAGAAATCACGGTTGGTTGTGACTTTTCGCTTAATATGAAAATCAGAAACCAACAAAGGCCACAACGAACACATCGAATTATTTGTTTTATATCGTCGAATTATTTTATATCATATATAGATACAGTGTACAAATTGGATGAATCGAGTACGCCGAAAATTAAGCAATTTATACGAAGTTTAGATCGTTCCCACTATCGTCGGTCAGGCTATGATCAAATTACGAATCACGAACGATAAATGTGACGTTAATCGGAAACGTGGTAGAAAATTACGCTTCGCTCCAAGGAAATTCACGTTCGACGATCCCGCATCGAATATTTTCCACTCGTTTCGGTATAAATACCGACGAAGCAAGAAAATCCTTGGTTTTTATTTAATTTATTAAGGGAATTTTTTAAATTGATATTTATCTTCGCACGGGGAAAATATACGTTTGCCCGTAAGCGGAGAATTTTGGAGTTGACAACCGTGCGGAAAATAGCGTCGCGCTGAAGTTAGAGATCCCTGTGCGATAAAATTATGCGAACATCGTTACGCGTTGTATTGTATATATTTATTATTCGGATTGCCGTTTTTCACAGTGTAACGGAATGTCGTATGATGGAATGTAGAGATATTGTAAGGAAATGTGTGCATATCGAAAACACGGTCAGGGCCAACAGCGATGAGAAGCAGCAGCAGCAGCAACAACAACAACAACAACACAACAACAACACAACGACGATCACTTGGGAGGACACGCATCGGCATGCAAAGCGTATAATAGAATGTGAACGATAATTAACATGCACGGCACGAGCTTGTACGATCAATCGAAGTAAAAGCGATCAAAGCTGGAAAAAACGTTGATATACGAGGTGGAGAAAAAAGGTCGGCGTTTTCCATCTATGCTGATGCGACAATTCAAACAGTCTCACGGTTTAACAGAGGAAATTTCTCGACAACCTTTTTACCGGGACGCAAAAAAAGAAAAAAATAGAAAAAAGGGAAAAAAGAAAAAAACACAAGAAAAAACGTATCAGCCGCTTGCTCGATCGATAATCGTGTCACAGAGAAGAGATTTTGTGGGGAAAAAATGTCGTGGCAGCAGGCTATAGTAAGTGAGAGATATTATTATGCACTTGCGACGACCGCAACCAAATAACAATAACAGATGCGAAGCTTTCGATGCAAAATCGTTGTTTCGTACGCAAGATACGACGCTTTATCGCTATTTCTTGCCAGCAAAGAGCTTATATCACACAGTTCCGCAGTTTCTTTACGAAACTATCGTTTGTCCAAAAAGCATCGTGAAATATCCGAATGAAAAAGTGGAAGACACCGTGGTCGTTGGACATTATTGTGCTACGACCGGTTTCATTGGCTCTTCTTTCGCGACGAGAAAAAGAGAAAATAATATTTTGTTAGATGCGATGTAAGATCTTTCGTTCGTCCGATACATCGGCAGGTTTCTTGTTGAACGGTTTCTAAATATCTCATACGCGAATCTGTCTTTTTCTCGTGTTGTATCATTGAGATTTAACGATTACTTCGGACGAAAATAGAGAAATTAGACGGATCAAGAATTCTACTAAACGTGTTACTAAACGTTTCCACGCGCGTTGACCTCTTATTGCGCAAACGTTATTTCCAATCGATCAAATTATCGATCAAATCGGTCAGAATTATTCGCGATATTCTCGAAAAGCCAAGCGCTTGACGCACGATCAAATGAAAAAAAATCGTTCGTATATGTAAACGGAATCGAATTTCGTCGGACTTCCATGTACGCAACGACGGAAACGACGGAAACGACGGAAACGACGACGATTTGTACAATTCGAAAAGCAAAATACACTCCTTTGATAACAAAAGTTTAGTAAAATCTCTCGGTAGCGAACGACGTCTGTGATATTGTCGTTGTACGATCCGCAGTAGGAAACGAGGGTTGACTACCCTTTGCCAGCGTTAGATGCAAAACGATCTTGTACCAGCGGCGAGAAGGAACATACAGGTGAAAAAAGAACCCTCTTGTACAATGCGATTGAATTTCGCCGAAAAGATTCGCGCAAAGAACAAATAGAAACCGTGCGCAGAAACCGCGAATCTGGCGGAAGCAAGACAACGCAAAGGAATCGGAAGCAGCGTAAGCATGTCCGAGGGCCAGCTCGACGCGCTGCGATGGCAATCGTGAGAGCCGCGAGGCGCATTTTTAAAAACAAAAAGAAAAACGCACTTCTTTACTCTCGCTAAGCAGCGACTGCGGATTAAGACGAATAAAGAAAAAGCGAAGAAACATCATCTCAGGTACGGTCGTTCGAATGATCCGTGGCCTGCTCCTCCTCCTTCCCCTTCTCCTTCTCCTCCTCCATCACCTCCTCCTCCTCCACCTCCTCCTCCTACCTCGATACGGCTCTGCATGCCATTATAGAGTATATAATTTTCGTTTCATGTATGTATCTCTCATACGTTACCTTAAGGCCTCGCGATAATCATAAACGTAGCAGATGACGTCTTTCGGCCGTTCAATGACGAATGTGACGATATTGTATATGTCATACGTATGTATGTATTATATATAAGGACATATATGTATATATGTGCACATATATACATATATTAAGGTAACTTAGCATACGTGGTTGCATGTGTATGTAACGTTAATATGTATATATACGAATAAATATATATATATAATATAATTATAATATATATAATATATAATATACACTATATAGAGGAAAAAAAAGCCCTCGAGAGATACGTGGAAAAGTATCCTTTGTAGGTACCTGAAACACCGTCACAATAGCCCAGAGTAACGAGTCAAAGTTTTTCCTATCACACTCGACGTCAGAGCTGCCTTTCATCGTTTCACAGAATTTGCAACCAAACAGGTTCATCCCGAGAATACTACAACACAACGAAACGTGCAATGTACTTCCTTATCCGTAAATATATAGGTAGATAAATAGACAGATAGTTGTGTAGGGAAGAGAGAAAAAAGAAGTGAAGTAAGAACGTGGGGATGTAAAGAGAGAGAGAGAGAGGGGGGAGGGGGAGAGAGAGACAGAAAGTCGTATAGAAAGAGAGAGAGAGAGAGAGAGGGGAAGAGAGAGGGGGAGGGGGAGGGAGGGAGGGAGGTGGGGGGAGAGAGGGAGAAAGGAAATAAGGGACAGGAAGGGAAAGGTAGCAAGGTCGATAGAGGAAGAACAAAAATGTATTTTTGAAGAAAAAATAGAGAAGAAAAATCTCGACTACGGTAAATCGAGTCACTTAACAGGTAATCGTATAGAAAGCCTGATGACGGTGCGCTCGTCCAAAGTTACAGCGCGTACGCTAATGCGGACTAACGTAAAAATTAATATCAATTCGTCGAAACGTATATCGCGGGCGTAATTGTCTTTTGCGGGTAAGCCGGGAGAAATCTACTTTAAAAAGAGAGCCAAATCGTTTCGAATGAATTCTAGCTTATACTCGTATATCTGTATTATAATTTATGGCTATTGGCTTTACTTGGGGATTTTATTATCCTGCTAGGTTTTAATATGTTTGCTTAAAAATTTAAAGATAGTTCCCGTTTATTGATCCTGTGATTTCGAACTGTCTCGATAGCGGTGGTATATACTACCAGCCAAAAGTATAGAACCTTGGCGAAAGTGTTTTATAAATAAGAATTGGGAATCACGGTTCCAATTCTTGTTCTTTCGTAATAAACGGTTATCGAGGGACGACCTACGTAACTCTGCCGTTACTTTTCGTGAATGATTTCCAAAGGAATAATAATGTAATAAAAATAATAATAACGACAATAATAATAATAATAATAATAATAAACCTGTAGAGAATGCAATAACTAAAAAGTAGAATAATTTTAGAAAGCACAGAATCAATTCCACGCCCCGTGTTGCAACATTTCGAAAGTCGCCTTCGAACGGATCGACGCTCGACTCACTGACCCGTAATGCTGCAGCGGTAGTTGCCACGAAGAAAATTAATTTGCCACATTTAAATACACACACAGCTTGTCACAGTCTGCCATGAAAACTAGCAACGAGGCTCATGCTTCTGGCCGATAGTGGATACCATCTGATTGCCTGTGCGTTTCTCGCCGAAAGATCAAAAAACAAAAGCGTGGGAGACAGAAAAAAGAAAAGAAATGGAAAAGAAAAAGAAAGAATAACCTACGATGGCACGCGTAGTTCGAAGAATCAAAGTATTTCAAAAATTCCTCGGCTTAAAAAAATGATCCACACCTGAGTCCCTGGATAACAGATCAGACGTCAAACGGACTGACGATGGCACAAAAACGACACGTCGGATGATCTCGAGACGCGTGTCAAACCGCGGGGATAGCGAGAGGCCGTGTTCGCAGCATAATCAAATAACCGAAAGAGATACATATTTATCCATTCGCAAGCTGTCTAATATCGATGACCACACCGAGGCGCACTTTTTAGGCACTTAGAGAGTACATAGCATTAAAAAAAGGAAGAAGAACGGGGCAATAGAATAAGAAAGAAGACGTACGAATACACGAATAATTAATAGGTAATAGTATATATATATATATACATATAGCTCTCATACTCGTCGCTAAATGAAAAGCACCATGCACACATGAAAATATATATGTATATATATATATATTCATATACGTGTATGTATGTATATATTCATATATATATATATATATACATATATATTCATATCGATATTCATATGTATAATAGGTGTGTCCTCTAGTAAAAAAATTGATAGAGAAATAAATAAAGAAATGAGAAAAGAAACAGTATATAATATAATAATATACACGTTGGATGCCTCAAGCCATGAGAAAGGGCCAACAAGACACTCCTCGTAGACACGTGCCAACAAACACCCATCGTTCATTACCATTACAACGTCGGAAAACGCTGCAGTCGCAAACGCAACAGTGTCGTAAATAATGTAAAACGAGAGAACTGCTGCGACTCGGTTCATCTATAATACGTGAGATGCAATTTACGCGGCGATCCATATGCCGTGAGAGAAGATAAAAAAAGCGCATAAAGAAGAGAAAAGACAAAAGGAGTATAAAACGGAAGACATAGTCACCTAATACACTTCGTGTTCGAAGAGCAGTGACATACAAGCCCCAGCTCCTGTGGAAGCTCGGAAGCGGACAAGAAGCTGTTCTCAACATACGATAAATGTCAACGAGACCCTCGAATCGACCAAACGAAACGAACGCGTTTCTCTACGATGAACAACGTCGCCGAAGGATCCGAAGGAACGCGATGAACGCGAATTTAGACTCGCACGGTGAAAGGCGTAAAAATCGTATAAATACCACGATCGAACGACCGTGGTTCGTCTAGAACGAAACGGTTGTTTCTAATATTTCACGGCGTTCTTCCGCAAAGACTAGACCCGTAAAGTCAATCGCAACGCTCGCTGTATCTCGGTCGCCAGTTCGAAAACCACCGAAACGAATTCAACGATTTATATCGTACGATAAATACCATCCCGGCTGCCACGTCCTTCGCTTTCACCGTGGACGAATCAACCGCGACGCGGATGCAACGCGTGAAAATATAAATCCGCCTTGTCGTTGCACGTCGCGCCATCGAACGACGATCCGACCGACGCGCGGTCTCGTTGACACTTAACTTGGCTCTGTTTCTTTAGTCTCTCCACAATTCGTGATAGTCCATCGATAATCCAGTGATCTTTCAATTCGCTTTGGCTGTCATGCAAACGTTATGCTGATGAGGTGATTATCTGAACGGAAGTAACGCGCGACGTTGAGTCCGCGTCCGTGAACGCGAAACGCGTTTGCGATCCGACGATTGGTAACTGTCCGCGTGGTGAACGCGACAACGATGACCGGCGCGAACCGCGATCCTGGAAACGCGCGTCTCGACGATTTTTAAGCACCGACGACGACGACGACGACGACGACGTGGCCGACGACCGCGAGCACAATTCCCGGGCACCGGTTGCCTAAAGGGAAAGGGAACAACTTACCTGAATATAAAGATGAAAAGTACTAAAAGGGAAAAGAATACGGCAACGTTATCCATGGTGCGCAGCATCACGAACAGCTGTCGCCGGAGGTTCGGTAGGAAACGCACGAGTTTGAGGATTCTCAGTAGCCGGAAGGTCCTCAACACGCTCAGCCCGGAACTTCCGCTCCTCTCTTCAACGAACGCTTGACAAATCTCCACCACGCTAGACGTTCAACAGAAAATTGCTGCGTTTGCATATAGATTCTCGTGCGATATAAACGCGTAACTCTTGCGTTAACAGATCTTTGGAATGCTCGAATCTTTGCAATTATCCGTTCGATTCTAACGAATGGATGATGCGTTTGAATTTGTACGTATTTCAAGTTAACACGATACTTGGTTCTTTTCTTCCAAAATTTTGCTTCAAAGTCTATCGGTTTGAATGCCACAAGCATCGGTTTATATGGAAACTTGGCAGCGAAATTTAGGAAAAGTTGCGTTGGTTGATCGATTTTTCCGAGTCGCGTGAACGATCGTTTTATTCGCATACCTGAGCACCACCACGACTCCATCGAAAACGTTGAATCCGTTGCTTATGTAACCGAACGGACCTTCCGCGATGATCTTGAGCAACATTTCCACGGCAAAGACGGCCGAAAATACAATATTGCTTATCTCGACCACTATGGTCAATTGCTCCGGCTGTCGACCGACGAACAGAAAAAAGAATACCACTTTTTCGATACATGCGTATATACATATCTTTGCTATGAGATCGCGATCAACCCCTTGTCTCACGGAAACGTCTCTGTCAGAGTTCGCTTTCTCGGAAATATTTTACTTCTATCTTTGCGTGTCGTCTCCCTTCTACATCCGTTACACAACACCCTGTATATCACGATATTTATTCCGCGATGTGTGGAAATGGATGACGCCAACATCCGATCGCTACATTCCCCAATCAGGACGCTGCCTCTATGACGATTCAAGAAGCGAAAGATCGTCTTCGAAATCTAATTAATAAAAACGTTTTTTGCTCTCGTGGATCAATTTGACGGATTTTTGTACTATTCCTGAATTTTTATTCCAATAAAGCGATTTGAATATTCTTCTACTGTATTGAAATAACTCTCGATCTGAAGCGTGTAGGATTTCTAAACTTTTAAATTTACCGACGTTTAGACTCTTGTTATTTTTTCTTTTTTTTTTCTTTTTTCATTTTTTTTTTTTTTTTTTTGTGAGGTATATAACGGAAAAATAAAAGATTGGGAAATATCGATGCATCGCGGTAATCGACGTTTTATAGGTCTTTCAATCTCTCTCGATAGAATCGTTTGAAAAACTCGTTCTCACCAGTCTCTTTACAGTACTTTAAAAAGCTGATTTCCTTTCTCGTCCTTCTTCTCCCTTCTAGCTCGTTTGAAACGACCCCGTAACGCGTTATGTAAGATTTAGGTCAGAACTCTATTTATCGCAGCGCTTCTAACTAATCTGCGGACAAGGAAAAACCATAAACGAGCTTCATCGTGAAAGTGCCGTTTAAAGATTCACTTCGTACAACAGCGTGCGCAAATCTTCCCCAAAACTACAGCTTTTCGCGTTTGCTTCAAGACTTTTATACACGGGTTCCGTCAATCTTCGTAATATAATTCTATTTTACTGTAAAAGCAGAGATCAGTAAATTTTATATTCCGCTATAAAATATTATAGTTCATACGTGCGTTACAGCGAGATATAAAGTTTCTTATGTAAGCGAATTCAATAAAATCCTGCGTCTATACCTATAAAATCTTTCTGTATCTTGTCGATTACGAATCGACCGTCGAATTTTGTTTACCGTACCCTCGAACATTACTTCGGATCTTTATCTCGATTCTTGGAGTGATGTGATTTTTATTATGCTCTTGTCATCGTATAAAGATAAAGCCGAGTACGTTGGTCGCTCGATAGATTACGGCTAAAAGTTGGCAAATAAATCTCGTCGATAGATAAACCAGATTCGCGTCATTTCACTTTCTACGAATAGCAAAAGAGAAGGAAAAGAAAGATACTTTACGAGTTTTATCGCCGCAGTACAGAACTTGTTTTTTAAAGACTTTGGTGCCTCCTATATAAAAAAAAAACACATTTCAAATCTGAAGATAACGCGAAAGGAATGGTTGGAAATTACTCTGGTCAAAGAAAGAATAGGAGAATCTTAGTTGATCGAGGTGATTTTTGTAAAAAGAGACTACGCGAAACAAAGTACGGTGAATCGAGTAAACTTTCAATGGAAAATCGTAGGCCCTAGCTGGATTTCGGTGTTGGCTATGCCTGAAAATTGATAACTGCAACGCATAGATAAGAATATTGCTCTTTTCAAAGGGTTTCCCAACATTCGTTGAATTCGTTCGACGTTTAACATTAAAATTTCATGATAATTTAATCGTTTGACTAGAAAGTCATCCTCGAAATCCGCTATTATATTTAGGCCCTTTTTCCACGAAGCTTTTGTATCGTTAAAGCAACGATAAGAAACGTTAAACAACAATGAAAAATGACACGACTTTCGAGCAGATTCTTTCGTTAGATTCGCGAATAATCATCCGCGGAGAGCGTGGCGCGCAATTCAAAAATTCTACTCGTGTCAGCTTGAACAGCCAGCTATTTCGAGATTATATATTACCGCGTCTACGAACTCTGCTCTGGTTGAAAGATAAACAGGAAGCTTTCTTTCTCAGCGAATATCAACCACGCAACACCGTAATTGAATATTTTGTGGGAATATTCTGCGAAGATTGGCTGAATAAGCGAAGCGAGCGAATGTGAAACAAAGGGGACGTGTTTCGAGACGAAAGACGAGAGGAAAATTTACGAGTTGCATTGTGCGAGCGTACGAGTGATCAAAATTGAAAGAGCATACATAAAAATGAAAATCAAATCGAATTATCAAGTATGTCGTGCCGTATCGTTGTATCGCGTTATGTCATCGCGTGTACTATAAGGAGCATACGGAATGTCCGATAATTCAGCAAACTTCGTCCACGAGTTTAACAGGTCGCTGCGAATGAAAAGCGTCATTAATGTATATTGCATGCGTATATTTATACAAGGTATTGCGAGGTAACTATGATGGCGGAACCTATGAACCAGAAAACTATCGAAGACGAGATAGAATGAAATAATTTCGTGAAACATTGTTCGCGATCGAAAACACCCGAGACAAGGGGTTAATTTACTCTATGCAAACGATAATCGTTGTTACAGATTATTCGTCGTTATAAGGAACCGTCGATCACGATGCAACATAAACGACGATGTAAATATTTAAAAGATTAAAAATACGAGGATACAGAAGGCAGACGAGCAAAATATCCGTGTAAACTAATCGATTATATTCGTGTGAGAATCAAAAGGTAAAAAGGAAACAACCGATCGAAGCGATAATACGCGTATCTGTGACTTTGTCACGAAAATCTTTGCTTCGCGTAACTTTACATACGTTTTAGAGAAATTGTCATGTGACGCGGAGAACAGGTTCGGCGAATAGCAGAAATTGCCGTTTCTCACGCGGTGCGCACGCGTAATGAAGAAATTTGAAGTATTCGATCGCCGAGTGAGACACTTTGGCAGCTTCAGCTTCGAATATGAAGTTCGATGTACGCGATGTAACAAAACGTGCAGGATTCGGAGATACGGCCACGTCGATCCGTGTCACGACTTTATGTTTTCATTTCTCTAGCCTCGTTATATCGCTTCCATCGACTGTACATTTGCGAGAGAAATACGCAATATGTCGTACGATACGAGATAAAAACACTGACCTGGTTATGATACTCTATTCCCATGCTCAGAGTATTGATCAAAATCGCCAGTAAGATACCCTGTTGAAAATATTTGTGCTCGACCAGCTTCTTGATCGACCGTCTTATGCACCGTATCGCGCAAACACAACGGTTGCCGCAAGTTCTCAGCACTCTTCTAGCGCGGGAAGTTTTCGCCCATTTGTCACCTTCGTCTGGCCATTGATCAGCGCCCTGGAGTTCACAGCAACACGAGCAATTATCAATGTCCGACGCTAACCACTGCGTACGATCCTCCAGGGTAATATGTCGATCCGTTATTCCTAAAATAAACGTTCCTCTATGTACATACGCGCGATCGTCAAATCGAATACCGCGTGCTCTGGTGATTTCAATCGCACGCGGTATTTCCTTTGATTTGCTCTTTGTCGTAGGTGAAAGGTAATTTAAATGCGCGGCGTATATTCGTATAAAGGCAGAGCTCAAAGGGATTGTTAACGAATTGAAATTACACGTAGTGAGAAACACCACAGTTGGGAGCGCTATACTTTGAGATATTGTACCGCGAAATCGGGAATATATCGCGCTTGGAAATACTGCGCTTTGAAATATAGTACTTTGAAATTCTGTACTTGGAAATATCGCGTTTCAAGCTACTGTACTTTGAAATACCGTATCTCCGAGTATCGTGTTTCCCGGTTCGGCTCGTCGAAATGCTGTAATTCGAAGTACTGATATGATTCGAAACACCGCACCTTCGGACATCTCGATTCAAGATATCCGTAGGTCGATGCACCGTATTTCGAGATATATGTTAGGTTGTCCGAAAAGTTTCTTTCGTCCTGTAAGGAAACAATGGATGCGCGACATTCTCTGTTTTATATTATTTTTATCGAGTCACGTATGATTATAATAATAGAAATAGAAGAAAATGGATCGTAGACGATTCGATAAAATAACATAAAACGAAAGGAGGTTGTGCATCTATTATTTCCTTAGAAAGGGAAAGAAACTTTCGGGACAACCTAATAGTATCTGGAAATTGGAAATATCGTACTTGAAAGTTACATAGCGCGAAATATACCAATATATCTCGATACTTCGAAGCACGCTAATTCCTCTATCATGCAAGCTTTGTCTCGAGCGTCGAACTTGCTTTCTTAAAACTCCTCGACGAGATCAAACGTTACCTACGGTATTCTCGAATTCCATTTAAACCATTTTCTCGCCGAGCCTCTCAATTACGAGACGTACGAGCTAGGAACAACAAGGTGCAAGTGTTTTCTGCAAAAATATAGGCGAGGAGAAAGAAGAGCGAAAGATAATAATAATATACCTTTGGTAAGCGAATTAAGGAAAGAATCCAGTGCCAGCTGACCGGTTGGTAACGCGGCGCTTAAGGCGCCGCTTAACGCCAGTAATTCTTGACAAGTCATGGCTTCGTTTCCACCGAATTCAGCCTGCATCTGCGGTCACACGTGACAAATTACGCGAATGCAACGGACACGGGCCGATGATATTCCGGCCACACACGCTCGCAGTGGAATATACCTGTATGTGGTCTGGCAGTGGGCTCGACCAAACATTCCCGTCACCGGTCTGCGTCATTTTTTCACAGGAGCACACGTTCCGTTCGCCGGGTGACACCGTCGTCGAGCCGGCCTGCAACGCGTTTCCAACGTTGTTGCTGCCGTGCAACAACACCACGTCGCTGAACATCACGCTGCTCCTTCTACGATAGTTCGTGCAAGGCGGACTTAGCAGCGCGTTGTTCGTCTGAGGGCGTAGTTCAATTTCAACGGGGAATTAAATTCAGAAATTTTGCATCGTCCACCGATTACTAACGAGTTTCGAAACGTGTTTAATCCGTCGTATTTAGATAATCTTAGGGGATAGATGTCGTAGGGTTTTTGCAGACTTTGGAAAGGCTGTCGCGCGAAAGTTTAGTACGTTGAAATACGAATATCGTCGCTAAGATGACAACACGCGAATAAAAAAAATTGTTATGCAACGTGGTCCGTCGAAGAGAGCCTACGTGTACTTTTTCCTCCTTTTTTTCTTTTATTCGTGAAAGATTATCGACACTCGGGTAAAAAAGACTAATTTGAAACTCTGTATCTCCGACGTAGTACTCGTCGTTCAAATATTAATTTGAGTCGGTCGGAAGCCACACCGATCGACTCCGTGAATTAGAAAATACGGGAAAACGGCGTTTCTTAAATTTCCTCGGTCATCTTCTTGCCACAGCGAAAATAACAACGAAAATAAGTCGTTCGTTTCTCGAAACAAATGTTATGACGTCGTCGCAAAGAAATCAACAGAGAGCAAAGTCGATCGGTTTGACCTCTAAGAGAAGCGTCAGCGAGAGACGAAATAACGTTCGAATATGTGCAATCTATCTGCAGTTACCTTGGACGCAGTTCACGCTCGCAAACACCAGAAACCAAAATGCTAAATGGACGGAGCATACCTGAATACTCGCTTCGGTCGCGTTGGAAAAGACATTGTCGCTTCCGTTGCAGGAAACGGAAGAGGTCCTATGCAGTGCTATACGATGGCACACGTTGGAAGAAACGTCGGCCTCGGAGATCTCGGGACTGGCACGAGGTGCAATCGCTAAATTTCCATTACTCCCGCCGTTATTACCGATAGCAGTCGCGAGAATCGCAGTCTGCGTCGGAGGACTGTTTGCGCCAAAATCAGTGAGCGACCCTCCGCCGCTAGCAACGGCCTGCTGCTGCTGTTGCTGGTGTTGCTGGTGGTGTTGCTGTTGCTGGTGGTGTTGCTGTTGCTGCTGTTGCTGCTGTTCCGCGTATCCCAGGGCCGCCAACAACCGAGGACATCTACCATGATGGATTCTCCTATCTGACGAACGCATAATAACGTGGATGGTAACGATATTAAAGTGGGTCGTATGAAATTCAACGATATCAATTATGTTAAATGGGAATCGATATATCGTGTCCCGTGGAAAAACTGTCGAGCAAGTATTAATTGCGTGGAAGTCGATAAAAATGAAAGACCTCGAAGAATACTCGATACTAAGTCGCTTTATGGGTCTTTGTAGGAGAGTCAATAATTATCCGCAACATGGGTACTTGTAAAATTTTTAATTGGAACCAGACGTTTCGAAACGTATACGCGCAACTTCGCTGTACGTATTAAATTCCACAGGGTCGAACGTTTCTTTACGCTCGAGGGGAAAAACGTAGTTTCGTCGATCGTTGGTAAGAGAGACGTGCTTCTTCCGATTTTTCCGCATTTTTAATCAAATATCGAGCCAAATTGACGGGAAAACGCGAGCTTGTCGCTCGTTTGCCGAGTACGACGTTGCGCGTAGCGTACGTCGAACACGAAAGGGTTTCGGTGATTTTGAATAAACCAAAATTTGAGAAATACGTATTGATGCGATCTAATGGATATCGCCTAGAAGAATTCGACGATTCGGATTATTTTCGCGTTTGTTTGTCCTTTAAAACTGTCGCCTGTAACATATACAATGTACCGTAATAAAAACTGTAATTTGAAAAACTACCGGAGAAACTATTCTACCAAATTGATAATACGGAATGAAAGAGGCAGCAGTACGTTTTGATAAACACGGACGTATAAACAAATCGTTTGCGAGATACATAATTTCTTAATGAACATGTAAAATCCGGAGCCTACGCGCTTCCTCCACACTCGAGACGATAGAACAGACACTCTTCCTGGAACCTATGATCGCTGTAGCATTGTTCCGAGCACACACTCGATCGTCTGAGATCCTCTATTATTCCGCCAATAATAGCGTCAGTTTAAGTGATATTCTCAGGCAATCGCGCGGAACAGCCGCAGGTATTCCAGGAATCTGTGATCGCGTACGTTCGTCTCTAAAAAAGAACCGCCGACAATTTAAACGTCTCTCTTAAGTACATTCTATCCGGATATCGTTGCCCGATATTCCAGTTTATAGAGATATCGATTATTTCGCGACAAGAACGAATAGAATTATCGAGTTAAACGTAATAATTGAATACCTCGAGAACGATCGGTTTGCTCATTCACGTTTATTAAAAAGTCTCTCGCTACTTTTAGCGAGCTTCGTAGATTCGGCAAGCTTCTGTCAATAAACACGAGGCATCCCGTGTCTTCCTAAAGAAATACAATTGCCCAGAACGAAGAGTTACTTTTTAAACGAAGAAACCACGGGAACGAAATTTCAAGAAAATCCGTAGCGAAGCATACTTCTGACTTTGCGAAAAAAGCAACGAAAATCCCCTTCTCTCGAAGATCGATTTCCTTTTAAACAGATCTGTCGACTCGTTCCTTTCCACTGAAATTAATTTTGCTCTCGTGTAAGGCTCGCGAATCCCTTAATTCGTCGAATTAATTTCCCTCGAAGAAACGAATTTTAGCATCTTCTCTCTCTCTCTCTCTCTCTCTCTCTCTCCCTAGAATTAATTTGTATCGACTGTGCCGAGTGGAAAGATTTTTCCGTCAACCAACTATCGTTCCAAAGAGGAAGAAAATCACGCGACGCCTGGGTCGTTTCGCGAGACGATTAAATCTTCGTTCCTTTCGGAAAAAATGGCAAACTGCACACGGTCGTGTTCGTTCGTTTCCGAAGAAGAACGTAGGGCAGATAAAACGGAAACGTCGAAAGGACGTTGCTGTACTATAATATAATAAAAACGAACGGTCGCAGAGGATTGATCCTCGCTTAGGAAGCGCAATAATACTCTTACCTCCGGGTAATCTATTGGGATCAGGGCCGGGTGCACCTCCTCGAAACGGGTGTCCGTGTTGTTGCTGTTCCTTAAGTAAATTCTGCTCGCGTTTCTGCTGTCTTTTGTATAAATACACTCGGTACCTCTTCATTAACCTTCTCTTTCCTCTCCGCCACAGGTGTGCGATGTATCTGTAGAAGATGCGGTACGATTATACCAGAATGGAACAGGCAAAGGAGAATTTCAAGCGGGGAGAGATCCTTCGTTTCTCGAGCGGAGAACCGATGGAGCACTGTTTCGCTTCGTTCGATAACGTATGCTCTCGCGACATTGTCACGGTTCGCGGTCGTTTCTTCCCCGAAAATTCCATAAGACGATCGTTCGTCTTTCCGCATCGTAAGATAATAGAATAGGATATTGGAAAATACGAAACGAACGCTTCTTATTACGCAATGGAATTATTCGAAACGAGAATTATTCATTCGCGAAATAGAGAACCAACGGAGCACCGTTTTACTTCGTTTAACGTATGCTTTGTGCGGCGTTGTCACAGTTTTTCGCTCGTCGTTCTTCCGACAATTTAATAAAACCATTGTTCGTCTTTCTGCGTGGTACATTTTAAATCCGGGGGAATCCTGCTTGTTTCAGAGGCGACGAGTGAATCGAGAAACCTTCGATAATATTACGCGAGAGGAGTTTGCAGTTACTTCTTGCGCAGAAATATTCGGTATAATTGTTTGATAGAATCGTGAGCTTTCTCTGCGATAAAATGGCAGAAAATAAAAAATGACCAAGCACGATGGTAGAACTATATTTTAAAGGAGAATTCTTCGTTCTCGAAGCGAAGCATCGATGTAGGCTCTCGCAATGTTGTAAGACTCTTTGGTTACCTCTACTCGAGAAGTTTAAAATAGAGTTATCGTGATGTTTCTGCTCAATAAAATAATACGATAGAATAATATGATCGTCGTCTTTATGTTCAAGGTAAAACGGTAGAAAATGAAAAATAAACAGCGTAGCGGCGAAACTGTCTCCTCGAGGACCTTCGTTATTTAAAGCGGTAGTCTAATGGAACAACAGGCCTTGATACGCGATTTAACAATATTGTAAGAATTTTCAATTTCTTCCAGAGAAATCTAATAGAGTGAAAAAATGCGTGCTGATAGAACCATCGAAAAGCGAACAGTATGGTTCGCCTGGATATTATTAGAAAAAACTAGGAAACTTTTGCTTTATATTCTCAAAGTTTTTTACAGCTTTCTCTATGACGTATGCTGACACAGCAGCCAAGTTACTCCTAAGGGAATAGAAGTAGCAACATCCCTTTTATTCTCGCGGATACGGTAGTGTATAAATTTCGACGAATTTCGAAGGAAATTTAATCAATATGTAAATCCTTAAAACACTCGATATGTCGGAGTTGACATTTCCAAATTGGCTATCTTCGGATTTCATCGAACTTTCGTTAATATCGAATTTCATTTTCACAGTAACGAGTACCGACCGTATCGTAATTATAATTCGTAATATCGTTTTCAGAATATTTCCGTTCGTTTTGTGCATTATGATAATACCACGTGTGTCGATTGTTCTCGATTTAATAAATATACAAATACGATATGTGTATATAGGCGATGGCAAATTTTAATAACGTCTGACGCGAAGCATCGAACTTTGCGATTCGTTCCATCTATCGTCATTGGAAAATTTGTACACGTTCGTTTCGTGCGTACGAGACCGACCTTTCTTCTAGGTCTCTTACGTAGTAGCGAGAAATAATAACGAGAGACGGAGCGATCACGTAGCTCGGAGAGAGAACTCGAAAACAATTTTCCAATATCTCTGTTTTGCGTTCGAATTAAATCGAACTAAAATCTACACGTCAATTTTGCGACATTCATTTTAAATACCGTTGCATCCATCAAAAATAAACGGTACGTTTACCAGACTCGTTTTTTTCTTTCTTTTTTTTTTTGCGTAACTGAAACTAGAAAATTGATACAAATTGAAAATGAAAATACGAATCTCTTCCTATATCGTGCGCGCCGGAAAATATAAAGTTAAACGTAGAAAAGTCAATGCGTATCTTGTTATATAAAATGTTATATAAAGGAAAAGAGTAACAAAGAAATAAAAAAGCCAAATTCGAAAATTACGTAATAAATAAACTTCCATTAAAGCTCGCGTCCGCTTTATCCATTATCACGTAAAGAACCGAGAACACCGTAACGACATTATTATTTCTCGTAAAACGGTGTTCCGCGTTCGAGATAATAAAGTTGCAACTTAATTAATTATGAAGATATGATAAGGGCCGATACACTCAAGTATCGAAATACGTGACTAAATTGAAATCCTCAGGATCTTCGCTTACATGACTATGATTTTCAATATACGTGTATATATCGCGATCCGCGTTATATCAAGTTTTGCTTGAACTTTGTACTTTCGTGCCTCGGCTTTAAATTTCCTTTTTTATTTCTTTAATACCGAGAAGAGCGAGCGAGAAAGAGAGAGAGAGAGAGAGAGAGAGAGACAGAGAGAGACAGAGGAGAAAAAGTTAATACGCTTTTCCCGTAAAGTCGTTTAAATACTCACTTAACAATTTCTGCATAACATGTAGTCGGTTCTGAAGTATTCGTCGACGACGCAAGCGTTGATGTAGAATGAAAACGTGCACGCTCCAGTCGCATTCTTTCCATCTCCCGTTTTTTCGTCTCTGAGAATTGCGTTGCTATTACGACTAAGCAGAGATTAATCATGAAGAAGGAACCAATCTGTAACCCAAATTTGTTCAACTTGCACCATTTCTTTCTCCTCCTTTTTCTTTTCATTTTCATTTCTTTTTTTCTTTCTTTCTTTCTTTCCACCGTTAAGAGCAAAGGAACGAGTTTCTCGTCTCTTTGTGAAACATCGTGCAATTTCTGAATCCGTAGAAAAAGGTTTTTCACTTCTTTCTACTCGTCTCTATTTAATCAGAAAAACATTCCGTATCGCGAAGTAAGAAGCAAACGAATATTTGTTTCCTTTTAGTTTTCGATCAAACAGGATTTAAAGGAAACAAAGCGAATTCAACGACCGAAGAATATTTTACGTTCGATGCGTACGGCGGTTACAAGAAAGTTACCGACACACCGTTCTATTTATTATGGCATTTACGTATGCTAAAATTCGACACTGTGACAATGAAATGTAGAAGCTGATAAAAAGAAGCTCCATCGGGAAATAAGGGTATGTGCCAACACTTTTTGTAAATATCGTGCATGAAGTAATAAACGTACCACGATTAAAAGGACGAAGTATATCCAGTCCCAAAATGAATGAGCGTCCTGTACGTAATACATTATGTCTGTCCATCCCTCGAGACTGATTACCTACGACGATATCGTTTGCTTTGTCAATTTTTCTCATCCAAGAAGCTGAAATCTCCTAATCTGGAGAAATTACGTTGCGGTGCATTGTGCGCTGCATCGTCGAACAAACGATTTTCTTAAATTGGTTAGCTCTTTAGAAACGAATAAATGAAATTACGTGTCGACTGCGGGTGTCTATGCGAATTGATATTTTTATGGATACGTTTCAATTAAAAACGATCCTTCATTGATTTAAATATAATCAATACCTTGATCTTTATATTTCTGATATTTTGTGATGTATCTGTGCTTGTGTCGATAAAATGTTGATTATGAAAACGGATAGATCGATGAGCTATCGATCGATGCAAGATTTGCTCCTTCGTGAAACGTAGAAAACTTCGGCAAATTAACGTTACATTTTTGCTTCGAAATTTTCCTTCCCGTTTAATATTAATATTAATAATTTAATATACTTTCGATATACGTGTGTCCTCGGTTTTTAAACCGATATCTATATCAAAAGTTCAGGAGGAGCGTGTAGGGAATCGATAAGCCGAGGGATAAAACGAGCCCTTTAGAGATTCGCTCGTTCTCGAATTCATTTTGGAGGAAATCACGGAGAAACGAAGAAAAATCTTTTCGTCTGTTCGCTTATTTACTCGGAAATGGCGGATCGTAGTCGTATCCAACCGGAGAGACCGAATCGCAGCTGCAGTGCACCAAATATCATCAGTGCAGTGTCTGGCTGCAATTAGAGCGGTCAACGTTGGATATATCTAATGATTGAGGTTAGGTTGTTGCAAAAGGCAAGCGCTTTCAACGGTATCCTCGTTAAACAAACGATAACACGAATAAATAAAGGCGAAAACAGTTGTCCTTTCGTTGTCCGCGATTTTTTACAAAATTTTTGAGAAGTGAGCGAATCACCAAAGCGCTTCTTCTTTTTTTTCTTTTTTGCGCTCAGTTTATCGGACCTCTACACGCTCTCAAAGTGTTGGCATTTAAATCGGGTTTCGCGTTCGCTACGAACGCAGAGACATCTGCAGTCTAATTGCGAACCACACATATAGAATAGATAAGATTGGCTACTGGAAGAATCCTTGACCTCCTACATGTTAAAGTAACTGACTCGAATAATAAGAATACTCACTCGATTGTACCAATACTACTACTGTTACGACCAGTTTGTACCGTATATGTATATATATACTAAGGAAGTAGACACGTGTGTGGAAATTTTGGCTACGGTGAAGTTTCAGTTTCTGAATGTGAGAGAACTAGGACACTCACAAGAAATATTGCGACCCAGGCAAGACCGATATTATCGAACGATATCGTTCCTTGGAAAGGATTGTTACCCTGACCCTTGCACTCCGTGTAGTAGTAATTCCAATTAACGCAGGTGTCGTTGGTGATGAACGTTGCGTTATTGTTCGGCAACGCGGTGCTATTGCAAACCACGTTCCCTAAAAGCAAGAACACTTCAGTAGCTTGTACGAATGTCACGCTATCGGGAAACCGATACGAATTTCGTTCCTTAGATCCGTTGAGAAATTA
Organism: Bombus superbus; assembly: GCA_014737385.1. NCBI lineage: Eukaryota > Metazoa > Arthropoda > Insecta > Hymenoptera > Apidae > Bombus > Bombus superbus. The sequence goes on along the minus strand of JACXIK010000019.1, from coordinate 8,386,095 downwards.
ACGTTGGTCGATTAACTGTGCAACGATATGTGCTTGAGACGGCGTTGTTACTAGTTTTATTTAGAAATTACACGTATCTAGAAAAAGAATCGAGCTAATCTAGTTAGATTTGTTTCTATCGAATCAAATAGCTCTCGTACGAAAATTTCTCAATATCGTTAGATCGACTGCCGACGGAGGTTAAATAAAAAAATTAAAAAGTGGGGGATATCTTTGTTACATTTTTCAATTTAAATTCGGATTTCGAAAATATCGTAACGTGGAAATACGTTTCTATTCGCCTACGTTTTCCTACGTAGGAATGACGAGAATCGATCGATTTAACGCGTTTAGTGATTGCTAATTTGGTAGAAAATTCTGTTTCCGTGCTCCTACGTTCGCGGTAACGAAGACGGAACTATCAGCGTCAGATCCGTCGGCACTCGCGATTTCCATCGAGATCCGTGAAATTCTTTCGTTCCTATGCCGCAGGCATATTTTTTCTGAAATTTTCGCCACAGTGGCGCCGAAACACCGATTCGCGATGTCAGTGTCGAACGAAGAGTCGTGAACTTGTTCTCGATGGAAAGCGAATAAAAAAAAAGGAATGGGGGCGGAGGAAAAAATTCGAAAACCAATGAAAAGAATATCGAAGATGTACTCACCGAACTTGAGCGGCGGCAAGTTACTGCAAGAGTGCATTCCGTTGTCGTCGGGACGCGAGCAAATGTAGTCCTGACCCTGATATTCGAAGTACTTTTCAAGGTCGCTGGAAAAGCAACGAGCCACAATTAAAAATCAATTTCAAAATAAGACCGCATCCTTGCGCCTCGTTTCTTATAATTAAGAGCTTGCATGTATATATGTATGTATGTATGTATGTATGTGTGTATATATATATATACACGTATGTATATGTATGTATATATGCCTTATGCACGAATGCACTCGTTGCATGCTTCGCTTTATGCGTGTACACCGTGTATATGCAGCGTGTTCCATATGATATATTATATATATGTATATAAAGGTTATGTATAATATATAATGTATATAATATGTACTTATATAATATACGTATTCAGGCTGTTTCAGAAGCACAGATCAATGAAGGAGAATATCGGAAGACAATGAAAGGAAACATCTCTCGTCTAAGAAACGAACGTTCCATCTTGCATTGTTTCTTTTCCTTTTTTGGGGGGGGGGGGTAATTGAGCATTAGAAAATATATACAAGTTTGAGACGCTTGTCGAGCAATTTGCCAAACTTTGGTTTACTCGAAGTTGCGATAAAGTTTCGGGGAACAAATTGATACGTGCACCGTGGTAATTATGTAGGTTCTGATCGTGGTTAATATCGTTTCGGAGGAGCCGAGGAGCCGAGAAGCGAAAAAATGCATGAAAGATTAATTTCTTTTTCGTAGTCGGTTTTGGAAATATAAATCTTTTTTTTTTTTTTGTTTGGTAATTTGATGTATGTAATTCTTTTCAAACTTTAGTATTAATGTACTAAATTTATGAATCGATTTGCATCGATGAATTTCACTCTCACAGAATGATCATCGCCCAATCTTGCTTCTCCTTACGAGCTTCTTCTACCTCTTGACCTTTTTGAATTTCTTATTCAGAATTGATTGACAAATGAATTACCGCCGCTGCAGTAAAAAACTGGTTCTCCCGTAAAATCCTACTTTTTATCCATTCTGACCGGTTTTCTCTGGGTTTAAAAAGGAAAATTCGATCAAATTTTTCACAGCGATTTCTAACAAGCCGTCGAGCATACTGCATAAGAGAATTTCAAATGCAATTCCTAGGTTACAAAAAAAAAAAGATCCTTTCGTCAGCTTTTAAATAATTCTTTTAATTCGCTCGTAATGTAAGTTCTTCTTTTTTTAAACTCTGTAATAAAATGACACAATTATTTTTTTCTTTCTTTTTTTTTTTATTTGACGCCATTATACGTATATTATAGTGGAATAACAGACCGAAATTTCATCGAAAGTTGTCCAGTGGTTCGGAAGAAAATGGGTCATGAATTTGATAAATCCCAGTTTTGGATTAGCATTGTAACGCTTTGAAATACAAATTAAAGCCGTGTAATTCCAACAAAGCTTAGCAATCAATAAAATGTTTACTATCAAACGAAAATTCTTAATTACTCGTCTTTGCAACGTTATGAATAATACGACAGAAATCTCTGTCGAGTTGCGAGGATACCATAATTAATATCACAAAGTTCTATCTATAATTTAAAGGCAAATACAGAGTAGTACAACCTTTACGTCCAACGAAGTATAATTTCTTGCTGGAGGCTTTACGAGAGCCCTACGGATCTGACCGTGGTTTGGCACATTGCTCGTCAAATGTCACCCGAAACGTCCATTTTTTATACTTCCATTACTAGGAAATTAGGCGAAATCGTTTACTCTTATCCCGTAAGAGACTCTTACTTATCGTTCCGTTAGCGACTCGTTAATTATACGTATAATAAAATCGAACGATTTCCCCAAGCGCTTCGGCGAATCTTAAAATCCGTATCGTTAAATTTTCATTGTATAAGAAAAAGCCACAAGTCTTAGGAGAATCGATACACGACTCTCGATTCTCGTTACTCTGCTCCAACGCTCGCAAATGATTTCTAGGAACTTTTATCGCATGCAGTCTCCTATCGAATTTATCGCGAATTGGTGGCAAGTCTGTCGAGCCGATAGACAGCTCTTAATTCGTTATTTTTCTGCGATTCTCGCGAACAATTTCAAACGAATGATCGCGTAGAAATCTTTGCTCTCGTTACTCCATACGAACACAAATTTTATTATTCCACTGACGAACCATTGCCAGACTATCGCAACGTTCACGAAACACTATTTACGTTAATCGGTCAAAAGATGTTTCTTCCATCGGTCCCACCGCTGCCTCCTTTATCGATCTTGCGATCTAAAACGCGCTCCATGTCGATATATACCTATAATATACAATGTACGGTACGCAACACGTACGCGCGCGCGCGCGCGCTCGTGCGTAATTAGGCCCATATAATATCATGTAGATATGTGCAATAATCGACGATAAGAGATATGTATATATATAAAAAGTAAAAGAAAAGAAGAACAGAAGAGAAAAAAGAAACGCAAGAGAAACAAAGGCAGAAGCGAGTATCGAGTTTGCGTGCACGCAAGTCGGCATTTTGTATCGGGATAAAACGATAAGAAAGAAAACCGATAACGCCCGTGTAAGTACGGCCCGCTCCAGCGTCACCTGGTGGATGCAAGAAAGTAAATGCTCTCTTCTTCGGCTTCGAGGGCTGTCTCTTATCGGACTGCTATTCAATTTTCATCGTGTGAAGTAGCACGGCCACTAAAACAATGTCGAGCACCGCGACAAAAACCGTTTAATAGAGACACGCCCGATACCGGCCCGGTCGGTATTTGTATACCGCTTGTTACGACCGAGGTGTGGCGGCCATCGCCAGCCGTTGTTTGTACCGGTAAGCATCCCGTCGATACGACACGATCTTTTTCCCATATCCCCATAAAATCTTTCTATTTTTCTTTAATTCTCCTGCGGGACGATTCAAGATGGGATTTCCTATAAGCTTCGAATACGATACCTTCTAAGCTTTTTTGAACGTACCCTCGTACCTTTGCTCGCTACCTTTGTACCGTAACCTTCTCTTCGATGTATCACGCGTGTTGCGTATACGGAGCATTTGGGAATTTCGTCGATAACGAAACACTATTGTCGTAATCGCGTTGGTAAGAAATTGAAGGAATCTTGAAACGTAACGTATCGTACGCATTTTACGGAACGTTGTGAAATTGCACGAGTAACGTAGCGAGACACGATTGTGGTAATTGTATTACGCGCGACATTTTGTAGTTACGTTATATTTAACATTTTTAACGAACCTTGATACATGCGTAAATGTACGTATTAAATAAAACTCTCGTGGAACACGTTGGGAAATTTTTTTATCGAATTGGAAATGTATATCATTGTCACTGTAATGGAAGTCGTAGTTATGAACTACGAGATATAAGCATATACTTGATAGACATGGCAAAAATGTATAAACAGTGGATTAGTCATTATATCGACGATTCTCGATATTCGATCGAATCTTTAACGCTTTTTTTTTCTTTTTTTTGTAAATTTCGAAGGATACGTCCGCTTTTCGAACACTTTCAGAAAATCCCTTCTTTACTCTCGGGCCAATTCTCGCTGCCAAATGGATTGTTTTTTAAAGTTCGCACGGTCAGATTATCCAGATACCGAGTTTTCCGATCTTTGTACAGCTTTAATTCATCCGGCCTCCTAGCCGTTTTAAATTCATCGTCCAGTGTAATTTTAATCCCCGGTTCTCGGTTATTTAAGCTTTCTGAAACAAGTTTGCCTCGAAAGGGCCTGAAGGACGGAATAATCTCCTACGACCCAACTTGCCTTTACAGGATTTTGCGATCCTTATCCGCTTGAAGATTCTTGAAATACTTCAAACAAACAAGAATACCAGCGTTGCTTCCTTTTGAAATGTTTCTTCATAATATTATAACTGCTAATTGTCTTTGTACAATTTCATCATCTTTATCGGCTCCAAGTTCATTGAAATATATATATATATATTTAATCCTTTAAGTACGCGCACGTTTTCGTAGATTACTATCGCAAAAACGCAAAAGAAAAAAAAGAAAAAGAAACAAGAATGGCCAGTTAAATACAATATTATCATCGATATAATCCGTGTCAATTGGCGAAGTAAAATTTGATTAACATCGAGATACATAAATACGTGAGCGTATACACGAACACGAATATTTATCTCGTAGAAAAGAAGGGACAGCGTGAACACAAAATTGCAATTATTTACGCGGTATATAAAATTATGATGTAAAATAATCATAAAACAGATTCGTCGTTGATTTCCGCCTATGAAATTTCATTGAAACCACAGTATCGCTCTTTGACGATTTACAAAATTTTCGGTCCGATCTTTCTATGGACGACGACCGAATTTCAAGGGTTAATGAATTAAATATCATTGTATAAATTGGCCACGTGAAATGTTTCTTCGTGACGTTATAAATCCACAAAAGTCGAAGTAACCGACGATACGATTTACTTTATAGGATTCTATGATTTTTATTGGTCCGACGGTACTCGATACATACGTTGCAAAAGAATATCGATTCTATAAATTTACCATTTGAAACGATTCTTCGCGAGGTTGTAAATTTGATATCGGAGAAATTTCCTACCCTTCGTCTGCATGAAATTCTACCGATAGTGTATAGTAACGTTGGAATTTTACGTTTGCACGCTACGGGAATTTATTAAAAATCGCATCTTAAGAGCGCGGTCTCATTTTCGTTTTGGGTTTTCGCCGCGGAAGCAACTTCGTCGTTTTCTTCTTCCTCGGTGCCCTTCGAGAACAGTTGGAAAACAAGATTTTGAGAATTATGATTTCATGGATGTGCCAACGCAACATCATTCCAGCCAAATCGTAAATAATATATTTTTTGATTAAAATTGAATAAAACAGCCGCGGCTAGAAATTTATATCGCTTTAACTTATAGTTTGTCAAATATGAACTTGTTAATAATTTACAGATTCGGTCGAACGCCAGTCCGTAGTTGGAATTTCAACTGAATTTTCTGCTCATATCTTCGTGACCATCTCTTGGATAACATCCAATTCTTTTTCTCTTCAAAATTCAAGCTCTTCCTCTTTAAACTATTTTACACGGGCATCGCGGTACTTATTTATTGCAAAATCAAGTAACGACTCTTGATTATTGTTGCATAAATAACATGATGACGTAAACATTGTTACATAAATGGACACAAGTATGATACGATGCAGAAAATATTTTTATAAGGCGCTTAAACTTGCTTTATGGTCTTGCTTATGCGTTGTAAGCGACGTTAGATTGATTAAGCTGATTAAAATTCCATTATATATATATATATATATATATATATATATATATATATATCGTTTGTAAAATCTTAGATCTTAGAAATCTACTAAAATTACGTATTAGGTGACCTTTTTTAAACGACTTCAAATATTTGACGAATTCAACGTTTTACCACAAAAATCCTTGCATTAAATCGTGTTAAAGTAACGTTTACAACGAACAACGATGAGCTTAAAATTCGATACGAGATACGAAGCTGTTTCAGTCTATAAATTTCAAAACGATAAGTATTTGGTAGCGATAATTGACCCAAATATATAAAGCTCTTTTATCGCGCAGTAATCGTGGTGGTTTTACTTCGAGCGTCGCGTCCGTATTCGTGGACCAAGCGTTAAATATGTTTTCATTTTTATTTACGCCTTAATTTAACGCAAAAGGCGAAGGTAGTTACTTTTTTCCCCTTACTTTTAACTAGAATTCTTTTAGAAATAATTGGAACGAAATATACACGCTGAACAGTGGCAGTCGCAAACAGACTGTAGGTAACATCGAAAGATGTCGAATCGATCTTAACGAATTCGCAATTTTAACGAATATAGGCAAATTCGACGTTTCGCTTTCGCCTACGAGATTTTTATTGACGCGAACGAAATAAGGATACTTTGGTCGCTTCGTCAATCGTACGTACAACGCCGCAGTGCCGAGACAACGGTAACGTTCGATCAATTTGATTAGATAATTAATTAACATTGAAGCGTAAAAACGTACCTACGAGCACCAGGGATCTCGTTGAATACGTTTAACATCGAATCGTTTCCCGTGACTCGGTAAATGGTACAAATAAATGATATTTAACAGCTCGAATTTACCGAAAAATTATACCCATCGTATCGAGCAATTCCATCCGATAGCATTCGAAATACACAATTTGTCTTTTCTCTCAAAAAAATCTATTTATCAATGGAAATTAATTTCATAATTTGTTTAACGTAACGTTTAATATATACGTTCGCGCGGATTATTCTCCGTGTTACACGTACGAACGACAACGACAACCGTATAAATAGAAAATCGGCTGATTAACGCGTTTCGACGGCGAGTTATGCGAAATTAATCGGCATCGATACGAATTCGCAGTAAATTCAAATTCTGTCGATACATCGAATCGTATGGTGCCATCGTCACCGCGCGGATTAAAGATATTAGAGGTATCGAGCATCGATCATCGTATCGGAACTCAAACACCCTGTAATAATTCAATTGTCATTTTATATTTCGCCGGCAGGGGGAACACGTTCGAACCAGCCGGTACGTCAGCTAGTTAGATCAATATCGCGCGCCCCTCCAAGTAAATCATGGAAAACAGCATGCGAAAACATGCGACATAAACTGGAAATCCTCGAATTTATTCGGTCGCTCGCCTAAAGCGAAATTATTAACAGCGTTACGATACTCGTGAAATATCGTCCACGCGAATACATCGGCGCGCGATTCGTCGTATGTTTCTGTTTTCTGGCCAAGTTGCAAAACCATGCAAAAACCAGCGCGTTGCTATTAGCCAACGAGAGTCTAACGTTCTAGAACATATTAAAGGAGTATTTCCATTAAAGGGGACTGGATCTTTCTACGCGGCAGCAAAATTATTGGAAATTGAAGAAGGCAAAAAGAGTAATTTGCACGGTTTTGAAATTTCCGATATCGCTTACGATAAATTTGAATAATCCGTTCTTTCTGTATCGTTCGTTTTATAATTTGGTTATTCGCGTTTGCACGTAGAAAAACTTTCTCCCGCGTATTATACTAATACCCCTTTATATTCGTAATCGGAATATATCCAAGCTTGTTGGTCGCGTATTTTCAAGAAATCTTCTCTGCGCGAGATTAAGTGCGCAAAGATCACGATATTATGGAATTTTGTGGAACTTTACACTGCTGACAAACGTGAAAGTAATGGCGCTGATTACGCGCCGAGAATGAGCTGCGAGTTTATGATTTTTTTCGGAACGATTCTTTCCGTAGAAATACCGTATCGATAAAAGAAAGAAAAAATAATACTAGAAAGAAAGCTTGGAAAACTATCGTAGAAATTGCTGAGAAACGAAATTGATTCAAAAGTGAGCAATTTAGCAAAGATATTTTGAAAAGTTTGAACTCTGAGGGTATAAAATAAGAAAAGGTCAGGCTTTCCAAGCCACCAAATGGGAATACTCCCTTAAGCACCGATCTTTCGCTAACACGATAACGCATCGAACGATTTTGCATCCGCAATGGCGCACGTGCACCCATCAGGCTAACCTTAATGCACGTGGTCGAGACCTAAGACATTGCACAGCTATGTTATGTGTTCGCTGTATGCTCGTGATGGTGCTGAACGTGCTTTTCATAAAAAAAAAATGAAATAAAAGTAAAAAAAGTAAGGGACAGCTAATCGAACGTCTAACGAGGCTGTCGTTGCATTGAATGCGTACGTGTGCGGGTGCGTAGATTCTTTTTGATCGTGCTAACCACTACGATGCACATTTTCACGGGTGTTTAGAAACGATAGCTAAAATAAATACTACGTATTTTATAAATAATATATTTCTTCGCGCCAAAATCTCCGAAGTGTGCGGAATCGATCGGAAGAGCGTGACGTTGCTCTCAGAAATTCCTCTAGATTTTGTGTAACTCCTGGTATCTAGGGATTTTAAGTTTAACGATTTATATTATGTCTTTGTTTTTTTTACTTTTTTTATTTCATTTTATTGTTTCGATCGTGCTCGAATTTAAATCGACCGTTCGATATCAACGTGTTTCTTCTTCCTCGTGAAATATTGGATACGCAAAATGCCATGTAGCGATGTACATATCTCGCGGTAAATGTTTATTACATCGATCGGTATTTGCCTATCGGCTGGGGAAAACGAGAACGTATTGTTTAAAAATGGCCACTCGTTGAGTGAGACGAGCGAACTCGTTGCGGAAGTTTAATAATTACACACGTACGGGGAAGAGTAAATATATCTGCTGCTATGAACTACTGTGAACTCACGCTCGCTATTAAGAACCGTTTCTCTAGACTTTTATCTCGTGCCTTGGTTTTACGCAGTGCTATTCGCAACGACAGCTAACCCTTCCCTCTGTCGACGCAACGAAGATACTTCGATCTGCTCGTATTATATTTAGCCGAATAAAACGAAGATTCGTTTGATTTGATAAAACAAAGGCCACTTTTAATTAACAAGTTGGTTGGCGACGGTAAACAAGCATCGAGATACGAGCCTCGTAGAAATCTCCAATCGATCGCGACTCTACGTTTTATTATTTAATTTTTTAATCTCGTTAAGTAAGTACACGATCGATGTTCGATTCTCGAACAAGTAGCTTACTTGCACAAGTTCGTTTATCATAAGGTGAAATTAAGAAACAACGCTTGTAACACGACCATCGTCTTTCCGTGCTTTTCAATTTTACGAAGTTTATCGATGTGGCTTCCGATCTATGTTACAAGGAAACTGTACGAGCTCGACGGAAACGTCGAAGAGAATTTCCGCCTAGACATTCTGTTGCTGTTTTAACCTATCGATTTATAACTGGCCGATTAAAAGCAGACAAACTTGTACGTTTCGAAGATACCAAGGGGGAAAGACGAACTAAGATTTCCTCGACGTTACACCAACGTCATTTTCCAAGAATCGTGTTATCGCGTCGCTGTAGCTTTCACGACCAAATATATCTGCCTATCGCCGCTCAAAAGTCCCTTAGGTCGTCTTTTATTCCTAACACAACTTCGCTATCCGATTTCAATTATAAACTCTAATTCGCAGGCGCAATTTATTAAAATTCCTAATAAAATACGTCCACTGCTTCCTTCGTCCTGCGACATATTCCATCTTTAACTTAATTCTGATCACTAGCGTACGACTATGAAATTAATCGTAATTGCGATCACTTAATTCTTGTAACTCCGTTTACAAACAAACGTAATACAATGTACTAAAACCTTTGGGCTGACGCGTATGTCTGAACAGTTGAACGCGATTGGAGAATCTTGAGCGTATGTTGGCAAATTCCTCCGCTCAAATCGGAGGGTTTCGATTCGACGACGACGACGACGACGACGACGAAAAGACGATAAATATTTATAGCAGCGAAAACGACGGAAGAAACGACGTTCGTACGATTCCATGTTCGTGACGGCCAAGTACAAAGGATTAGCGACACGCGCATTAGCGGTACGCGTGGCGCACAAAGGAACGTGGCGCGTCGGTCAAGTTTCACGTCTGACTACGCATCCAATGAAACCGCAGCCTGAAGAAACATGCCGTACATGGAACACACCGTACGCGCGCTGACTTGCACCTCGATCTAAAAGCTTCGCTGTAGCTCGATGGCACGGCGGCTGGGATAACGGTGCAGCGCGGCGCGATGGCAAGCCGAAAAGTATGTATACTACGTACATACGTAACACGTAGCCGGTGCAGAAGTCGATAAACGATTGAAAATAGCTGCTACGTAAACCAAGATGAGGAGAGAGAAAGAGAAAGAGAAAGACAGAGACGGTGGCAGTAGATCGGGCTGCTTAATTAGCTGCGGGATGGATTTGGAGCTCCGGGAACAGAGGCTCGGTGGTATACCTAAGGCACGAGGTGAAGCTTAAACGGTCTGAAACGAGGAGGAAGCGAAAGTGGCCAGAACGGATGGGATGGCGGCGTTTCCCGTGAAAATTATACATATTCGAAACGGTGTACGGGCCGCGGAAGTCTCGAAGCAGAACTGCATCTTTTCAAATAAACTTCATCCTACTCTCTCAACGGCCGTTTGCTATTGTTCGGTGGTTGAATGACCAGCGAGAACACAGAGGACGACGGGAACAAAGCGCTAGGAAAATAAATGGGATTTGGAATATACGTACGGCTGGCGTAAGAGCGAACGCGAGAGAGAAAAACAGAGTGAGAAGGGGGAGAGGGGGATAGGAAACTCTCTGCCCGATGTTCTGCAGTGAATAACAAGTTCGGAGACGGGAGGCGACATCACGGAGATCTCGTACAATTGTAATAACAATGCGTATAGGAGTCGTACGGAGATATCGTTTCAGCGTGTTAATTAAACTCTCGAGGCGGAGAGTGGAAGCTAGTAGAGACGTAGAGAGATCCATAGAGATAGACAGGTAGATCGGGAGGTGAAAGGGATGGAAGAAGCGGAGCGAGAATGTTTCGGGCTGTGTGTCAGAGCGGTGGCAGATATCGAGACCAAGAGGACAGAGAGAACATCGATCTTCTTTTCGTGCACTGAAAGAAAGGAAGAACGTTGAAATAAAGTTTGGAAAATACGCCGCGTTCTCAGACACGAAGAAGAAAAGACAATCGAGCTCGACGCTTTGTGCGAAGTATATAATATAACAAACGTATAAGTATGTAGGTACACACATATATATGTATATATAGTAATTTTCATAGTGAAAGTTGAGATCGTTCACATTCGTGTCGTACGTTGCAAGCTGCGTACGTTGCAAGCTGCGTACGTTGCAAACGACATATATGTACACGATCGTCGGATACTGCGGTAACCGCAGCGTCGGGTTATGACACGAGTATACAAAACGACGGTACACGACAGATTAGAGACGCAGAGACGGGTAAAATACCGTTTCGAAATAGCTCGTATGCCGCTCTGTGCTTTAAGAGGTCCTCGTTCTTTATTAATCTTCCGTTCATTGGATCAATGTGAACGTGCATTCACAGTTGTTCCGTCCATAAGTCACACTCGAATTACTCGTTTATTTTACAACGTAATTATCGTCGAACGCTTGTGTCGCGTTATAAATATCGAGTCACGTTCGCGGCAGATTTCACCAGCGATCGAAATATAGCGCCCTTTTCAACGGAATAAAAATTACGTACGCGACGTTTTCGGCATTGCGTGAATGCTGAATTTACGATAAAACGTTGCGGGTATGGCGCGTTATCCGTAATTCATCTTCCTGCGTAATAAACGCAATCAACGTTCGATAATGCAACGTTTATCGCCGTTTCTATATTATGTATCGCGCTACAAGTGACCGGTGATTTATGGACAGTAACGTAGATAACGGTAACATCCGTTAAATGTTCATTATCTTTTTATTACCCTCGAAATTCGAAATAGTATTTTATTCACCTCTGGACAAGGTGGCATGCTCTATGCTTGGTACACACTATAAATACATTTGTACACTCGTACCGTGATCAAGAACAAACAGAGAGATAAATATATACATATGCACGTGACGTATGCATGTATATACATATATGCACACATGGATGCACGCCTATGCATATTATGTGATTTATATAGATTTAGATATGTATATAGGTATATGCATAGCACATTGTTCTCTACTAGAGCTTACTAAATGCGTGATCGAACCGAGTACTCGTCCGAGAGTAACCTGCAACAGCGAAACAATAGCCTGTCACTGCCCCCTAAGGTGGTCATGTACTTACGTCTAATATCTAGCATTTCTTTTCTTTTCCTTTCCTTTTATTTTTTTTTTTTCTTTTGCTTTTGCTTTTTCTTTTTTTTTTCTTTTTGCTTATAAGGCAAACAGAGGGAAAAACATAGAACGATCGATCGTGATCTTTCGGTCGATCTTCGCTTCTCCTGTCTCCGCTAGGCTGGTATCGATACTATTGAAACAGAAGTGAAAGATATTTCGTTAATCGATTACGTGCTAAAGAAGAAATTCACCGGCAACCCAATGAAAGTTGATTTTGGCACGATTTGTTTCATTCGGATACGGTTTTCTCTTAGTATCTATAAAGCAAGAAAGATCCTGTAATGAAATATTATTCTGTAATATTACTCTACAATGTGTACTATTTTCTACATAGGTGAATACTTTATACAGAGCGGTGAGACAAGGTTCAAAAACTTGGTTTCGCTGTTTCGATGGTTAACGTCAGATATCGAATATTTCGTCGGTATTTTTCTACGAACGATACGCTATCGATTCTAATTCCAATTCTAATTCCAATCGAGTCAGCGATGTTATCATAAAACGACATTCTACTACGATATTTTCTCGCTGTACGTGGAAGTGTTTTGCTGGAAACGGCCATCGAGGTCGGCCCTATTTTCACTGTATTATCGAATCAAAATCAATTTCTAAATCCAAACAGGAATTTATTTATGTAGGTGAATTTTAATTATGTAGGTGGTTTGGAAAAATGTGTTCGATTATTGACTGTAAAAGTGGCAGTACCTCAAGATCGTTTCGTCTGTATCGATCAAAGTTGAACTTAATCCTATCCGATTACAATCGAATAAAAGTAGCTTTCAGTCGAATGAAAAACAGCAATTCGTACGATAGCGTGCCTATCGCTCGTCGTCGCTTGAAAACAAGTGTGAAATATCGTCCTTCGCTACTGTTTGTACAATTTTGAAATAATTGCTGTAATAAATTGTTCCGATAGATATTTAGAATCATTGCAAACAACGAGTAATTATTGTCCGAACGAATCGCACAACCGCGAAAGATTCGTTTAAATAACCGTCTCGCATAAATATTCATCAGAAAAAATTTGAATAAAGCTTCACTCCGTTTCCGATAAATTAACGCGGGAGACCAGAGTTATTCGTCATTTCGATCGATCGTCACATTTTGTATTCATAATTTGCTCGCAGAATGACAGACAGATTTATTCGAGCGGTTACGTGGTACGCGTTGTTTTTACTAAATAACCGTTCGCCACGTAAATCGTTGCTCGTATCATTTGTCGTCACTTTCGCGTAGCTTTACGCGTAACATGCAGCGAACGAGTTCTAGCAAACGAATTCTAGCAAACGAATCGAACCGAATACGTCTCGGTTTCGCGTCAAATCGAAAGAAAAAATACCCCCGGAAGAAAATTTTGCGATACTCGACGAACAACTGTGACACATCTCCTCCCGTCTCTTACTTCGTATACGCGGTATATTATTCCCACTATCGCGTTAATAATTTTCAGATAATTACTCTTGCGCCACAGGATGATAGATCTTGTTAAACAGCAGACAATTTCCCTGTACTTCTTCCTAACTTGACTAGCGACACAGATATAACCTGACCCAGTTCCTAGTATCTCTCTACGGAGCACGTTATTGTCAAGTTTCTGCTACACCGACATAATCATCTAGTCATCTATCTGATCTTCCGTAGGATATAATTATTCTTCGAACTCGTAGGAAAATTATTTTCAAACGTAAGATCATTGCTTCGCCGATGGATCGGAAGACTTAGGACAACGACGATATGTCCACCGTTGAGAACGTGATAATTGAACAGAAGGCAAGATTCTCGATCAAAGGATAACGAACTATCACCGTAGCGTCATATTAACGTATAACCTTGCCATTATTCACCACCCTGTATAAAGCAGTAGTTGTAACGCGAAAAATGGCCCGATATAAAAACCGTTTAAACGCGCGAGTGAAACGCGCGAAAGCGGTTATAAAACATTTAACTGTAACCTCGACGAGCTCGTGTGTTGAGGTCCGTTTTAAATAGTTTGCCCGTTCATTAGCAATTCCCCCTGTTTCTCGTCCAGCCACCGGCGTATACGTATCGTATGTACGAATAAATGAATCCCGCTTTTATGGCTCGAGGACATGCACGAAATATAATACGAGCCGAAAATTTCCCTCCTCTTCGATCCACGAATTTTCCAACGTCCATTCTCGTCGTCCGGATTTTAACGAATCGAAAACCTTTCGTTCTAAACTACGTGATTCCTATGGATATACTATATATGTCGGAAAATACGTCTATGAATAGGAATCAAATTGAAAAGTAGAGGGGGGCGGGGCGGGGCAGGGCAGGGCGGGGCGGGGGCGGGGGTGTAGAGAGACACAGAGAAGAAGGGTGAAGAAAGAAAAGTATACAGGACGATTCACAAATGCGTGTGTTCGTGCTTCAGGGGCTGAGCGTACAGATGGAAATAAATAGGGAACGTCGTACGAACGTGACCGTACGTGATTCTACGTATCTTAATTTTCCAGTTGAGGATTATTAACACTATGTTGTAAGCGTCTGCCTTTAGTATTATTATCGTTGGACGTTTGACGAATCTCGGTTAACTCGTCAAATTCACGCGATGACTCGCTACCCTGTGTACGCTGACATCGTAAACAACGCAGAGTAACATAAATGAGAAAAATGTTTGCCTCGACACACGCGACAGTACGTACGTGTTTTATCATCGACTGCGTGTAACGTAGAATAATAATAGCGCGTGGAAGGAAATTTAAAATTGATACGCTGTGAATTTTAATAACTTGCGTATTAAAAATGTTGCACTATATCGGGTAATAGACATCCATCCATTCCATGGTATATGTCGTTGTGTTTATTCGTTTACCTTATTTAGACGTAAGTCCATTTTGGGAAATTACGTCGCCTTTTCGCGCCTCTTATTTTGTAAACTTTTGTAAACTTTCTTTTCGAAACGTTTCTCGTGACCTAAAGCTGGCCAGCAGTACCGATCGATTTGAATCGAGTAGAACTTTGGACAGTCGATGTCGTATATACCCCGGCAAATTCGTTATTATTCCGAAGACGGAAAGATAAAAATTCTAAATTTTATATAGATGAAAATGCGCTTTGGCTGCGTGTGCGTGTGCGTTTACGCAGGTAACGAAAAACACATATTCGGATACGAAGCAGACGCTTTCAACGTTTTATTCGATCGTCCATGACTCGAAAATGAAAATACTTGGGACGTACGTTCGCGCGACATGTTTTTTTCTTTTCTTTCGTTCTTTTTTTCTACTTATTTTAACGGTGCCAATTCATCCCCTAAAGCGTGGACATGTATTTATAAATCAGCCTGTATATCGTGCGAGAGAAGAGGTGCGGAAAGAACGAGCGAAGAAAGAAATCGCAGCGGAGAGAGAGAACTTCAATTTACTCGAAGCGATACCTTGCCACGACAACTCGAGCTATATGTATATCGCCATGCATCTTCAGCATACTGCGTGAAAACGAACCGTACTGAAATATTCTTTTAGAAGGAGGATGCACTCACGTATATACCTACGCGTCCGCTGTATGTCCGCACGAAGCTTTTCGGTATACCCTTTCTTTTTTCCTTTTCTTTCTTTTTCAATGCAACTATCGCACGGTGAAAACTTCAGTGCTAAGGGGATGCGAGGCAAAGTATCTCTTTCTTAAATTAAAAATTGGCTTTGGCCGAATATCATACGGCGAAATAACATCCAGACGGAGAGACGGAAATGCTTCTACACGCAAGTATCCAAAAACACGTGCAGATCTTTCGTGGATGCGCCGTATTCGTTGCACGAAACACTGTGAAACATCGACGCAAAAATACAACGCGTCCTATTACACGAACCGTATTTTATATCAAAACGTGTTACTGTGCATATCGTATACACGATATAAAACATCTTGGAACTTTCATTAACGTCGTAACGAGACTCGCGCGATTACGTCGATCTTTGGAAATCAGTCTACGGGCAGATGTATAGGTATGGAAGAATCTAAAAATTTACGTGTATCGTACAACGCGTATTATAATTGACGTATCAAAGCGTATCGCGTGTCTTATTTCCGAAATTTCATTCACGCTGCTACGAAACACGACTGTCGTGGTCGTCTGAAAATCCGCATAGAGGTGGCGAGATATTTACCGCGGATTTGTCCTTGGTAAAGAGACTCCACGTTAAATACCACGGTTTATCGATATAACGGGCGATCGATCGTTTTCGACGATCGTCACGCAACATGTGTATGTACATGGGCATTTTCAAATTTCAAACTCGACCAACGGGATCGTGACACTTGCGTGTGGTTACGGTGCTGCGGGAAATGTTCAAAGTTTTACATAAGACACGGGTAGCGTATTTATAAAACGATTGCACAAATATTCGAATACTTTCGCGAGCCGACTATACACGTTTCAGCGTGCCTTTTAGAAAAGCGCAACGTTGTCCCTTAGCACTGGAAGGTTGCCCGCGCGAGTTTTCGACCAGTAGCATGTGAAAATCATCAAGCGGGTGGATATCGGTGTACACGTATATATATGTAAAGCCGAAAATAAGCGAGCGTGAAGAGGTGGATGTAAAATATCTGATAACGAACGTTGCCGGCTACGTATCGTAACGTAACACGGAAGCGGCGCGGGATTCTTCGCGAGAATCTCGTGATTCGCCGTAAAGTAGGGCACACACCGGTCACGGAAATTCCGTAACTATACGCGACGCTGTTTAAACCGGGAATAAAACAAGGTCGAAGAAAAATATTCGCAAAGTGCTTGGCGTTCATCGATTGCCTCGCGTCTCTCGATCCAACTTTACGGAACAACTATCGTCAGCGTCGTAGAAACGGGTCGAAGAATGGGATATTTTGAATGGAAATTGACGCGGGGCGCGTATCTTAAATCAAAGGACAATCGCGAGACGCGTCGATCTGGAATCGCGAAATGTTTCCGACGCGTCGATAAAAACTGTCGGGCGAGTTGAAAGACGCCCGAGAGTTTCGAGATGACGCTTTGTCGAAGCGTGAAAATTCGTGCGAGAAGCCTGGACAAAAAGCGGGAAGATAAAAGCGCAAAACAGGTGATCCGCAGCGAGCAGTTGGAAATGCACGCGTGCGCGTTCGCGATGGCTCAGTTAATACTTATCCAGCCGCGTGTCCGTGTGTTGCACCATCTTCTGGAAATAGAGTACGGCCGACGTTTATCTCGAACGCAATGCAGCCTAGTAGCGTGCGCGGCGTGTTAAACGTTGACTCTCGACGATTACGTGGGGGGAGCAAGAAAGAACGGATCAAAAAGAGAGAAGCGAGGTGGCAGAAGTAAGACAAAGACGAAAGTCAGAGTGAAACGGTAAGATAGAGAGGGAAAGAGAGAGAGTGTGAGTGAGAGGGAGAGAGAGAGAGAGAGAGAGAGAGAGTGAGGGAGGGAAAAGAGAATAGAGAAGAAAATGCGGAATCGATGCGAGTTTAAGCGTAATAATAAACGAACCAGACGAACTCTGATCGTCTCAGAGACGCATATATGTACGTAGAGAAAAACCAATAAATGAACGAACGACAGAAGACGTATCGTACGGTTTCACACTTACTCGGGATATTTGACGTTGGGTAAAGCCTTCAGGAAACAACGTTGACGCAGGATGCCCTCCCACAGTTGCACGCCAACGATACCGAATATAAAGAAGACGAAGAAGCACAGCAGCAGCACGTTGCCCAGCATAGGAAGAGTGTCGAGTAAAAGCATCACTAGTATCCGCATACCTGTTGGAAGAAGAAAAAAAAAAGAAAAAAAAACAAACAAAAATGTCGCAAGAACAGCGACGCTCGAGTCTTGTTTCGAAAAACGTGTCGGCTGTTGGCGATGATTGCGGCGCCGCAACCGTGTCGTCTAATTTTTCACCAGGAGCCGGATGAATAAAGGATTTTTCTCTGTTGTACAGTAGGTGGCGAAAGTATTGGAAGATTCGAAGAAAACTTTTACGGATGTAATTCGCTGTACGAAGTATTACGAAATTTCGTTGATAGGGTAGCGACGATCGGCGTGATTACGTCGGCCAATTTTGAAGCAAATCTGAAAACGTACGTCGCAAGCTACGAGATATTTATCGCAAGATTAAGATCGTGAAAGTATTTCGACGATCGATCGGTCCTACGTGTTAATAAATCTCGATACCCAGTGGGAGCATTTTTAATGCTTGTCGTACGTTCGAGGTGTGGCTGTTCGCGCTGTACAACGACGTTTCGCCTAAACGTATATATCTTGCGATAAACATCTCGCGATAAATATCTCGCGGCTTTTCTATGTACGTCACAGTCGTATCTGATTACGTGGCTTAATGAAATTTCAAAATGTCTTACATCACACGGATGATACGATATATTCGTGAAAGGTTTCTAGAAACGTTCAAATACTTTCGCGAACCGTTGTACGTCACCGCGGGAAGAATAATGTCATCCGGATATCGCGATAAATAGAAATGTGCACGGAAAAAGTACGAAATCACGAGGCGAGAGAAGCGAAGGACTTGTTATAGGCGGAACACTCGGATATAGTGTATCGCGGTTCTAAATCGATCCGCTCATTATTTGTTCATCTGGATCGTTCGGGAATAAATCTTCTTTCAAGTTCATTCATGTTAAGCTTACATCTATATCCTGCTATATATAATCGTTGCGAGCCGAGAAAAATGTAAATTCGATCGTCGAGGGGAGAACGTCGGATCTTCTTTCGCCGCGACTTTATTTAAAGAAGCTGCAATCGCGGCTGCAACGTGAAGAGTATCGAAAGAAGAACGAGTCGAATGGTTGAATCATCGGAGTTACTACACTATCGTGGCAAATATCTTTCAACGGACGCCGGATAACAAGTCCGTAAATTTGGAAAAATTGATCGATCGATGCGTGTGTATGCGACTGCAAACGCGACGTACGAA
Source organism: Bombus superbus (assembly GCA_014737385.1). NCBI lineage: Eukaryota > Metazoa > Arthropoda > Insecta > Hymenoptera > Apidae > Bombus > Bombus superbus. The sequence goes on along the minus strand of JACXIK010000019.1, from coordinate 8,366,777 downwards.
TAATGCGACTGCGTTATACAGTGACCGACCCTTCGCGTTGAAATGCGTCGAAGTTGGAAACGAAAGTTTTCGACGCGGCCAACCCATCGCGGGAAACGAGTCAAACCCGGTACGGTCGGAATTTTTGTTTCGGCTTAACTAATTTTGTTATCGTCGCACGATTAATTACGACGATTTTTCTCTCTGATTAAATACTTCGAAGACGATAGTCGTTGTAAATAGATCGTTTATGAATATGCGAGTGTTTATAAATAAATACGAACGTCTGTTGGTTATGTAAGTTTCATAAAACGATTGTGAGAAACGGCTCTACAAGTAAGTTGGAAAAGAACGTGTAACTAAGAAATTCTTGGCTCTTCTTTTAAAATTCAAATCGCGTTACGACGAGACTCCCCTTCATAACGGTACGCGATAAACAGAAGCAAAGAATGTTATCCTGTGATTTGGATTAGGTTAAGGACCAATTTATGCTCGATTGCACACGCTTCCAACGAGAATCAATTTTCTCGTACAAAACAAAACTCCGTAGGATAAAACTTTCATTCGCTCTTTCTCGACTTATTTTTAAACGAGGAACCATCTCCCCTCTGCGATACCCTGCATCTTGAATTCCGATTCACCTTGCACGTGGCATGGATATAACGACAGATATTTTATCTCTTTTTTTCTTTTTTTTTTTTTTTTTTTGAAGCAGATAAATTTATTCGTCGTATATTATTCGATCGGAATTTTGGCCCGAAGATCGAAGCAAATAAATGTCTCGAATATCGGTTCGCTTAGACTTACACATTTACGTCTATTATGAAAATTGTTCGTCGTAGAAGTATCAAAGTGGGCGTTTTTCGACGTACAGAGCCAGTTGTATTTTTATATACTCACTTGGAATCCTGTTGATGGCGCGTAGAGGTCTCAAGACTCTTATCGTCCTTATGGCCGATAAATTCATGTTCTCCACGTTCAAACAGTATTCCAGAGCGCTGAAATAGAATAATTGAACGTGGAATTTTCAAGCTTTGTCGGACATCTCGTCCCGATTGCAAATATTTATTCAATGCGGAAGCGCGGTAAATTTTATAAATTTCGTTTAAGGCGAATCCGTTTGAAACGTTTCAGATTGAATAAGCATTCGTCAATCGGAATTCTGCGAAGTTAGTTAGGATCGAAATGAAATTAGATTGCCGAAAGCAACGTGCTATACGTTTTGCCCTCTCGTAATTGAATTTTATCCCAAGTAAATTTGTTTCCAAATGAACGCGTGTAACTACGAATTTCGTAAATATTTCGCAGGAACTCGCGCGTTTCTACGTGTCTGTTCGCAGTTCACAGTTGTAAAAAAAAGAAAAAAACAAGAGAAAAAAACATACGCAGAACGAAAGCTATTCGATATACGAAGGATGATCGAAGAAAGGAAATATTTCGCCGCCTTCGAGCTACGTTTTCAATTATAAAAACAGAATGAACGCGATACTAGCAAAAGCACGGCTGGCTTACGTAAAATCGAATAAGAGTTTAGCGGTTTATCAATTTCACGAGCTCTCCTAAGTACCTCCGTGGAACCTGTGCGATTAACTTTACCCGCGTGACACCGTTCAATCCGCGAAACTTTATTTCACGGAAAACTTCCCACCAAAGTACGTTCCAACCTCCATAGCTTCGAACCAACCACGGAATTAAGGGAAAAACTTTCGCGCAACTTCCTCGTTGGCTGTACCAAAATAAAAATTCCACACGAATAAACGTCGACTCTATTCGTTCCCCATGCCGAACTTATTCTCGTATCTTCCTCGTTCCTCGCTCTTCCATTCAATTTCGTTTCCATTATCTCGTTCGTGTGTAAGGTTCTTCCTCGTTCGCCAACCAGAGTTATAAAAGTCCATCTATAGCGGAGCTATTCTAATCTGAATCTTACGGGGACAAAAATTCCATAGAACTGGAGTTCGTGGGATAAAATATTTGGGCGGTTGTTTTACGTTGGCTGCGATCTCTTGTGCGAATAATTGTACTTGGATATGCTGTACATGGTCAATGGCCATCAACGATAAACGGGTATACGTGATCGCGTCGCTGTCTGAACGAGGTTAAACGTTCAAATATCGTCAAATACATTGGCATGTTTCTGATAGGAAAGATAAGATTTCGTTGTAATCGATAGGATTTTGGGAAATGACGTTCTACCGTATCGGAAGGAAATTTGAAGCAGTGTCCGGTGTAATCGAACCTCGGCCAATTGAATCCGCTTATCTACATACGCGTGTAACTCTAATTAGTTGAACGAGAAATCGCAGGTTATGAAGTCATACGCGTGTAACTGTAATTAGTTGAACGAGAAATCGCGGGTTATGAAGTGAATCGGTGCAACAATGCCCGCTGTACGAGCTCCAATTATACGTACGTTTGTCCTCCTATGGATTCAGGCAAATGGAATCTCACCGAGTATTGTTCGTCCAGACACGGAACGATTCTACTTGTTAGGCCAGGAACCCTTCGATTGTTAAAAATCTGTTGCACGATTAAACGTCATTGTCGAGGAGAGATTGTTTACGTATTTTCCAGCTATGGTTCGTACTCCGATAGAATAGGATACAGTTAAATCATCCCCTCTTACACGGAACGACAAATGCAGAAACAGCGCTGTGTCGCGTGTTACGCGTGGAATGCGACTGTACGTTCCAGAACGTGATTCGCGAGCAAAGAGCATACGAGTCTGCGAAGTAAGAGATAATTAACCCTCCGTCTGTACCCTGGATTCGTTTTCGACCAGTAATTTTACGTAATTCTCCTTTTTCCTTTTTGCCATACCTCTGTTTAAATTCCGCTTTGCTTCGACAAAATTTAAGGTAACGATAACGTAACGTGACTGTGCCGAAGCGGCTCTCGCTTCTAGGAAAACTCTACACCCGCTCTGTTCGGTTTCTCTAGTCATCGAAGCCATCGAGAGTCGTTTAATACTAGATCAATTCGAAGGGCCACTCAGACTCATAGCCTTCTTGGAACACGTCCTGTACAGATGGGCTATAGCCGGGTACAGACAGGCCGGTTTAAGAATTATACAAATACCCATAGGCACATGGCTTCGGGACTCTGTTAGAAGAGGTACATACATCGTGCTTGTACTTCTTTACTTAAATATATTTCTATTGTACGATTCATAGATTCGTAGATAACCTCGACAGTAACGATAGAAACTGTCGCGTGATATTTCGAACTCTTGGACGAACGTTCAAGGATTTTCGGAGGAATTTTCTGAGACGCAAACACCTAGAAAAATCGGCATGCGCTTGAACGACCCGGTGAACAGACGACGCGAGTAAAGATAAGGTTGCAGACGAAATGTCGACAAACGCTCACCCAGCCGCCACTATAAAGAAGTCCAATCTGTTCCAGGAATCAGCGAGATACGTTCCTTTGCCGTATATGCCCATGGCGACCATTTTGATTGTCATCTCCAGGGCGAAGAAGGCGAAAATGATGTCGTCGAACATCTGTAAGGCAGAAGGCCAACGCTGGCCGATTAGACGAACACACGCTTAACCCGAACGGGCGTAATTGATCAAGGACGCTTGAGAACAGCAGCGAGTTCCATTAGCTGTCGAACCACCAACTACTGCTCGATCGTGTTCGCTTCCCTTTTCTCTTTGACGCGTAAAATCAAACGTACAAAGCAGAACAAACAGTGCAATTGATCGATAATCCCCTCTTGCATCGAGACTTTCGTGCCTCGACATTTTTTTCTCTTTGAAGAGAGAAAGTTTCTTCGGAACGCTTCTTTTTCTACCTCTTTTCATTTTTCTTTCGGGACAAGTCAGAAAACAAAGATGGGACGAAAATGGGGCGCGACGTTTCCGAGAGAATCTGCGGGGAAATAGTTTCGCTGATTTCTTTATACGAACGTTAATCCGAATCGTTAGGTGTGTTGGATTAACGTTCTTAAGCCTCGTAAGATCGTTCGATCGTTTTTGACTCAATCTTGCCCTCTTAGCGATCGATTCTCGAACGTCGAAGGTAAGCGAAATTTTATGGCCACGCGAAGTTTGTTTTAATATCATCGTGGTACGCGGTGTGGTTGTTATTTGTAACCAACGGCGCAGACATTAATTTTTCCTCCTCTTTATATAACATCGAGTAGCGACGAAACGTTTCGTTCTGCTTGTTTGATCTTCTTAATTGTTTAACTTGAAATAGACACGAAGGATTTTTTTACCCGTGATGGCCTTTAGCGGTTGATATACTTTTTTCGTACGCTCGAGGAAAATGAGAAAGAAAATTGGCGACGATACGTGCGATTTGTCGTTTCGATTCTACATATCGAGAATATTCTTCAAATATTTCAAGATGTTTCCTCGTGATCGAAACAAATGGGCGATTGGAATAACAAAAACCTCGAGGATTGCAGCAACATTAAAATTCGAATTTCATTTATGGATTACGCAATAGAAATTTAATCTTCAAAATAGTGTTTATTGGTTTTTAGAATTTTGATCCATTTTCTCGATTAATTACTGGATTCGATGAAATCATGCGTGCATTTTTCCATTCCGCTAATACCGAATATCTTCAAATTTATTTGTGAAATAACGAAACATTTGTTCGTAATACGTGGCCGAGATCTGAGCGCAGATTAGTAGATATCAACAATAGGATACACGTGAATATCAGAGCTGACCCGAAACGAGGCGAAAAACAGGTTAACAACTCGGTAAATTCTATACACATATTCTGCATGGGTTGATAATTAAGTCGTATCACTAATTAAAATTATTCAGCGTAGCCGCGCACGGTGACATAAAAAGAGCGAAATAGGGAAGAGTGTTGCGTTTTCATTGCGCAAGCCGCAGTCGAAAGTGCAGCAACCTATAAATCGTGACGCACGGAATTGTAATTGCAACCTTTTGCCAAGGTAAATCTGAGCTTAACACCGCACCGTGACAAATGAAAACGAGCAGATAAAGGCCACCGAGATTCAATTATATCTTCTCTGGCCTTTCTCTTTTTCTTTCTTTCTTTCTTTCTTTCTTTCTTTCTTTCTTTTTTCTCTCTTCCTTATTTTCAATTATCATTCGTAATTAACGATGGCTGCAAATGGCTTTCGCAGATACGTACGAAGTGTACACAAAAGAGGCACGGCAAATCCATATTTATTTATTTATTTATTTTTTTTTTTTTTTTTTACTGTGGACAACTTATCATAAATTTAATACAAATGTTGTCAAATAAGAGCGAAGATCGATGACGAGTTTACGAAGTTTCGTAAACAGTCAAGTAAAGAATAGTTCTCGCAATGTCCGATAGGGTGCAAAAATATGTTTTATCGAGGTGAAATTGATTACTGAATTTTTCAACTGCTTATCGAGTTCTAGGACCGGATACGCGCTTGAATATTAATCCACCATAAAAGATTTGAACGATGTTGTATATTCGTCTATAAATATTAATTTTCGTACGAGAAAAGAGAAGCGGTACGTTCAAATATTTGAAGCAGATTCGATAAATTCCACTGAACTGTACAGACTGCAGTAGTTTCAGCTATGTTAAACGAGTCTGATTCTAATATTCCCTGTCTACTTCGCAGAGCGAAATCAATGAATGTTTCAACAGAGACTCGCTCGCTATCTTCGAAGCTACCTGTTTTAAAATCTTTAAAACTACAAAAGTCTTGAACGAAAGTGGCTATAAAAAATTTATGTAGAGAGATAAATAGATATACATACTTGCAATATTTTACAGCGATTTGTCACGCACTGATCGTCGACGCACGGTTGGTACATTCCCAGCGTGATGCAGTTTAAAAGAATTACCATCATGCTCACTCTTTCGAACCACGTGATGATACTGTGCTAAGGAAAATAGTTTTCTTCCGTTTCGACGATTAGTTAATCCGCTAATTAATAATTAGCTAGCCGCAAATTGCCCTGCTAAAAGTTACATATTATCGTTTAACAAACAAATGGAAATCGTTTGTAGTCGTTTCGAGGGTTCCATGCGTCGAGAAGATACACGCTGTAAAAATGCGTTTAAATGGGCTACAACGCGAGTTAGTAAAACTACATGACGATGCAACCAAAAAATACAAAACAGTGCAACAATTTGCATCGATATTGACAATTTTTAATACTTTGATACTTTGAATTAATGGAAATAAATTTCGTTGCATTTTATGTTCCAATAACATCGAATCACCGAGACACATTTCTCTCGCAAGAACGAGATCGTTAGCTCGAAACATAGTTGTACGGTTTCGTTCGTGTCAAAATATTCTGTCGTTTGGTTAATCAGGGCGAGCACTGTACGTAACTAGCAATTACGAGACAAAGCTCTTGTCAATTGTTCCCGTAGATAACGTTGGTTAATTAGAAATTCATTTTTATCGTAATATCAATCGCGGTCTGTAATTTTGAAACAAAGGCAAACTGTCGTTCATATTAATCGCTGTAGGGTAAGAATTTGCGAGACAAACAGCTTCTGAACATGTCAAATGAAATTGTTCTCCAGAGTAATTTATATTTATACGTTTATGTGTCCTCCTGTTCAATTTTTAACAAATTATTCTATCCGTAACATTTGATAAAAAAAAAAATATACAATAAAATTTGATAAAAAAAGGTATACAGTAAAATTTGATCCAGCCGCATCAGCTCGAATTATCGTACGTTAAGAACGTGTACCACTGAACGTATTACGTTGCGTCCCCTTTTTTCTTTAATCTTAAAATTGTCCACGTTCGTACAGGTAACGCGATATAAATAACTAATTTTCTGTTACAAATTCGTTTAAATATTTGGAATATTTGGAAAGAACCGTGGCAAATGTAAAGCTTGCACGTTTTACAGTGACACGATGCAACGTGCTATAGACTCTCCTTGGCGAAATTGCGTAAACGAAATTTTTTATCGTGTCCCGTAAATGACAAAGCGAAAGAACTGACTGGCCGCTTTAGAGTTTCCCCTCGACCAATCGTAAAATCAATGGATCTTTTTCTTCCGACGATATCCTGTCCCCTCGCCTAACGAATGAAAATTCTATTTCAATCGTTAATTATCGTACAGGAAATTTGTTTTGCCGGAAATGTTCTACGAGTCTCCGTGCGAATATTAAACGCATTAAACCCGAAAATATAACGAGAACGTGTTTTCGAGTTGGTGTGAGCGCGCGATCTCCGGTAAAAATCGAACGAGAGGAAAAAAATAACGCGTAAAAAGGGAGAAATTTTAACGCAAGTAAGCAAACGCGTTGGAAGAACAACCCTGTAAAGTGGAGTTTCGAATTTTGAGAACTTCTCGCCACTAAAATATGCGAAAAATATTCATGCTCCGAAGTTAGACGAAACACATTATTCATGGAACTTTTTGTCGCCTTCGGTGAACGGAGAAAAAATACGTTTACCGTTCAAACTCGATTTTTTACGATTCCACGACTTTAGCCCTCTCTCTCATCCCCTAGTGTCCCGTTGGATTATCAAAAATTATTACAAGTAACCAATAAACAACATACGTACGTACGACGTTCTGTAACGCGTTATCAGATGCAAATTTACATCGTTCTGAAAACAGTCGAAGAAACGACACCACAAAGGAAACGAAGGACGAAGATGGCTGAGATTAATTTTTAATTCTCATACGTACATACATATATCGTTAAAGCGTCCGCAAATGCATTAACATCGGCAATCTATGTAATTACATTAAAAAAAAGAAAAAGTGAACGTACAATACACTAGGAAATGAAGAGGCAAGGAAAGAAGAAAGAAGAAAAGAAAAGGATCGAAAGATCGCTCGTTCAATTTATAACACACGCTTCGTTAACAAGTCGAAATGAACATCGTCGTCCTTCCGCGATAATTCGATTATGAAATAATTGAACGAGCTGGTATCGTAAAACAATATTACCCTTCATTTCCCTGGCTGTTACGTTCAATTGATACAACGAATGGACCAAACTGATGGTCTTTCTCTCTTTATATCTTCTCGATAATTTCTTGGCCCCTACCAATAGGGGGTCAGGGATATAGCGATCGGGGATCAGCGAATGCTTTACACGCTGGAGACCGTTCGAAACCGCTATTACCACCCTGTCACACCAATTTAGTCGGTGTTCTACCATTTCACCATCGTGTCGTCACAAAACGATCGATCGATGAGACAAGGCGCAACTGTAATCTTACAGATCGATCACGGTTGCCAAGTGACTATTACCTAAACACTATCCTCCTCGATGCGTGACTCGAGCTTTCGCTCGCGTCAGATAAACGACCAAATGATATTTCGCTGGTAATCGGCGAAAGAGTGGCCAGTTTTCTTTCTTTATCCAGGTCGTTCGCAAGAACGTCTGGAGACCGTCACGCAAACTGTCACGTTTCTACGCGAACAGAGTGGTCGTGCAATTTATAAAACCACAGCGAAGCGTGGTAAAACGATTTTCGTAAGGAATTATCGACAAATCCGTATCTGACAGAGCGATAAACGAAAGAAAGAAGAGCGTGGAAGAACCTGCGAGATTCTCTCGCTTCTCTCCTGATCTTCCTTCTTGTCAATTATCATCGCTCGTAATTGGTAGATACTTAAAGAGTGTATACGCTCCTACCCAAGGGATTGAAGTGCCCTTTACTTTTTGGATGAAACGAACGTTCTTGTACGAGTTTCTAAGAAAGCAGAATATCGTAATTACAACTTGCATTTTGACATATAATTAATTGCAGTTTCGATAACATACGGGATTGATACAGCGAATAAAATTGCGAGAATCGAGAAAAGAATTGAGGAAATTAGAACATTCGTCCACTAGATTCGGTCACGTTGAGAAGTAGATTCAACCTCGACGATGTTCGACTCCAATCCTCCGCATCTGTCACTTTCTTAACAAAAGTTTCTCCTTCGTGTAAATCGCTCTTCTTCGCTATCCTTCAGACTTATCCGTTAAAAGGTACGTTCGTCGTCTAATCGTCCGCTAAATTGTGCTCGAGTAAAATTTATAGCAGAAACGTACGAATAAAACTCAACGTACACGAACTTCGCAGTTATTGTAATATTTGAACAACGGTTTTGGCGCTGTCCTGGAAATGTCGATAAAACAGACATCGCGCACGTACTCCGTCGTGACGAGACGGAATCTCGATAAATCCTTTGAAATCTTAAAATCTTTATTTACTGTCGAGATACGCCGTGTTTCTAAATAAGAGCGTCGTAAAACTCTGGAAACGATAGCGAACGGCAATAAACGACAGCTCTCCGCGAGATTCATCGAAAATGCATCGAAAATAATTCAGAGCCGGAGGAGCTACAAGCAGTTTATCACGGACGCGTTCCCCTTGTTTTGTCTAATATCGCCTGTCATAAATTTTACATCGACGCTTTGCAAGAAACTTAGCGGGAAAGTAGGCAAGCGGATAGAACCGATAGCGAGACTGACTTAGAGACTCGGAAAAGTTAGCGATACGACGATTTTCGTCGCCGGTGTTGCGCTGCCTGGCGTGTGTAACGAACTGCATCGAAACTAGGCGATTGACCAACTTTCGTTCGTAGCGGCAAAGAGGAACGGCACGCGCGCAACGCGTACTCCGGCAACAATGTTATCGCGTACGCTTTTGTCGGAAGATTTACAACTTGCAAGGACGAGGCGAGCGTAAAAATTCGGGCCGCGGAGAACGCATCGTATAACGCGAATGTCACGAGCGTTGGAAACAACGTGGTCGCGTGAACTGGCATTTTATGGGGCGATAAAAGGCGACGTATTTCCAGTTACAAGGGAAAAGCGCGTGAATCGCGCGCCACGCTGCACGCAACGTATCGTTCCAACGCGATACGTTAACAGGCCACTGACACTACGTTGTTATGTGGCTAGCTACAAAAGGCTGACGGCCTCGCCCACATTCGAACGTTCCTCGCGTGAAGATGCTAATCTGCCGAGACAAAATGTCGATGATTACTTTGGCTCTTATACTCCGGTTAACGTATTAAAGGTAGCCAACCCTCGTCAGATCGATAAGATCGTTAACCAGTTGCACTTGATTTTTCGCTTGGTTTCTTTATACGCTCTCGTTATTTACAGGCACTTAGAACGGTAATAGATCGCTTCGTGTTTTATCCATGAAATAAGATGTTTTCGAATTTTTATACGCGATTAATGTTTATACGCGGGAAAAAGCCACCTCTTTGGATATGATAGATAAAATTCTTAACAGGTTGTTAGCCGTCGATGAGATCGAATATTTTTGATTATCTACGGCTTCTATGTCGAATCAGTCGAGTCTTGTACGTCACAGCACTTCCGACAACCAAGATCCTTCGTGTTCTTACACGTTGAACGTTAGTCGTGTAATTTATACGTTACGTAAGATGCTATTAGATTATACGTAACGTGTTATCAACGTGGCGTAACAAACATGCATGTATACACAACGTGTTGTTATCAATAAATGACGTGGAAAATGTTTCTTCGAAGTTGAATTTAGTGGATCGTCCGTCGAATTTCGTTCTGTTGTCAATCGCCAACCACGTTAACGAGGAAGACATTTCTCGACGTTAAGAAGATTTCTCATAAAAATATCAAGATGTCGAAAATATCACAGCGTTTACGGGAAGGAAATCGCAACTATATCTCGTCGCTCGTCGCTTAGCCTCTCGAGGCTTAGGCTTTAATCCTTTCGACAAGAAGTTAACTCCACTTTCGGGACCCTCTTCTATAATTCGGCGCGCAACAAAATTTACCACCTTTGCCCTTAACCCTTTCGACGACGCATCAGCTCGAAGCTAAACATTTTTCCACGTCTGTTCGCTGTAAGATCTTCGTGCGCATCGGTACACACATCGTACGAAAGATATTGTTCAATCACCGTATCGCTGCATCGATTATGCAAAAGGAGACACGAGATTTCAGAGGCGCGAAAATAGAATACATGGCCGAGGACGAATTTTAGTAAGTTTCAGTATTTGATAAAGTTTTAACCAAAAGTTTCGACTGGAACGTGTGATCGTAACGAAGCGACCGACAACGCGTCTATACGAGAGATACTTCAGATACTTGACATTCCTTTTCTCTGCGCAGCTTCTAAATTTGTTTCGTAGTTCGACTATACGTCACAGCACGCGTGCAACTATTTATTGTGCCGAATATTATCGACATTATCGATTATCAAATATTATTATTAATCTGTCAGATAGCCGAATACCTGGATACTAAATCATTGGAATAGTAGAATACCGAGACAGTCGAATAATAGAGCCGTTCTATTGCGACTGTCCAGCAGCTAGACAGAGACGTTCGAATAATCTAGCTATCTATCCTATATCGATGCTATTCTTTAATACGTCACCCGTAAGACAAATTAGCTGGATATTCGATTATCTATTAATATTATTATTATTATTATTATTATTATCATCGTCATCGTCATCATCGCTATATAATATATATTATTTATTATAATTATATATAATATTAGGTTGTCCCGAAAGTTTCTTTCCTATCGTAAGGAAATAATAGATGCACAACCTTTTTTCGTTTTATATTATTTTATCGAATCGTCTACGATCCATTTTGTTCTATTTCTACTATTACGATCGTACATGATTCGACAAAAGTAATATAAAGAAGGAAATAACGGTGCGTCCATTGTTTCCTTACAAAACGAAAGAAACTTTTCGGACAACCTAATGTATTAGCTTTATTACAGTATTTTATTATTGTATTATATGTTAGAGTAGATATATATAGGCAACGATCTATCTTGGATATACTGTTCATCGTTACTACGTATAATATCGTTCCTTTGAATTTTATTCTTATTACTAGCAATTAGCATCGCATTGTCCTAAACGAAGATACGTTATCTTAATGCTGCAGGCAAATTGCTCCGATTCTCATTGCGCTCTCTACGAAGCGCTGCAGTCTTTTTACATCCTCTTCGCTCTCGTAATTTGCCTGCTGCCTTTGTCAACGTATATTTTCATATTCGTATCGGCGGGAACGGAAGCGAATTATATCGTTGCACGTAATTGCCAATCTCTCTGCACGAATATATTAGCTTCCGATCGGAGCTGTCAGATCCCGAAGGTTAACGAATTAAACGCGGCGGAAAATCTTCATTTTCGGCACAAGGTGTTTCGAAAGTAAGTAACGTCCGGAATTAGGCTCGCGTCAGGCGTGTCGTATAATGGAAGAATATTTCTCCACTTTTGTTTATTCGCGTCTTGAAAGACGGCGAAATCGCGTGGTGTGTGAGCAGTATCCTTTTGCCCATTGATCGGCTCGTTTCTCGATAAAATATTCCTTTACGCGGTAAGATCAACAAGGCCGAATTGGCTCGTTTTAATCGCCCCAAGCGTAAACGGAACGTTGTATTTTTAAGAGAAATTTTACGACACGCTAAATGAGTCGAGGTTCCTTATGGAAATGAAATACCGAGCTTAAGAGATTACCCTCGAATTATTGGCCACTTAAGATCCTAGCGTTACGAGGGATTTTTATTTATTCAGGATGCTTTAAAGTAATATTTCAATTGTCACTCTTGCGCGAGAAACGGATCTTTCTTCGCCACTTTTATTTACTTGGTACGTTGAAAAGGGGCGGAATTTACTATAACGTTGTCGACGTTTATAGATACGACGACGGTGCTTTCGTTCGAACAAATTATTCCGAAATTGTCGTACAAATCTTAAATCGATGGTTTCTCGCAAGGCGAGCGAATCTTCTCCTCCTTTTTCCTTCTTTATCGTATCTATCAACGACCTGTAGAAAATTCGAATACATGGTCAAGGGTATTCTTTACACACGACGATAATTATTTTTAACGTATCTACTCTATTCCTTCTTTTTCTTTTTTCGTTAAAATAAAATACAAAATACAGAAACATTTGATCGTTCCGTTAAAAAAATTTGATCGTTTTCGAATTAATCGCTATTTCGATACAATCGTATACGCGTTGCGTTTAGGAAGAAAGGAAAAGGCAGACTATTACGCAATCTATTACTATGAAGTATCGACTCGAGCCAAGATTGCGCAATCATAGGTTAAAGTAGGTGTTAAATCGATCGTGTAGGATTAATTCCTAGATTAGCGAAATCTCCGTTCTTAATACCGTTTAATTGCCGTCTGTAGATTTGCATGAAACGCTTTGCAAAATTGTCCCAACGATTTAAGCCGTGTGAAATAAACCCATTAAAATAATTTACGTAAACTTCCTTTAATCGAAATTGAATTTAACTTTATCTCGGTAGCCGCGCGCTTATCGCCGGCAACTGTGAAATAATAATTAACCGCTGCGAAAAGTTGATCGCGAAACAAATAAAAATCCACGAGTCAATTTCTAGGCGTTATAAACAAAGCTGATTGTACTCGATGAAGTAGCAATAGGAAAATGGTAAAATCATACGGCACAAGTTTATAATTCTGTAACTTGACATTTACCAGTTCGTTACTATTATTAGTTAGTAAATCATTGTGCACGAGGGCCCCGTGAATAATGTTGTTGACGCAACGGTTGCGTCATTCGTTTCCGACGAGATGGCCTGATATTAGGGAAATCAAAAAAAAAAAAAAAAGAAAAAACGCCTCGAAGAAAGAAGGAAAATCGGCGATGCGTCGAAAGCAGAAACTATTAAAGCAAAGACGTTCGTAAAACGTTCTTGTCTTTTTCTTAGCAAAAATTATTAGCGATAGAGACGTTTCCGAAAAAAAGAAGAAAAAAAAAAAAGGAAAAAAGAACGCGAAAGTAGCGCGTTCCATCGGTGAATATGATAAATTGCCGTAAATTGAGCACCAAGTATTACGGAAAAGCCGGTCGAAGAAGGTGGATCCCTTCGTACTTGAGGCGGGCTAACGTTAGAACTGGACCTGACGTTGATGGGAAGGTGATAGAATTCCAAACATAAATTTCCAATAGGCCGCGCTATTGTAGGAACGGGCAGAAGCTTCCCGGCTCTCATTTTCACGGACATACATCAAACGAATTAGATCGGACGCGTTATACAGACAGCGGAGCTATTCGTTCTGCTGCTTGGAAAATAAATCCCGCGGGAATTCGCAGCGAAGCTAAATAATTCGTAGGTCAACGCGATTTACGTCTGGATATTTATCATGGAAAAATTGATCGAGTACGAGTCTCCGGAAGAACTGTAGGTCAGAGGGAGGAGGAATACTTCTCGTAGGGAATGATAGCGTTATATAAAGCTTCGTTGAGAGATCGGTAACCGACCGTTGCCACCGTTCGACACGCCGAACTGGAAGCTTCCACGTGCAACCCACGTAGAATTTATATATAGAATTCGATCAACCAACCCACCCTTCGATACTAGTGACAATTAACGTGTGCCTTAACGTCGAAACTCTCGCACGTCTTCTTCGCGCTTCTGTCTTGCATTACACGGAGATTCACGGTCGAGAGTAACACACCTTGCGAAACGACGTTCGCGTAATATCGACTTTGCTGTTTGCTATTGGCGTATGTCCGCGTACACTGCGTCTTTCTTGGTCAATTTTTCATTTACACGTACGCACAGGTACGTGTAAGTTTTTTTTTTTTTTTTTTTTTGAGTAGACTTCGCTGTTGACTCTATGGCTATATATGGATGACTATATGGATGTATGTGGCAGCTTACGAGAGTACGTTTTACGAAGTATTACGTAACGTATACATTGTACGCGTTATATAAAACATTTTGAAATTTCGCTGCCACTATAATAAGACTCCAATATCAACGTCATAGTGTTAAAGTTTGAAGGAAATCCGACAATGTATACGCAGAAGCTACGAAATATTTAGCGCGAGTATATATATATATATATATATATATATATATATATATACTCGGGATGATCGTAAAAGACAAATTTCTGACAAATTGCGAGAATTCTGCAAAGCAGATGCGCCGTGTTCTGTTTAGAAAATCGATTGCCGTCGTCACGCCAGGGCTCGGGCTCGCTTTCACCGCTATCTTTTATCGAATTCGAAAGCGATAGCCCGGATTTGAGCGCCTCGAAGCCGATGACGAGGACGCGAGCTTCTAAACGTAACGAATTAATCGTCGGTGAACAGATGGCGAAACTGCGCGCAGAAAGTGGAGAAACGTCGACGCTCGTGTACGCGGGGCGTACTTCGTCACGGCGCAATAAAATACACACGTCCGCGGAAAGAGTTTGATAATGGAATCGTGAGATCAGTTTTACGTACGAACCCTAACACGCGGACGTCGTTCGGATCCTTATCTAAATTTATGACCCGGCGACCACCAATCTCGGATAGTCTCTGACTGGCAAACTCCATCCAACGACCTTCGAGAGTTCAGGGTGTGTCGTTTTAGATAGGTTTCGAGGGACTTGACAGAAGTAACTAATAGGAACAGGGTAGGCTCGCTCTAGTAGCCTATAAAGAGACAATTTTTCTTTTTTCTTTTTTCTTTTTTTGTATTTCGAACAACTCCTATTGCAAGACGAATCTTGCGAAATATCGTAACAGGTAGTTACTAAAGCGAGCAATCTCTTAGACTGTGAATAGACGCGCGATTTACCGTAATATTGTCACAAGATTGAACGTTCATAGAGCGCAAATTAAAAAACGGACCGAAACGACGAAAGGTGAAAATCGTTGGAATTGAAAAATTGTTCGAGAGTATTCGTAAGAGAGACGTCGATCTTGCGAGTATCAACGATTCGTTCGATTCGGTCTTTCTTAACAAACTTGCGATTGATCGACGATTAATCGGTGGAACGAAATTAAAAAGGTCAAAGACGTACGTACTTTGGAAGATGTTTCAAAAGTATATTAGGTACATCAACTAAGGTGTACTTGTTTGATATATTACTTCAGCTCTCTTAATTAATCTTTTAACGACTAAATGGATTTTACTTTGAAAACGCGACGTTCGTGCCTTTTGAAGAAGGCACGACATTCTAAAGTAGCTAGACTGCCTTTAAAATTGGACACCGTATAGCTAAGTACGGTCAGGATTACGAACCTTTGATGTATGCAGCTTTCAAACATCTGTTTCTTTACAAAAGCTCGGAGCTTCTTCTTGTATATTATTCATTTATGTGAATTCATTAATAGCCGTGTAAACGGTCCTCGAATCCTCCGCGATAATATCGATCTTCGTATTTCGTCTATATATTGTAATTACGAAATACGACGCGTATACTTTTTCAGAAGCGTTTGCTCGCGTTTTTCTTTTATCTTTTTACTTTTCTTCGGACGGTCTCGAGAAAGCGAGTAGCATTACGGTAAAAATGCTACTGTGTAAGGATGATCGTCGAGTTTATAGAATTCAGGAGAAGATCAATTTAAGTGGAGCAGAAACAACGGAAAGTAAGGAAAGTAATAAAATAACAGTCTTTCAAAGTTAAAAGTTAGTTTCGCGCCACGAGAGAAGTTGCGTATTGGTAGTCACCTTACATCCGAGTGAAAAAGTTAGAATATTTATTTAGGGAAAAGTCACACTTGTTCCGGCTTCCAAACACTTTAATCTTTCCTTTGCACTTGCCTTGTTCGGATACTACGCCAAACTATAATATATCTTTGATCAACTTCTGCCTATACTACTACTACTACTACTACTACTACTACTACTACTACTACCATAACAACCATACATTGGCCATATTCTTTGTAAATATAATATACAATGCATGGAGTATCTATCGACACAAATAAATAATTTTTCTGTCACCTTGCCAGATCTATCTATCGTATCTATCGCCTTCTAAAGAGGCGAAAAATGTAAACATTACAGTACCACCGTAATTAAAGAATTGTTATTCGTTTCGCCATTCGTGGTTCAAACTATCTCGAAGTATCGATCAATTATATCGACGATAACGTGCATCGACGAGCATCGAAGATATTAAAATATAGCGACACGTTCGAATCAAAGATCCCAGCAAAGTCTGTTCCACGTACACAGCTTTCTATCTGGTATTCCGGTATTAAGCCAACTCGAATCTACTTGGAAGATTCGTACGCTTGGAAGCCGACGAGAAGACGGGCGAGACACGCCGGACAAACGGAACAGCGTGAAACTCGTACTCTGAATATCTCATCGACGGAAACGAACGACTTAAAACCGTCTCGAAGCGCCGAAGACCGGACGATGCGCGTGCACGATGGAAATTGTCGCGAAGGTTTAGCGATGGCGAAACCGGACGAGACGTTTCCTCGGACAAATCGCGAGAAACCCGCCGCGTTATCTACTTTCCACAAACATACGGAGTGTGTCCGATCAATAAACGGCTGGCCTCCGCCAGGCTCTCTCCTCCGGTGTAACCGTCGAATCTTGCCGCGGCGCGGCTCGCGCCGCCAATGCAAAAAAAAAAGAGGGGAAGGAAAAAAGAATAGGTAGAAGCGGAACCTGCGAGTTTTTCGCAACGGTGGCGATGTTGGTTCGCGTCGCGTCTACCCGTTCGGATAAAGACACGAGCAACAGTTTGCTTCGAAGCACCTCTGTGTTGTGTCTTTTTGTGCCTCTTTGTGCCAGGACGCAAGAGAGCCGGTGGCGGACGAAGAATAAACTGGCGCAGAGGTACACGGAACGATTCCGAATGCGAAGGTCTGCCGACGGTGAAATTCGGACGGAAGCGTTTCAAGCCACGTACACCGCGACTCAAACCGTCCGTGCTTCGCCTACAGGCGAAAAAATAACGAAGCCAGGATTCCATACGCTATTTATGATTGAGCGTGTGTACACGATGAATTATTCCGCGTTTCAGCAGAGGCGGAGGAAAAGTAAATTTAGTCACGCAGCTTCCGCGAACGTGCGAGAGAACAGCCGAGAGTCTCGTCGGTCTTCTAGGTCACGAGATGCACGATTATCGAGCGTGATTCCACTCGTCGATCAATGTTTCGACGGAAGAGAATTATTATTAATTAGCCTGCGCGCGAATTATTTTATTTCGTTCGTTTCGCTCTATCGCCGCCTCGCGGCTAAAAGACCGTCTCCAGTTGTCTCTTACGTCACTGCTTAGGACGATTCTTTATAGCAATGGATGTATTTAGTAGCCGCGTTGGATACCTTTCGTAGAGGTATTACGAGCGTTGATGAGAAACGATTTGAAATTTCGTTGGCAGCGTAACGAGTTTAGCGTTAGAGCAACGACGATAATATCGATAACGTTACAAAGCAACGTGGTATTGTACATACCGTAACGCGCATTATATAATGCGTTCTGTAATTGACGCGTTAAAACGTACTATGTATTGCGGGGTATATTGTAGGGTACGTGTATCAAGTAAAGGATTTTTAAATTTCGTTGGCATTGGCAATAATATTGGTAAAATTTCAAAGCAACCTGGAATTATACGTATCGTGATGTGTATTATATAACGCGTAGAACAATAGGCGTACCACAGTCTATTATGTATTACATACATATTAGATGCATTGAATAAAACATTTTGAAATTTCATTAGCATCGTAACGATATATAATAATGTTATACGCTGCCATAATAATATTGATCAAACAGATCAATCTGAAAACGTATATATACTATACGTATTATGTAAAATGTATCGTATACCGACCTACCAACGTTCTATGTGTTAATTAATACTACGTATTAATTGATACATTAATTAATATTATTTTCGCGTTATTGTTACATATCGTGCATATATTAAACAATCCGCTCTGTCAAAGAACTTTCTCGTAATAGACGCAAAGTTTGATATATGACGAAGTTATTGTTATTGTTATTATTATTATCATCATCATCGTCGTTATCATTATTGTCATATGTGTTATATTCCATCTGTCGTACGAGACATATCGATATTCCATTGTCGCTACGATGAATCCACTGAATCGATGAAACGATTATATTAATTACATAAATTTCGAAGCAACTTGAAGACGCGCGTATCGCATATTTAATATGAAACGTACACGTACAACGTATTTGTGAGTTTCCTCTAAGGGGTAGAATTGAAATTTAAACGCGAGAAGTCTGGGATTTTGAAATGTTGAGCACTTGGTGGCCGGTAGCGTGATTATCGCCGTATGCGAGGGTGAAAGGCACTTGATTCCAGGAAAGTTTTAATTGAGGTGTCAATCACGAGGACAAAACGGTAAATCCTATAGTTAGCCTACGTTATCTACCGTTTGCTCTTCGTCGTTCTTTCCTTCTCGCGCGTTTTTATTTTCTTCCTTTTTTTCTTTTTTCTTCTTTTTTCTTCTTTTTCTTTTTTCAGACCGAACGCGAGGACGTAAATTGTCATCAACCTTTTGAAACGACTGCTTCGAATTCTAAAATATCGGAAACTCGTTGCCTCCGTTATTTTAGGCTTTCCACGCTCTTTTTTCATCTATTTTTAACAAATCCCAAATGAACGTGCTTATATTTAGTAACTGGAATATTTTCGAAACGGATTAATATCCGTCGATGTTCGCGCTGTTTAGAACGAGATTCCTCGCTGAAAATATCCTAAACTAAATATATTACAACTTACGAGACACATTTCCGTGGTAACCGACGATATTCGCGTTTCACGATCGCAAAACTTTCCTTTATTGTCTTCGTTGGCCAGTTGGATTTAATTAATCCGTTGACCTTGAGAATTATTTTTAGAAAACGCCTCGCCAAGCATCCCATGTAACGCGTTCAGCTTAAGAAACAATGCCGTTAACATCACGAAATTTCAAACCACGTCTCGTTAGAATCTCCATCGACCCTTCGTACAGTTGACTTTGCTTTCCTTCGTTAAAAATCTCGCGATCGACACGCAGGAGCGAGCGCCTCCTAAGATATTGATCGTTTCTGCGATTATCAAAGAATAGCAGAGAATAAATACATTAATAATAAATAAATAAACGTATCCGTGTCACCGTGTGTATGTTCAGAATATTCCATAGATCTCTCCGCGAATATCAGTTGGAAAAGTACGCTGTGCGTGATTTTCATTTTAAGGTCGATCGACGAGGAAACTGATTTTCTCCCGATGCTAACGATATCCTCGCTAATTATTTTTATTGTACAAATTAAACGTAACTCCGCTTCTTACTTGACCTACATATCGAAGGCTGACGCTCCACAGTTTCGTTGTCTGCAACGTTCACTTGGGTAGTATTCGTTAAAGCGAAGCGTCTAGCTGCTTGTAAATCGAAAACGACACACCATAGCCAGATTAATAACCAGCGTGAAATCGTCAACTAAAATTATTCGCGATGCGAAACGTTGAAACATTTGAAACCTATAGTTTCCAGAATATGTCTCTCGCTCTTGTTCATTTCTACCAAAAGAATTACGAGCAGAAAGGAAGCCGACTAAATCGAATTTAACAAGCGAATTGAAATCTCTATAGGCCAATATAGAGGCTAATAACGCTTTCAGATGGGCGTATTGTTAAAATCGAAATAAGAACAAAAGGCGACCTGATTCGTCAAAGCGCAATACCAAAAAAAAAAAAAAAAAAAGGGAATAGATAAGCGAATTTTAAGAGATCGCGCGATTCCACAAATGACACCATCGATATCGATGAAGAGCTCTTCGGATAATTATATTTTTTATTCGTCGCAGTAAGTGCAACGATCGTTGACGCACGCGATCACCGTATTACTATCGTCGTCGCTGTGATCGTAACGATGCAGATGCGGATAAAACGTATTGCTGCATTTCGTCTCGTCGTTCGCGGCCAAATACCAAAAGCGTTTCGCGTGATTTCAATGCGCAAAATAAGACACGCGTACGCTTTTCTTCGCACCGTCGTCCTGTTGGCGATCGAAGATACGAAACGAAGATACGAAAAATCGATACTTTGGACGTCGAGAATCTTTGAATGAAATTGTTGAGTTAAATTTTGAATCAAATCGTACGAGGGGAAAGTTCGTTTTGAGAGTTTAAAACCGTTGGTCATGCGTGTTTCTCCGAACCAAGAAACGAAACTGTAACGACGACGAAACCAAAGACTTCCGTTATCGCGCTTCTAAAGTGAACATTTTCTAGACGAAGAGATCCGTCGATTACTTTTAATCGACAGAATATAAAATGAAGTTCGACGACGTAACCGATCTATAAGAAAAAAAAAAAAAAAAAAAGAAAGAAAGGAAAGAACAAGGTTCGATCGTTAAACGTAATTTCCGATGTCAA
The DNA here is from genome assembly GCA_014737385.1 of Bombus superbus. Taxonomy (NCBI): domain Eukaryota; kingdom Metazoa; phylum Arthropoda; class Insecta; order Hymenoptera; family Apidae; genus Bombus; species Bombus superbus. Next base: position 8,345,713 of record JACXIK010000019.1, on the reverse strand, counting down.
ACAATTACGAATATATCTGTCCACGCGTCGAACTAATTCTCGTTTCTTCCACTGAATCGCCAACTAACCAAACGAAACAATAACGACGGACACGCGCAAACGCGGCCGCGCTTTCTACCGCGCTCACGTACGCGCTTCCAACGTGTTGCGAATCTTTATCGAATCGAATATAATTTTCTCGCTACTTGGTACCGGACTATCAGCGACAACAGCTGTCTGAACCAAATGGGCGATTTGTCCCCGTGAGAAATTCACCTGTTGGAAAATACCATTGTGTTTCATGAATATAAAACTACCCTAAGAAGGAAAGCTCAGGAACGCGCGTTCATAGGTATATTAGATTTTAAACTTTCACGATGATCAGATATCGCGTTCGTAATTGGAATTACGCGGGGAATTACGCGTTTCGCGAATATTCCAGCTCGCTGCTTCAGACTCGAGGAATCGCCAGTCTATCGTCCATACGGTGGTAAAAAATTCTTCGTCTTCGCGTAGTCTTCGTAAGTAGTCATTTAAGGGCTAAAGTAAACGCGTAAGAATTGAAACTTTTGGCCAATTATATAGCTACGAAACGCCATGTACGCGATCTATTAGGTCGTGCCGAAAGTTTCTTTCCTTTTGCGAGGAAATAACAGACGCGCAACCTCTTTTCGTTTTATATCGTTTTATCGAATCGTCTACGATCCATTTTGTTCCATCTCTATTATTGCGATCATACGCGATTCGAGAAAAAGGTATAAAACAGAGAGAACGTGGTGCATCCGTTGTTTCCTTACGAGGCGAAAGAAACTTTTCGGACAACCTGATACGACGTGAAAGCGTGCTACTGGCTCGTCGATGAAAAATCGACCAGGGGTAACGATATCTCCGAGGATGTTCTTTCTACCCTTTTGCCGATAACGCCGTTGTTTCATAGGTTCTTGAGCCGTTAACACAAAGAGGGGAACGTGTCGGATTTGTAACACTTTCCGCCGGAGCAAGAAACACCGATAACTTTTATCTCTCGCGCCCGCAAACATTCAGGCCAGTGTCTTTATCTAGCGTGATGCGGTGGATACGCGAGCCGATAAGACGCGTGCACGGAATAAACGAATGGAGTGGCTGGCGGCTTTGATCGAGCTCGGGGATATAGCCCGGATACAACGTCTGCTGTGCAACGGCAAGAAAATGATGTTCCAAGGCGGCTCGTTGTCCCACCTCCCCTCTTATCAATCCCGGATCAACGACAAGAGCAGCGCATAAAGAAAAGCTAGTTCCATTAAGAAATAGTTTCTTTCTTGCGTAACAGGTATCGGTTATATCGATCCTCTATAAAGGAAATTTTTATTAATGGACGTAGAAGATGATGAGCGAGCAATTTGGTCGATTGGCTCGAAGCAACTGAGAGAAACGAATCTCGATACTTAATATTATTTTCGATCGACTTTCGTTCATCGGATACGACGAAATTTCACATTGCAGAGTGCACTTTGTGTTTTAAGCGACGATGACCGAGCGATTTCTCGTCGTTGTCGTCCTAGCTACATCGAACAATTCTGTATTCCGGGATCAACGTACGTAGAGCGCGCGTTGCGAATCTCGCGGTTGTTACGTGAATCCTCGTGACACGCGTTTTCATCGAAAATCAAACGGACGATTCTCGCGTCTTACGCGTTTGTCAACGCATGCGTGTTATTTTAATTGAAAGAGCCGTGCCGAGATCGATGCGAGCCAAGTTATTAGGATCGCGTCGAACAACGGGACCAATTGAGGGTTCAACGAGCGCGTCGATACGCGGCGATGATCGAGAACAGGCGTTAACGATAGATCGGAAAGAGTAAACGGCACGAGAGGAGAACTCGAGAGATACAGTGGCTAGCGAAAGTGTTTCTTTCGACTCTTGTAGAAGCTCTCTCTATGAATTATAGACGCGTTACGAAACATTTTGAAATTTCGCTCTAACAAGATCGCGATCGCGTCGATGAAGTTTCAAACGAGTCCGAAAGTGTCTGTGCAAGTTACTTCACCGAGATCGCTGAAAATATCGTACTTGAGACGGTCAATCACGCGTCACGCTGGTAAGCCACGGTATTTAACGAGACTATATATCTGCAGCGAGTATCTTGCAACTTCTACGCGCATTTTCAGATCGGTCTCGACTTTCTATCCTGACACTCGCCTTTCGTTACGGTGACAACGAAATTTCAAAATATACGACACATTTTAATACCTGAACGTGTAATCCGTTTTATATAATACACGCAACATATATATATATATATATATGTAATAACACGTATTACGATTGACGCGTATTGAAACGTCTTTTGTACATCACGTACATCGTATGTATCGTGTAAAACATCTTGAAATTTCGTTGGCAAATTTCAACAGCAACGAGACCATTTAGAATTGTCTATATATATATATATATATATATATATATAATTTGTAGAATAATATTAATAATAAATTGATTAGTATAAATAATATAAATATTAAAATAATAGTAATTAGATCTTTAACAGTAAAATATGGGTGGAAATCAATTATATATATATATATATATCACTTCCAAATTTAGATGATCTCTAGACAATTCGAAGTGGTCTCGTTGAAATTTGCCAACGACATTCCAAGATGTTTTACACGATACACGCGATGTACGCGATGTGCAAGACGTAATACGCGTTATTATAACACGCGCAACGCGTACACAGTATGCGCAAGTGGGTTTAAAGATCGACCGATATCATCAGGATAATCGTGTCTGGTTACGCAGCTAATAAAATCTCGAAACGTTTTATACAACGCGTAGAGAATTTGCCTCTGGCAAGCGTGGAAATACTTTGCCGAGCCGCTGCAAACGACGAAGAAAAGGATTAGTCAGTCGGTGAGAGAACGCGGTGATACGAAGCCGAAGAAGTGTCAGGGACGGCGATCGGAGAAGAACCATGCTCCTTTCGAATTCACTGTTCTCGCGATACGACCGATCGATCCAACGAAGCTCGCCGAGCCTGGAGACCTAAATCTCGGTGAAAATCCACCCTTACGTTCATCCGCCTCCGCTATTTCTTTTCCTTTTCTTTCCTTTCGTTCCGCCTCTTCTTCTCGCAATCTCCAGCATCTTCTATGATTATCGATGATTCGTCGCGTTTCACGCGATCGTGCCACGGCCACGCGAGATCGACGAATAAATGTGAGGGATAAACGAATTGTACTCCCTTCGGACTTTGCCACGGTTTTCGTGCAAATAGGCAGATCCTCCGACTTTTTGGCAAAGTCGCATCGAGCGGAGTTCCGCGCCGAAGACAAATTCCACCGCGATACGAGATTTTCCGGCAAGTAGGCGCGTCGGCAACGACTCGAAGGAATCTCGCTGTGGCGTGGAATGGAATTAACGTCCGGCTCGAGCAATTTTACGCGAACGAAATTTACTTATCGCCATCGTTCTCGAGTACTTGAACATGTGCACGATGTTTCTCTATCGTCCATCTTCTACCTCTTGCCATAACCGAGATAAAATACTATACTATCGCCAAGTTGAAACTGCAACAAGAAGTACACCTGCATCCTTTTATGTCCGTAACGAATACTTAGTAGACCTATGCAAGTATATGTATAGTATCTCGTAAAGCATATGTGAATTTTTAAAACGTGACTAAAGATACGTCGTATTCCTATCTCTAGTAAAATACCAACGTTGAAAAAACGCGCTTAACGTCGCTTCATACGAATACCAGTGATTTCTATCTGCCCCCAATTACTCTTCTCAACGTTGACAATATAAGTACGTCGTGTTTCTATCGATCGTTCTTCATTGTGGTTTTCGTCAATAATGTTCGTTCAGTAATGCGATCGATCGAAATAAGATCAAACTGAAAATTGGACGAAACAGTTTCGTTGGAAACGTATCAGGTTGTCCGAAAAGTTTCTTTCGTCTTGTAAGAAAATAACGGATGCACCATTATTTCCTGTTTTATATTATTTTTGTCGAATCACGTACGATCGTAATAACAGAAATAGGAGAAAATGGATCGTAGACGATTCGATAAAATGACATAAAACGAAGAAAGATCGCGGATCTGTTGTTTCCTTACAAAAGGAAAGAAACTTTCGGCACAACCTGACATTTGCGTCTGCGATCGTCGCGGCATCCACCGCGTGCTTGCGACTGCTAGGCGCGATACTCGTGCTAGCGTGATTCCACCGAGAGAGAAATTTCGTCGTAACGACGAGCGACGAAAGATTCGAACGCGCGTTCCGAAGAAGAGCGGTGCCGGAGAAGCGAGACAACCGGGGGAATCCGAGACGAAGAACTCGTTGAAAAGTGGCAACGAGACATCTGCGCCGCTCGAAACACGCGATGATCGATTACTTCCGCTTATCTAACGATCCATCGGTAACCTCTGTCAGCTGTTTCTCGTCGATGCCTGGAATCTCATTTACCGAACGCTTAATAGACAATCAGCCGGCCGAAGCGGCCGAGCAAATTGTTTCGATCGACTGCCACTTCCGGCGGCATTCCACGCTGTCGAAGATTGCCTCGTTGACGCTTCGGTCATTCGATTATTTTTCACCCGTTTGTAATGGAGTTCGGAGCCCGTGTCGTCGTCGTCGACGACGACGCGCGCCGCATCGAAAGCAAGAGGAAGAAAAGAGGTCGCCGGGCTCCAGGATCGGACAATATCGACGAGCGTCGTTGCGGGGCCGACGTGAATCGTTTCGTTCGGTGTCGCGTCCGGCTCCATCGCCGGTGTCCGCGAAATTACCTAATCGATGACTCCCGGACATCTTCGTTCTGTTTCTATCTCTTTGCGATCGTCGCGCGTCGATCGAACGACCGATTACCAATTTTTACGATTATTTATTGGCTTTTAACCGGTTGGCCGAAACAGCGTTGCTTTCCGTTACGACGAGTATACTCGTCACGCGTGAAACGTAGTTACAGCTCGCTGTTTGAACTGCTTACTTCTTGCGACACCGTTTTAGGTACACGCTTTTCAAACGATAAGTACAACGTGATAAGAGTTACGTTTCTATATCTCTCACGAGAGAACATTTTTAACTACTTTAGGCTACTGCCAAGGTGGTCGATCCGTGCTAGCAACTTTTTCTTTTTCTTTTTTTTTCAGGTCGGTTAAAGCGGTTATTAAACGGTTAAAGAAAGAAGTATATACGATGCGATATTTCGCAAAAATGAAATGTTGTGGCGTGGTAGATATATTTCGATGTATGGCAACTCACGAAGCATATCGAATGGCTCGGGGCCTGCAAAATACATCGAATGGCTCGGGGCCTGCAAAATACATCGAATGGCTCGGGGCTTGCAAAATATATATAAAATTCTCGCGATCCTGTTTTGTAACGGTACAAGCTATACAACAGTACGCCAAATCGAAAGTCACGTCCGAAGTAAAAGAACCGCTCCGTTTTTCCTACAGCTGTCGATTCCGCGTTATCCAAATTGTACAAGGAAATATTTAACATCCGAGATCGAGATCTCGCGTTCGGCGATTAATTTATCGCGAGACAGCGAGAGAAACGCAAAGTTCCAAAGTAGATTTTAGAAAATAGCGTTAAACTCGTGGAGTTAATCGGGGCACAGCTTCTAATTGCGAGAACCCGTTCATCGGACTGTCGCACACGTTCCTGATCGCACCATCTGATCTGGCTCGCGATCCGATAATACGATTTATAAAGCGCGCTCCTTCGGCCAATTTTATTTTACGATGCGAATATAAAATATGACTTTGATATAAAATCCAGAGATTATTCGAGCGATAAGCTTTCTACGATGCACCTTCAGCGACTGATTTTTCTTTTCTTCTTTTCTTCTTTCTTCTTTTTTTTTTTTTTTTGTTCTCTTCGCGTTATCCGTACGAACGACTCCGTCGTCTTACCGGTATTCCCGTTTCTTTGGAAACGACCGTTATGTCGAGGTCGATCGAACGATAGAATATCGAACCATTGCATCCGGTTGCAAACGGGAGCATCGCGAAAACCGTGGCAGCAGGAAGCTTAGAAACGTCAACGAGCGTGCAAGTAGATGCGACTACGCCGTGTCTGAATCATTTATCGGACAATAGTGGTATAACGCGATGATTAAGCAGACGTGTCCCGCTGCATCGAATTCGCGCTCCTCGCAGGTTGCGATTGTACGAGGATGATATGGCGTGAAGTTGAAATTCTAACGTAAACCGCGTCTCTGTGAGACGAGCAGAGACGCGAAGCTTTGTCACGTGTTCGCCAATCTTTGCCGAGACGGTGTGCACGACCATATTACGTCTGAATTTACTAGCGAACGATGAGGCTCGTTTATACTTTGTCGCGTACGTATCTTTGTTAACATACGTATACGAACGAACGAACGATTTCTATCGTATTGACGAATCGACGACCAAATTGACGACGCAACAGACAGCAAAATATCAGGAAGCAAATTGTTCGGGCCGCTGTCGGAATTGCGCGCGACGATTTCTCCGTTGGTAATATTAGGACAAGTTATGAATCGAGTTCTAAATTATAGACTTTCTTTCTATAAATTATACTCTTTCGTTCTTCGACGGATAAGACGATCGGATAATTTTTCGAATTTCTAACAATCGCTCGTAAAATTTCACTCGCTCTACGATCTCTGTTCGAACGAATCTCAACGATGCCGCAAAGATTCTGCGAATGCTGCGGTCTTTCTAAAAGTTACCTCGACGTTAGAATTTCGTGACGACCATACATAACGATATTATATAGAAGGATGCACGACCACCCAAATAGAATAGAAATCTAATAAGGAGGAAAAGAGAAACGAAATTTTAGCTGAGAAACTCGGAAAAATCTCTGTCGCGTCGCGGATATTCTCTACCTGGGCGTCGTTAGAAAATTGAACTGCGATAAAGAGGAAGAAAGGAAATTTTGTCGCGAGAGAAAAAAGAAAGAAACGAGGTATGGGAAGAAATTGCGAAGAAAGAAAAAGGCGCGAGATACAGTTCCGTGGCGATGGAAGGAAACAACGCTTGCGGTGAAAGGTTTGAAAGCAGGCAAGTGACCATCGACGTTAGATTCGAGCGAGAGAAGAAATCGACGCCAGGGTCCGGTAGATGAGCGTTCGTTGAAGGGACGCGGTATATAGTACATAGGGTAGGATAGAGTATAGGTAAAAAGGTACAAGGGAACGTTTGTTCAATTTCTACGGGCAAACGAGAGAGGGATAAAAGCGGTGGAGAATTGCGAAATGCTTGGCCCGCATTCGCAGTAGTTCCAGTCGTCCATTGTCCGCGTGCACAATGGGAATCTTTCTAGCGACGCTTGTTGCTCGGATGCTAGCTGACTAAACTTTGCCCGCCGACCACGTGCGTCCTGCACACCCCGCAATTTCGCGCACAAACAGACACGTATACGAGACGTGTATAACGTTGCAGAGGGAAGAGAAGGAAGGAGGCAGAAATACGTAGAGACAGACGTGTGTCAGTCGCGTGGTAGTCGGTATCCATGCAAGCACACCGGCATTCGCCTGGGGATAGGTCAATCAATGACCTATTTAAAACGCCTTCGGTCTGACCTCGCGCACTCTATCTCCTACCGCTATGGTACGCCGAACCGAGACTCTTCTAGTTTATGTACGAGCTTAAACTTTTCTCGTATTCTCGCTTCGATCTCTCTACCTTCTCCTTTTTTTCTTTTTTTTTTATTTTATTTTTTTATTTTTTTTTTTTTGTTTTTTTGTTTTTGCTTTTGTTTTTCTTGCGAGAACGACGCGTGCTAATGCACAGAGCGACAGAGTACCGGGGACTAGTTGAGTTAGAACTTTACGCGTTGGCTATGTAGAGATTTATGTAGAAATTTGCTAATAGTCGTTAAATTAATTAATTAAACGGTGAAGTTATTAGAGGCTGCCTACATTCGATGTGGAATAAATCGATTTCCTAGGATTTTCTCGCGGGCAACGTTTGCCTCCTCCGCCACGTTGCTCCTCTAATTTGATATTAATTAGGATTAGTTACACATATTGATATAGTCGTATTGAAATCGTCTAGCGCGATGCAATGACCAATCGTAAGACGATACAACAGATTCGAACTCGCATTGTACGTTTAAAATTTGGAGTCCTGTGGAAAGTGGGAAGATCGTACGGGAAACTGACAAAACACGGACAATATCCCATTGCGACGCGTCTAGAAACATATCGGTATCGACGAACGAACGAAACCTTCGCGATGAATATACGTTCAAAGTCGATCCTTTATGTAGTTTTTCGATGTTCTTTTATCTCGAAGCTTAAGAGGGCTCGTACTGTTAGGCGTATAGAACAGATCGTAATATAGCGATAATAAAATTGATACGACGATATAGTCGTTCGTTTCGCCTCGTGCGCCAAGCGTCACTCGTTTTTTGGCAAGTATTAATTACGATGGAACACGAAACCGATGTATCGACGAGATACGAGCCACGAGAAAATGCGAGAAAATGCTTTAGATCGAAAAGTCTAGCAATAAGACGTATACTACTTTTTTATCGGCAGAGTATCTAAAACGATATGTATGTGTGTGTGTGTGTGTGTGTGTATGTGTGTAAAATTGCGAAAATATAGAAAGTAGTAGAAAAAGCGGAGCCGACAATTTAGAAATTCTTGAGAAACGAATTCAATACTGCGGTTCGTAAGATTTGTATCAATCGAAGTCCCTAAAGTAGTCGGTCGTTCTCTTGTCACCGTCGAGCGACATAAACGAATAAAATCGAAATAATTTTCCACGCCTGGTTGCATTTTTCATTCGCTGGCAATAAATATCGGTACGATTGCGCAAAGGAGCCCGGTAACGAAGATCCGCTGAAATTATACCCCGGGCCCCGACAGAACGCTGAAAGAACGATACAGCGAAACGCGTATGTAAGAATCGGAAATGAAAGCTAACCAGCTAACGTTGTAACCAGCGTGTGTACGTTGTAAGCAATAAATCTAAACGACACGCAGGAACCCTGGAAACGCCGCGAGTCCGTAATAAAGACGTTTTACGAGCGCGATGGAAAAAAGATGGAGACGCGCTCGTGATACTCGGTGGGAAAGAATCTTCGGTTGGGCGCGTGGTTTCGCTTAGAGGAGAAAATAAATGCCAAACGAACGCTAGCTACGTTCTCGGATGTTATACGGTGACGCGGAGAGCGTGCAATGAAACTTACTTATTTCGTCTCGCGGGCTGGAATAATCTTGGACAAAGCGGTTTTCTCGCAGGCAAAAGCGGAATAAAAATAACGATATCACCGTTCAGTAAACGACAGCCAGTGGTCGTTACGATCCAAAAGGATATGGATTAGTGATGAGCGCCAGACACCAGTTGCGCGGTCGTGTATTCTGGTCGAGGTATCGCATTGCAACCGGCACGAAACCAGGGTAGGGTAGCTCGTCGCCATCCACGTCTACCCCGTCGTCTTCCTCGTTCTCGTCTTCCTCTTCGTCGTCTTGATCGTCGTCGTCGTCGTCGTCGTCGTCGTCCTCGTCGTCGTCGTCGTCGTCGTCGTCCTCCTCCTCCTCCTCCTCCTCCTCCTCCTCGTCCTCTCGTTGCGCGATACGTCTATTGGTCGACTGGCCGCCCCCATCTTCGTCCTCGTCGTCCTCGAGATCGCTGAGTTGGGCAACGTCACTGTCAGAACCTTGCTCGCCATTCCCTGCCCCGGCAGCTTTACTCGCCGGACGATACCGATATCCTTGGGGATAATGCAACGACATGCTGCTTGCCGGCTTCTAGATCTCGTCCAGCGGTCGACACGAGGATGACGAGAATCGTTCGGGACGAATCGTTTTCAGCGGCAGCCTGACACGAAGATCGTCTGCGCGGGATAATTCCAAATAGATTTGCTGGCGGATTTATCACGGGGAAGATATTGCCTGAGTTGCGCTGGCCACAACGTAGACGTCGCTGCTCTAGACGACGGGGCCAGGTGGACAGGTGAGAACGACATCGAGGACCCGATATGTAATTCGTTGGGTTGCTTCGGCTACTTGTGGTATACCACCGATACAACGAGCGATACGAAGAACACGCTTCTCGTACGCTTTACCGGTAGTAACATGCACCGTGCTTTTCGCCACGAATGTCTCCAGATCGAAGAAACTGTCTCGCATCCACTGGCCGCATTTTACGTTGAAGTAGCGACAACCGTGAAATCCAGGTGCGTAACCGTGCGCCTCGCGATGCGCTTGCCCGGTCTCTCTCACCTGCGATTCTCTCTCACCTTCGGTTGCCCTCTCGTACGGAGGTCGCAGCTCACCTGCTACCAAGCGAGGTGATCACTCGCGGTCAGTGCCGACACAACGATTCTTCTTCCAACGATAACGATCGAACGTTTCGTTTTCACGACGATAACGATGATGAATGGGGGGGAACAACGTCGATGGACGACCGAGGAAGCGAGCGATAGAACCACCTGCCGTGTAGAACGTGTGCGCGAAACAAAGTCCCGAGGGAGAGACACTTTTTGGCAGCAAGATGGAAAGGCAAAGCGCGTGAGTGGCGCGTGGTACGTCGCGTGGCAGCCCCGTTAAAAACGATTCAGCTTCCCAACCCTTCTTTGCGAACGTAGCATCTACCCTATTTCTGGCTCGATAACTCGATCGCGCGCGACTAACGACCACGAATCGGCCTACCTGAAGAAATTATATCCCTATAAGAACCGCGACCCATATCAAACTGTTGGCGAACGTGCGCGTCGACGGTGCCCGGCGCAGCGTCGACCGGTGACTGAAAAAAACGTCGAACATCCTTGTCGACGGAACGAAACGCATGCGCGACCCTTCCGTCTAGGCGTCCCTCGCTCATCCGCTTCACGACCTTCTGCATCCTCCCTCGAGAAGATCAGCAGATCCTCCTACTCTCCTCTCTCTCTCTCTCTGCTCTCTGGCTCTCTAGCTCTCCAACTCTCCGGCTCTCCCTCCTCCCTCTCCCTCCCTCTCTCTCTCTCTCTCTCTCTCTCTCTCTCCCTCTCCCTCTCTCTCACAGCCTTTTCTTTTCTTTTCTCCCTCGTTGGTTCGTCGGTTCGTTCGCGGTGACCTCTCCGTGCCTCCGTAGATAACGTACTCGAACCGCGAAGAAGAAAGGAAGAGATAATCAGAAGCAGCCGAGAAGGCAGGCGAGAGCAGACCAAGAGAAGCTAATCTTATAGCTATTCCTCTCGAGATCTTGTCGCTTTGGTTTTCACTGCCAATAAAGTGCCACGCGCGTGCTCCTTTTTTTTTTTCTTCTTTTATTTTATTTTCTCTCCCTTTTCGGACAATGCGTTTTATCTCGATGCTGGTACATGCGACGGACTCGATACCGATTAATTGAAATTCGTTCCAACCGTCGGAGATGACAATCGACGACTGAGAGCGTTGTTTATTACGAATCGTATTTTTTTACGTAGCAAGGAAATACTTGGACGTCGACGAGCCATTGTCGGTGTAGGATCTTTCAAGGCCTAACTTTAAAGAAGATGAACCGAAACGATCTTAACGGTTCAGATGTGCACGTGCAATGACTGTCCAGATTACAACCTTACCGCTATATTTAAAAGTGACCGGTATATTTGTATATTTGTATGTACGTGTGCATTTTCTCTTTTTTTGTACAATTATTTATTTGTAGAAGAAGATTGTGTATGTAAGCGTATATATACATATAGGGCTGTTAATAGTAAATATCCGATCCTTTCTATTTCAGCTTCCTTCCCGCTTTCTTCTCTTAACGTGTCTCTCCCAATCTCTCTCTCCCTCTAGTGGTTTATGTACCGTGTCTATTTTCGGTTGGAATTCAACGCGAGATTTTGCGGTAGGCACCGTATTATGTATCGTTTCCAACGAAAGTTCGCCAGTAATCGAGAACCGATCTATGAAAACAGACGCTGTCTCCTTCGTTTTGTAAAATGATCATGCTTTAATTGTAAATACGATATACTTATCATTGCCGCATTAAGCCGTTGGGTGTAAAAATTGAAAATGAGTCGTGCGCAATTATTTGTACACATTTATTTTATTAAAACAAAAAACATTTGTATGTACAAGCATGTCCAACAAGTGTTATTCTTAATAATATAAGAAATTCCATTGATATTGCTACAAATTACCATACAGTACATACATGTAACTCGAGATTCGTTAAATTTTATTATTTTGCTATTATTTTGTTGATACTTTTTCACTATCAAAAACGATGCAGAATAGCCTTTTTTAGCGAACTTAGTTGTTACTAATTAGTAAGGATCTTGTTTCTCTTCATTTAGCAATGCTGTTAATTGTTCGGGGCTCGTAACAGGCAACGAACACGTGCGATGTTTACATATGTAAACAGTTGCTCGATTATCCACAGACTTCATATTCCTGAAATGTTCGTTTTTACGCAATAACACGCTGTTCGTTTCATCGGGATCAATCAAGAGAAGAATCCTGTTGGGTATCAAACGTTTATATATAACGCGAAGTAGATCATCGGTATCCTTGGCACCTCGTTTTCCAACCACATAAATCTGAAACATGACATTTACAAGCAATCGTTTCAAAAACTCGTCGAGCTTCTGAAAATTGAATATGCTCGGTGCATATAAGTTTTCACGCACTTGGACTGCATCATCGTGGTAGCGTACGAGTGCTGATACGAGTTGTGGAACCGCAACAGGTCTTTGCATCAGCAAATGTCTGAATGCTCCGAACAGACGAGCAGCTTTATCCTTGAATTCGTCACAAGCCAAGTAATCTGCCAACCTCAGCAAATTTTCAGCGGCAATCGAGTTACCGGATGGTTCCGCTCCGTCATAAGCTATATGTGAAATTATAAATCTTCAAATACATATCCGATCTTTTCCTTCCCATTCGTGTTACGACCTAATACTAAAATCGTAAACGCAACTATCACAGCCTGATCAACTTAACGATTGGACGTAATGAAACATTGAGCAGGCGCTGCTATAAATATTTGAATTACGTTCAGCTATACCGCAGAATGTTGATTTCTTTGATTTCATAGCTGAACGCAACCACAACTATCAGGCGTATCGTATAAAACCATGAAAACCTTAATAGCTAAACTAAGATTATCTTGAAAATACTTAAATATACCTTCTTTAAGCCTTAGAATTATACTTGGATCGGACGATGTTGTTGAGAAATATCCTCCATTTGTTTCGTCCCAAAAATATTGATCTTGAAGATCTTGCAGTTTCTCAGCAAATTCCAGCCACTCCTCGTTTAAATCAGACTCGTATAAATCCAACAACCCTTTTATAACAAACGCATAATCGTCTAAAAAACCAGGTATGGGTGTACTCCTAAAAATAAAATATTCAAATGTACGTTACGATACACCGCGTAATTTAATAGCAGTAATATACTTACATTTGTGTAATTGTGCCTCTTTCGTCACGGTAACAACTATGAAGTAATATATTCTTGGTTTCATCGAAAAGATATTTTTTAATAAATTTTGCGGCCTCTGCCGCGCGCTCAATGTATTGTTTATTATTTACTGCCGCTCCCCCAAAAGCTAAACCACTTATCGTAAGACCTAAATCCAGGTTGCTTATTAATTTAGCAGTTAAAAAAAACATACATTAGCGTAAAGTATACGCAGAAAATACATTGTTCGTAATTCTTTACCATTCCATGCTGTAATGATCTTATCGTCCAAGTGAGGCCGCGGCCTTGCAGATCTAACTTTATATAAGATGGAACATGCTTCTTTCAAATACATTTTAGTTTCTTCAACAGGAAGATCGAAATATGTAGCAGTTTCTTCGATTTCATTATATATTATTAATACATTCTTTTCTCCTATCTCTCCATGCGGATCCTGATAAGCAAGAAGCTATCGATTATGTATTTAGCCGTATTATTAATTAAAATAAATTAATATTAGAAATAAGAAAAAGTATATAACGTACTTGATACGATTTTACGTTTCCTGATTCTTTTACGTTGAAATGGCGACAAAAGATATCCGAAAGTTTAACACGATTTTCATTAGAAACTTCTTTATTTAGGAATGATTTAATTTCCACAGCAGACCACACATAAAAAGCACCTTCCTTTTTCACATGTGCATCGTGCGTAGGATAAGAATCTGCGTCTTCAGCACTATAAAACCCACCTTCCTAGAAAACATAAAATAGATAAATGTATATATAATTCTGAAAACAGAGCAAATATAATACCTTGTGTCGAAGATCTCTTATTACATATGTAGCGATATCATCAACAATTTCGGCAAAAAAATTATCCTTAGTTACAAGATATGCATCTGCGTATGATTTCATTAACTGACCCTGATCGTATAACATTTTTTCAAAGTGTGGAACGTGCCACTCACCGTCTGTAGCGTATCTAGAAAACCCCTATTTAAAAATAACGAACATTGTTACAAATTATTTTGGAGCTAGCATCGTGAATATCTTGTTTAATAGCTAATTAGGAAATTAAAATTCTTACCTGACCTACATGATCATGAATACCACCAAAAGACATTTTTTTTAAAGTATACACAGACATATACAAGCAAGGTCGTACAGACTCCCTATTGTGTTGACGTGCATACATATGAAATAAAAAGTTAAAATTTACTGGCTGTGGAAATTTTGGTGATTGCATACTATACATAGAGCCAAACCCGCCAAATTTGGGTTCAAATTCATTTACAAGTTGCTGAATACAAATTTTACTACATTCCAATGAAGGTATATCGTGTACCTGTGTAAAGAAATCATTATTCGTTAATAATCACAATTCTTTTATGAAATAGCTTACGTAAGAGTACAACAATTTATTATTTAATAATTTACCTTAGGTGGATTTGGAATTTTAGAAATACTGTGTAAAGTTTCAAGATTAGTAGATCCAATCTCTGTAAGTTTACTTCTGGATTGATTCCACTAGAAAATATGAAATATAAAGAAACTAATTTATAATATGTCTTAAATTCGCTTGAATAAAATATAAATTGTTTATTGTTCAATAAACACTATGTATTTATACTATATCAAACAATTCTTAAAAACTATAGATATTTTTACCTTTTGGGCAACACTGAGTAAAATTGTCTTGAATCCTGTTTGCCTAAATGTATCTTCTGGAGGAAAATAAGTCCCTCCAACTATTGGTTTTAAATCAGGGGTAAGAAAGACACTCATTGGCCATCCACCGTGACCACTTGTTGCCTATGTCAAACGATAGCTTTTAATCTATATCATATTTGTTTATAATACAATGTAATCGCATTTACTTGCTTGTATAAAAGTCATGTATATCCTATCAATATCTGGTCTCTCTTCCTTGTCTACTTTTATATTAATGAAATTCTTGTTCATTATTTCAGCAATTTCTTTATTTGTGAACGATTCTTTTTCCATAACATGACACCAGTGACACGTAGAATAGCCAACAGATAAAAAAATACACTTGTTCTCTTTATTTGCTTTTTTCAAAGCTTCGTCACACCATGGGTACCAATCAACTGGATTATTAGCGTGCTGTAGTAAATATGGTGATTTTTCTAAACTCAAACGATTCTTTTTTTGTATCAGCATATTTTCTGAATTACTGGTTGATGTCATATTTGCAAATAATAGAAACGTCAGTGATGTTTGGTTTATCCTATAAAATTAAATTAAAAAATTGGTTTGATTATCAATATATTTCACTTTGGTGCATATATTTATATAATAAGACATATAAAATAAGACATATAAAAATTGCAAATGAAAGATTTGTAATAAAAGAATAAACAAGGACATATAAATAATTGTAATAGAAATTAATGAACAAAACACTGCTTATTTTCATTGGCATCGTTTTAATATATTTTTATTAATTGAAAAGTTATTACAAATATTATATGAATGTACGTTTGAATGTTCTACCTGTTTGATCGTTGTACAGTTAGAGACATGAAACTACGTTGAGATAAATATGATCTTATTCCAAGATTCTGGATCCACCACTTTTTACATAATAAAGGCGTATAGTCAACTATTGACAAAAGACAATATCTTCCCAAAGTCATAACACTCTCTGCATAAAATATGTACCTAACAAAAAATAAAGTTCTGAAAATAAATAATATGAAAATAGATTCTGTAAATTTCTATATGTAAAATATATAATAAAATATTAAGCTTTCGTTTTGACATCATAAAATATAAATCCAATTAATTTCGCTGCTAGTTTATCAACATTATCTCCTTAATTAAATTACAAAAGATTTTAACACTTAAATATATTGTGAACCTAATAGAAACTTTGCATTAATTTTTTCTCATACTCGTTACATTTATACATGAATAGCTACATTTTCTTCAACAAAATTGAAATCTCACAAAATTTTAATTACTTCGTTTATCATAAAAAATTATTTAATTTCAACTTAGGTAAGGTAATTAAAGTAACTAACATAACTAATATTAGAAGCTACTTATTTAATTTATACCATACAAATATTTACACAAATTGTTAATTCTATTGAACATACATTAACTTGCATCCTTCCTTACTGCGAAGTTCACCACCGTAGTACATGTAAATGCGAAAAATGGCGAATTTCTACTTTAGTACTATCTGGTACTTGATACTGTACATAAAATACATTTATAAACTATACATACCCGACGAGAAAATATAATTATTATCATAACAAAAAATATATACTACTAACTATAAAATATATTTATTTCTTTAATGCAAGGACATTACATAAACACCGTAGTTTAAGCAGTTTATTCAAATAATAATAAAAAATAATGCAATATAAAATCATGAAATGTGTACGAAATATTTTTTGTGATTACTGTACATAATTTTTGATATACGATATACAAGTAAACGATATAGCTATATTCTTATACCACAAGAAAAAAATGATGGAATATTATTTTATGAATTAATATTCAAATATTGTACATAAAAGTTACAATTAAAGTTTCAGATAACAAACGCAAGAAAACGAACATATAGAAAATATAAAAATAAATTATCTAGGATTATGTACATACAGAAAGAAAATTTTCTCTCTGATATATATATATATATATATATATATCCTACTGTAACTCCTACTGTAACTTTAAATCACGATTAAACGTTAAATTCAAAATATTCAATTATTTAAGCAAAATTGTGTAATTTATTATTGACGTATGACTTGAATCTAGTGACTTTTTTATATATTAGAATATATCTAATATTTACAATTCTATTTAGATATTTATAATGAATGACATTATAACCAGAAGGAATACATTAAACTAAACTGAACTAAATTAATCTAAAGTATTCTAAACTTGTAATAAATTTTTAGAAAAATATTATTAAAACTTCAGAACTTTTCTTAAAGAAAATACAAATGTAATTGAATGAATTTGTTAAAAGGTATGTTTACGTATCTTATCTGAAAATATGTGTATAAATATTGGTTCATTATTTCATTCACTTGCGGCAAATCAGTAAAGAGTGAGTTTTGTGTTAGTTACATGTATATACATAAATGTATCTAAATACCTTGACTATGAAGAATGTAATAACTTTTGTTCATTACATAGGTCTATGACGAACGTATAATATAATATCAGATAATATTAATTAATTTCTTCAAACATCACAATACTTCAAATATGGCTGCCGTACATCGAGAGGCTATACAGAAACAGATTCAACAAGACTGGGCAAATCGAGAATACATCGAAGTTATAACTGGTAGCATCAAAAAAATAACTGACTTTCTCAATTCCTTTGGTAATTATTTAAAACGTTATTAAATAATATATACAAATACAAACTTTACTACTGTCATAGTGGAATATTTTATAAAAATAATTTACAGAGAAGTATAAAGTATTTTATATTGTGATCAAAGAAATCATTTGTTTTGCACTTCTAAACTAAAAACCATTGATTTTATCAAGCAATTACATTTGGATACATCCATAACTAAATTGTTTTTTTGCTTACATAGAGTATAGGTATACGTTTTGACAATTCTTACTTACATGAACCTTTTCATAACCTTATTGCTTCCTCTTTTGTCATTTTCTTGAACTATTAAAATCTACAAAGGCACTTTAAATAAAAATAACATTGTATGTAAAATTACTTTATTACTGACAATCAATAAATTTTATTGTGTTAGATATGTCTTGCAGATCAAGAATAGCTGTTCTCAACGAAAAACTTACAACTCTAGAAAGAAGAATCGAATATCTGGAAGCATGTGTAAGTTACCATTTATAATTTGGATCAATTATGATTTGTACTTTATGAAAAATATATGACATGCATTATATTTTCTGCAATTATTATCTTACAGGTTACAAAAGGGGAAACATTAACCTAAATTAATCATAGTTCAAGAATCTTTGTATTTATTGAGATTATATATGAACAAATATATAGTAAACACGACTACATGTTATATTCTAATCATAAATTTGATGAAATATATTCCATTGAAAGGAACAGAACAGTTTATAATTGCTTTACTGGGAGGGAATTTTAATTTCAGCTTGATAGTCAATATAGGGTCCCCATAGCGATTTTGGGGCCCACGTATATATGTTATGACCTGATTTCATTATACCATAATCCAAACGTTCGTCAATACTTGGATAATTCTTCAGTGGCCGATATCCGCATAAACATACAATTAAAATATAATTTATCACAAACACAAATGAGCAAGTATGAGGCAAAGGCATGAAATTTCGAATTATTGGAATAGTAGAAAACACTGTAAAAAATATTGAATTTTAAAATATTATTTACCATTAACAATATGGATTTTTACATTACTTTTAATTTATGTTATAAATTATAAAACAAGAAAACTTTCCTCACCTCCTATTACATAATTAAGTGTATCATCCTTTCCCCTTATACGTTTCGCTACATGAGCAGTACCAAGAAACAAAAAACTTGCACCACAAATAGGTAATGTAGCAGTTGCAATGCTTCCAAATGTAGCAGGAGTTTCAAATCTACCTTTTAAAAATTGAAATAGAAGTCCAGTAGCCGTACCTGTCACCAGAGGAATTCTCATTCTTCGCATAAGCAATGAGATTGGATTTTCATTCTCTTGCTCAAAGTACGTATGTACATCAGTCGTGAACATTGTGTAATTCTAAAATGAAATTATTTTGTTTTACATCTAATTCATATAATCATCTTAGACAAATTATAGAGACAAATTGTTAATTTTTATTTAATAATACACTTTAAATCAAATTACTGCTTTGTAAATCATTTCTTTTGACATATAAATGAGCACAAGTGTTTTCAAGTATCACTAGTAAAGATTCTCTAGTGAAAAATTAGAAATAGAAACTGTAAATATACTACAATATAATAATTGTTGTAACAAGTAAAATTTGGTACCTATTTTATGTTATTGTATATTAATATTGCCTTTGACAAGCTATATGAGACAAGCTATTCGACTTTCTGTTTCTCCATTACGTAACATGAAGAACTCTTATGATTATGATTTGCAGCTACAGCTATGTTATTTAATTAGTTATGTTTAATTCTCCTTAAGTTAAATAACAAACTAAAACTAAAACTATGTTTAATTCTGGAAAATTTTTAAATATATCAGAGAGACGGCACTTCAGATTAAAAGAATTTTGTATTTCCTCTGCGAAACTGTGACACTGCCGCATGAAGTTTGAAATACATACCCTAATATCGTTACCCATGTAAAACTACCCTTACAATATGTGCATTGTAGTGTAGATTTTAACGCGGTAAAAATTAATTGTACAGCTGGGTAGCCGAGGTAACGACCAAAAGGAATTTGATAAGAGACCTATTGATTAAATGACAAAATTATTACTGGTTGCTTAGTAGGATGTATGACGCTTTCTACTCATTTCTAAATGACCTAAATGACTAAATTGCTCAATTTCAAATTTGACGAACACGAACAGAATGTTCTCACACTCAACGCGTAACAGATCAGCCTGAAATTCCCCAAATTTTTGAATGATCACGTAAAAAACAACACAAATTAGTTTTTGTAAATAGAACTATTGTCACTAGACGTATCATTATATGTATAAAACACGTTCAAAATATGTTATCATTTCATCACATTTGACTTACGTGTTAGATAAAATCAACTTAAAATAGAAACATTCGAAATACTTTTACACGAAATATGTTTACTATTTAATAGTCTCCTTAAAAGCAAATACAACTTATTTTTAGTAACTGTACACACATAATTGAATATGGCGATGTTACTGATGCTAGTGAACGTGGACACATTTTAGTTTCAATACTTCGTTATATAAATATAAAGGATTTTTATTTGTCAAAAAGATATAGAAAAATTATTAATATTATTAGAAGAAAATGTTGCGTTTAAATTTTAATTTAAAACAGGTATAGCGCTAAATTTTCTCAAAATGTAACCTATTATAAAAAAAACATTTTAGTTATTTGCGTTCAATCAGCAAATCATTATTAGAATATTAATCGATACTAATTATTTCAGAAACGGAATTTAATATTATTAAGATATTTAAGCGCACAGGCAAGGAGTAGTACATCGAAGATTAACCCAAATGTTTCAGGACTCAGTGAGAAATGCTGTAAAATTCCAAATACACGTAAGACAGATATATTTAATAATATATGTTATTATAATTTATCATTATATAAAATTATTATTATAGATTATTATAATTATTATAATGTAAAGTAATATGAAAGTTTTTCTTTGTGCTCCTGAAATATAAGATTTTTACCTTTGAATAATCTTTAAATGAAAAACAAAGTAAAAAATTCAGCACATTGGATAATTTAGTGGATAAATATCATTTTGCAAAAGGTTTAGTCACTCAGAGCTATACATGAAATTAGTAAATTAGAGTATCTGTAAATGCAAATATATTATGTAAAATACAAAATATAAGAAAAATTTGTTGAAATATTAAAAATCAGATTTGAGATTTAAGCTATCTAATTGCTCTTTAAATATTTATAAATTCATATAGGTGTGAAAGTATTTTTAAGATGACTAATAATTTTTGTAGGTTTTACGTTAAGAATTAGTTGTATTTTCAGTATTTTTATTCATATTATAATTGTTTTTAAATTTTACTTTTCAGCTGTTGGACCTTGCGCTGCTAAAGATAAAGAATATAAAAATCCAGAGTATTTTTGTTATCATGTGGACACTTTCGGAGAAGCAGAAGTAGAATTAGCAAAATATAGATTACCAGCTCCTTCTAATAGAATACCTTTCAATAAATAGTTTCTATGATCACGTTTGTCTTCATAGAAAATATTGTAGCAACCAGCATAGTATAGTAAATCAATGACATTTAAAAAGAAATATTGTAAAATATCAAATTTTTTTATGGAAACAAGTGGATAAAGTAAATTAACCAAAGAATAACTATACAATTATTTTACACAAAAACCTGTAGAATGCTCTAAAAATAGTATACAGATATATATATATATATTAGTGTAATAAAATAAAATAAGATATATTTATAAAAGATTATATTTCATTTATTTTGATTGTTTAAACCACTTTAAGCAATTATATGCACTATCTTTATGAAAAAAAAAAATTATTTTATATTTAAAAAAAGTATATAGCTATATTTAAGGTAAAAAATAATAAATGACAATAAAGTAATTTTATTAATTATGTAAATCTGTCTGAAATTTCCAATTTTCTCAAATTATAAGTACAGGTTTAACATAACGAAAAGACATCTGTAATATGTGTATCATAATTATACATGAAAAAAATCAAATTAAAAACACAAGATAACATTTTTCCATACAAAGTTTTATTTCCAAATAAATCATATACAATAAAATAAATTATATACGTGTGCAATTACAAGTTGTATGAACTTCATGTCATGTACACCTCAGTTTAAAACATGTTGTTATAAATTATTTATAATTTGGTAATTAATATTATTTAAAATTAGTATATCTTATATAACTTAATCCGTTTTCTGTTGCGAAACATGCTTTATCCAATAATACCTTTGAAGGTTAAATAAACAAGTTAAAAGTTAAATATAGGAGATATGATTTCAAATATCTTTTTCTATTACAGATCTTTTAATATTATAGAAAAATATAACTTTTATAAAAGCAATATTAAAATAGATATGTATTATAAACATGTTGTAGCAAACAAAGTAGCAAGCATGTATAAATATGTAACGATTTTTATTACATTGCGCAATACACATTATTATATTTTACATATATTTTCAGCTATGCAGAAATATATTTTATCTACATCGAACATACGATTCATAATTTTAATCTTTCTTTGATGCCCTTTTGAAATAAGAATTCATTAAATTGCCTTTATGTACAATATATTATTTTTACCGTTATATATCCTTATCGTACATAGTCCATGTTTACACACACAGACGTATATATGAGAAACAAAATTTTATACACTCAAGTGCTTTAATTATCCTTTATTGTTTTGTAGGTCGAGGTTACGGTAAAGACATATTACATACAGATATAGTAAAAATGTTTTCTGTTATACCTAAACATATCGCTCTGTCATTGTTTAAGCGTAGTACTTCACAAAATTTTGTTAACGTAATAAGTATAAGAAACAGTCCTTTATGGTGGATATGTAAAGAATCAAACATACGATACTTTTATTATAATACAAATATATCCTCTTTGGAATACTCTAGGTAAGCAGAAAATTTTGCTTATTATTTTATTTTACCATAACAATATTATAAGTACAATGTAATGATAATTATCGCACGTGCTTTTAGTATGTATTTTCGAAACATAAATTTTAATATATTTGAATACATTTATTATTATATATTATAATGTTCTTTCCTTGTAAGTAAAAGAACTATATAAAATTATACTTCATTTTTGTAGCAAATATTTATATATTAACGAACTTATTAGAAATTCTATTTTATTACATACAATATACATGTATTTACTACGTGTAATTACCATTTCTCTCTCAAGTATTAACTGAATTCTTTAAATATCTAATAAGGATAAATATTCATGTTAAAATACAAAAACACAAATATAAATTTAAGTGAGGTTAAATAATTTTTATCAATTTCAGAGTTATCTTAATTGCTTTAATATTTTAAACAGTTTTGCAAAATACTAATTTATTACCATGTGATAAAATATATGTGTTAAATATAAGTTCTTTGGTATGATATGGTAGCAATCTTGTATAAGTGACTGAAACAATATTCTTCCAATAGTAGTTATTTTAATTAGATGTATTTACCATTTTGTTATATCTATAGAAAGAATTTCTGATTTATGCAAATACAACTGGAAAATAAGAAAAATCTTATGATTAAAATGCTAAAAAAAATAATTAAATCATTTTAAAAAGTGGATTTTGTTAAACTTATTATGCTATTGTGCCTATTATGTGCTATTGTATGATATTTATAGAATAAACATATTACAAAACATTCACAACTTTTTAGAGCTTCTGTTTTATCCAAATAGATATTGAAACATTATATTATTAGGTTATAAATGTTACAATTTATTTAGATCTATTATGTGTATTATTTTATCACTTAAACGATTGAATAAAATCTGCGATAAGAAAATATTTAAATGAGATATGTAATTTAATGAGAAATATGTATATCTTATAAGTTACTTTTTGAATCCAGAGAATATGATATACATATGAAAATGAAATATGTCATTATATCTTTAAAAGTAAATTCATTGAATGATTTGTTATTATACAGAATATATCTAATATAAGTTAATGTGCAATTGTGTATTTTTTACATCATAATATATTAAATTTATTTCATTAATAATATCTTGTCCTGCATGAATATGATATATGATATATGAAATATCATTCTTTACCTTTTCAAATTATCTTTTATCTTTTAACGTTCTAAATTAATTTTAATATTTAAATACAAATTAAATATGTAGATTATTATTTCATAATAAATATTGAAACTGGTTATAAATGATAAATTCTGTACTGTACCTGTACAGTACTATTTAATTATATTTCTGTATTAATAATCATATTGATGAAATTCTCTTTGGTCTCATTAGGGTTACATTGTATTATTGTTTGAGTTCCACGATGTGTTATTGCTTTTAGAATCACTGTAATGGGTTTACTTATTTCCGAACCCATTTCCTCTTCGTCATTCTGAGATTTTATATTTTATGATTTTGTAATCTTAAGATATATTTATAAATTTATTGAAATAAATAGAAAGGTTTCAATCAGAAGTAATAAAATGTTCATAATGTTTAAATGTTTGTACTATGTTGAATTTTAGTTCTATTTTCTTGAAAATTATAATGTAATAAATACAAATATATATAACTGTACCTCTAGAAGATCAATTCTTATTTCTTCTGGATCAATATTTTCTTCAAGTAATGACATCTTGTAAATCATAAGTGTATTATTAGATAAGTAGAACTAATTCATATGAAAATCATGTTTTTATTTACATAACAATTGACTGACTCAAGATCCCATTTTAGAGTTTACTGTGAAGTAACTCATGTAAAAATCATGTTTCTGTTAACATGAATGCTAATGGTTTCAAAGAGATACCTCATATTATATGGAATAGTCTCACAAAGTAGATATAAATTTACAATTATTTATACATTGAAAAATTCAGTAAAGTTCAGTATATAAAAATTGTATTACTAACCTGAAGCTTTATCTTAAATTTAATTTTCATTCTATTTTATATTTTTAATATCTTATTTAATAAGTTACTACAATAAGAAAAAATTGAATCTCTTTCTTGTTTTTTGTTATAATTCTGATTATTTATACATATGTGTATCTGTATAGTATATACAGGGTGCTCAACAACATATAATAGAAAATTTAAAAACATGATAGAAAATCTGAAGGGTGCTTTTAAAAGATAAAATAAGATAAAAATTAATAACAACAAAGTAATTTTTGTGGTTTAATTTATTGGCTACTAACATGTAAAAATCGACTAAAGTATTCCTAAAATTTGGTAGATTTCTCTTGATAGATTCTATACAAATGTAGAGCAGCTCAAGCTATGGCAGGTATAGTGATTTCAAGTTGCAAAGAAGATTATGACATTCGTTGTGAAGAAATTTTCGGAGCTTTGTAAGAAAAATCATAGTTTAATCATTACGTCTATTTTCTCACAGAAATTCATAGAAGAATATAAAAAAATATCTCATGAAATTTCCGAGTGAAGATAATATCTTCTACAGTTTATGATCATACACGCATAATTTGAAGAAATAAAGTGGTAAACGTATTATACATATATGTGTATATTATATACGTAGAAGGTGCGTGAAACGAAAAGTATAAAAACAAGAATTTCATAGGTATCGACTTTGGATTTTCTAGACTTCTTTGAAATACGAATTGAAGATATAATCATAACAATTTTTTTTACGTTGATGTTCGAAGTTCTTCTCATTACATACGATATCGTGTTTTCTTTTTTCGCAATTTATATGTAAGTGCATACATCACACACAGCACAAGTGCGACCATGAATCCACCTCGAAGTGTATTGTGAGTTATTCCAAAGCCGATAGTGTACATTATTTAAAATGCGATAAAACGGCGACAAAATATCGTATGTTAACCTTTTAGTTAGTATGTTGTAAGGGGCTGACATCCCTTTACAAAGTCATTCTAAACAGGAACTGGAAAAAAAGACTGTTTAACTCCATAGAGACATTTGAATTTGTAAAATTCGAAGAAGTAAGAAGTAACTTCAATTTTCCAGTCCGTTTTGTAGCATAAAGGAGTTCTTGAAAAAATTCAATTCAAGGATGTGAAAGTAGAGACTTTACCCTCTAAAATGAGCCCAGGAAGACTGTTGTATGATGCCTTTTTCACAAGTTTGCAACAATCCAAATATAGTATTTTAATGTAATATAGTATTTTATGTTTGTTATACAAAATACTGAAATTTTACTAGTTCTGTTATGAAACTCGGTTATTACATTGGTAATTATACATTGGTAAAATTTGAAACTAAAACAATTCTGAAAATACATATAGAAATCACAATTGGAGATATATATTTTGCAAAGGTCACTAATCTATTTAGTTATTTATATTAATAAGTCCGAATTTTTAGGGGACCATCTTTAATACTTATTATATATTTAAAATAGCTATCCATGCTGTATACTAATTTTCTACTAGATACATATGCCTTCTATATATATTTTCAGGTTGATCAATAGAATCATCACTGTCATATTTAATTCATACGTTAATGAAATTAAAAAATGTTCATATAACGCATATATAAATGTATTTCTGTGGTAATAAGTATAAATACTTTTGTAAGCCATTGTACATATATTGCTTTAAGTTTGAGACTCACTGCACTTCTTATCGCTTCGGCTGCTCTATATTCGTTCGTGTAGGGAGGTTTGCAGATCTTCAGGGATGCTTTAAATCTTCTTTAGATGTTAGATAAATGAATAAAGCCTCACACAAATGTTTTTTATTCTATATTTCGTATTATCTTAACTTGTAGAAGCATCCCTTAAATTCTTTACCATCTCCGAATTGTATAAAATAATCGTTAACTATCAATTAAATGATGCAACTAATTACGATTTTAAGTGTACGATCACCAGAAAGCGAATCGCGTTGTATAAAACTGTCGCTTCTAAACTGACAATATCTATATATAATATGTATGAACATGCCCATTTGTAACAAGGTTTTGTAATTATAATAAGATTGCATAAGTAAAATATGTATGACAAAGCAGTTACTTCAAAATAGCCAGTAATGCATTCATTGTGTGTGTGTGTGTATGTGTGTGCGCGCGCGCGCGTGTGTGTATATATATATGTATCGAATGTAATGGAACTCAACCGCATATTTTGCATTAGTTTCACAGTAGTTTACAGAAGCTTACTTCTCGTGACGAAATGAACTCGAAGTATCTATCGTTCGTGTTCCTTTACGCAACTTACTTACAAGTCGCAAGTTACCAGTATTTTAATAAATATCCTTGCACATCACATTAACTAGTTTGACAATACACAAAGCTTACAAGTAAATTTTACAAATGATAAGTTCATGATTTTCGTCTTTGGTCGATATGTTATACCTTATCCGATAAAAATTATAAAAGAGAAGTTTCTAACTGATAACTTGTTGCTTGATTTCATTTCATACTATATTATATTATAATATATAATATATATATATATATATATATATATATATATATATATATATATATATATTATTAATTCATTGTATTATATTATAATATTATTAATTAGTAAATTATTGTGCAGAGTTCTGATGTTCTAGTTCACCGAAAGTACCGGTCAGATGTAACGAAAGAACAATTTCGATATCTTTTTCTTGATAACCACAAGTGTCAAGTGTTGATGGATTTTTGAGAAGTTTTAAATTCCTTTTAAATTTGTCAAATGTTTTCTTGTTAAGTTTTGAAATACAAGTGAAATACAAGTTGCGCGTATAATCTAAAAAACTTTACATTATTATTAAATTCTATACCATGTGAGATATTAATGTACACACACAGTCACACTAATATATTTATATAATACATCTAATTAGAAAAGAATGGCACTTTTGTTATTTAAGTTTTTAACACTTTGATATTCTGTTGCTTCTATTTTATTGTATTAATATGGTAAAATATATTCTTAGATCCTCGATAAAAGTTTTACTTCCGCTGATTACTATATTGTTGATAGTTATCTCGAAATTATATTATAATAATTTATTTGTAATATATTTCTCTAATTAATTCTTACGTATTTCTGAATCATTAATGATCTTTAAAATTGTAAATTTCTAAAATAAAATAAAAACTAAAAAACCAATGTATCTCTTTAAATAAATTCAGTTGTTACTATGATTCCTAACATAGAAAAATGTTATTAAAATTTGTCTTTCTTTAGATCCGACAATGTCGATGCACGAACATATTCTGGGGTTCCGAATACATCATTTATATCGATTAAGGATGAAAGTCGTGAATTAATGGCTGTATGGCCCGATATCGTACGTGACCTCACGGATGCTGGTCGTCATCTTGACATACCAGATGTTACCAAATGGCTAGTGAAGGTACTCTTTTTCTTCTTTTTTCTTACTTAGATTTTCATATTAACGAATGATACCTTATACTTATAGTTCTTCGTATACAGGGTGTCTCAATTCAGTATTCTGAATTTATATAATTACATTTGATCTTAAACGTATTACATTTAAAATGATATATTATTGACGAAGTTCTTTCCTCTTCTTTAATTTTTAGGTATTGCAATACAATGTTCCATGTGGAGGGAAGAATAGGGCGTTAACAGTTGTAGAAGCATACAAATCATTAAGTCCTCCCGATCAAATAACAGAAGAAAATCTTCGTTTAACACGTATACTAGGCTGGTGCATAGAATTGGTTTGTAATTTTTGTTTTATCGTCTCCAGTTTATGTTATTTTAGGATTTACAATAGTACATAGCATATTCACCTTATTAATTTCTTTTTTGCCCGGTGACTTAAAAAATTATTTATATAATATGATTATATATTTGCATTATAGTTGCAAGCGTTCTTCCTGATGATAGATGATATTGAAGATCACTCAAAAATGCGACGAAATCAACCGTGCTGGTATTTATACAATGACATTGGATTAACGGCTATTAACGACGCTCTGATGCTGGAAATGTGTATATATCAGCTCCTTAAGAAACATTTTAGGACAAAAGAATGTTATTTGGATCTCTTAGAACAATTTCTATCCGTAAGTAATTATTTTTCACACCTAATAATATACAGAATATTCAGATTTGGTACCCACTAACTCTAGTTGAGAATATTTTTTGTTGTTGTCTAAATTGTCTAAATAGTTATGGCGACTGTCATGCTAAACATCCACTATAGGTTTGATAGATAGATTTTATTGTTTTGTACTTTTATAGAAATCAATAAAATTGTTTGATAAAATATAATATTTTTATTTATAAAAATTATTGTTTGCCAAATTAAGAAAGTAGCAACTTTTATACTATGTTATATTATTTACAGACTTCTTTAAAAACGGAAATGGGTCAATGTTTAGATTTATTATCAACAAACTTTGGAAAGAAACCGAATCTACATCTATTTACTATGGATAGATATAACTCTATTGTAAAATATAAAACAGGCTACTATACGTTCGTGTTACCAGCCACTGTTGCTATGAGTTTTGTAAGTTTAATTCTATTAATTCTTAAAACTACATTATTTGTCTAAAGAAAGCATAGATCTTATCTTCATTTTTCGATTATGTTTAAAGTTACATATTATTTATAGGCTGGTATAAAAGATCCCGAAATGTATAGGCAAGCTAAAACAATTTTATTAGAAATGGGTCATCTTTTTCAAGTAAAAGATGACTACTTAGATTGTTATGGTAGTATAGAAGACATTGGAAAATCTGGCACAGATATAGGAGAGGGAAAATGTTCATGGCTTATTGTTGTAGCTTTACAACGTGCTACACCAGAGCAAAAGAAAATTTTTGAGGTATACATGTCACTAATAACATTTTGCATTCATTTTCTCTTTTTAAGTAAAGATACGAATAACATACAAATACTCTACAGGAGTGCTATGGACAATCTGACGTAGAAAAAGTAAATCGTGTAAAACAACTCTATCAGGAGCTTGGTATATCAAATACTTATGCTATTTATGAAGAAGAAACATATAACTTACTACATACACATATACAACAAATATCTCGTGGACTTCCGCATGATTTTTTCTTAAAGTTACTTAACAGAACATGTCGTAAAATAGGCAGAAAGGACTAATTATAGAATTAAAAACAACAGGTATTAAATTACTACTATAATTTAAGAAAATACATATATGTTTGTATTTTCTTCTCTCTGTGACAAAGACTAAATAAGGACCAGCAACATTTTATTAAATTCTGTCGTAACAAGGTAAAATCGTAAACAAAGAGACAATAATTTCTTACTATAAATACATTGTTGCTGAGGCGCACAATGTTAATAAAAATGCAAATGATAAAGAAATGTTAATTCACAGCTAAAAAGGTGTGACATTTTATATTTTATATGGTATAGGAAATATATTTCATACAATGTTTTATATGATACATTTTCTTACAAAGTTCCATTTCTTTTATTTGAAAGCAACTGTACAAACATAACATCTTCGTTTATATGTTTAAAAGATTAATAAAAGATACTTTAAGATGATTTTTTTATTTTCTTTTTATATCCCCAAGGTTGCTTCTTTTTCATATTTTTTCGAATTTTCGAACGCACAATTTGTTTTACTTCTTGTCTAAGCTCTTTAAACGTATCTTCTGGCACGTGTTCTTTTGAGAAAAAATTTTCTGCTTCTAAAATTTATTAAACATGAATATATAAAAAATAATTATTACTTTTAATTTTTTATTATATACATATTTATATATAAAATGCGTACCACTAAAACGAACATCATTACTATCAAAGAAAAACTTATTTGTGTCTACTATCACATTGTTTGTGTGTTCTTCTTTATTTGTATGTTCTTCCTTACTATCATGTTCATCATCAGAAGAATCGTATTTAAATGGATTCTTTGAGCCAAAATCTAATTGAATCTTTGGAGCTTCCAATGGTTCCATATTTGAAATATTATTATTATCATCTAAAATTATGGACAAAAATAAATGTAATAAATATCATAACATACATTTTTTAATTAATGTATTATATAAATATTAACTTTTTTCATTGGCTGTTTCTTTCCCAAATGTTTTTAATAGACTGAACGGCCCTCCTTCCTTCAAGCTTTTTGATAATGAGTCTGACACAGAAAAATATATATCTTTTGACACTTCCACAGGCGCATTTTCAATCAAGTCATCTGTATTATTCTTATTTTTCTTCTTCTTAACTTTTTTGGTTTCTATTTCAGATTTTTCTATATTAATTTCATATTCTTTATGACCGTTTTCTGTAGGATCATATCTAATCATTCCTTTCCTAAAGAATTAAATAATGTAATATAGAAATACATAATTATGTAAGTAATTATTATTATGATTCTAACATTATGATTAATATAAGTGACTATTTTATTCATACTTTGGAAATTTTACATCCTTATTTGTATCTTTATTCGTTGAAGTAATTG
This sequence comes from Bombus superbus, assembly GCA_014737385.1. NCBI lineage: Eukaryota > Metazoa > Arthropoda > Insecta > Hymenoptera > Apidae > Bombus > Bombus superbus. The sequence goes on along the minus strand of JACXIK010000019.1, from coordinate 8,314,523 downwards.
GTACTCCTAGAATATTTTCTAAAATATCTAATTGTAATTCCTTTTCTTTTTGTAAATCAATTTCATCATCGCCTTCTGTGACTTTAGTAATATCTTTGTCTAATTCTTTATCATTTTCTATGAAACGCTTGTCAAGTTTAAACCGTTTATCATTCCCCAAAATAATATTACTTCTATGAAGCTAGAATTAATCGATTAATATCAATGGTTTAAATATTTATAAAATGTATTTATATATGAATATATATAAATATCTCACCTCCCCTGTAAAATGTTTGTTAATTTCAAATTTACTATCATCCCAAACCGACTCATCATCATTCCTATCATTGTCATCATCATTATCAAATAAATCAAGTCTTCTTTTCTTTCCTTTTTCTTTGATTTTAGGTTGCTCTATTTTATCGATATAATCATTATCATCAAATATTATTTTATTTTTATTTAAATTATTATCCTATAAAAATAAATACGATATATGGAAAATATGACATAAAAAATTAAAGTGTTGAACAGAATTGATTTAAACATGTTTACCAAATTCTTCAGTGCATTTTGCACTGCCAATTCTTTAGCTCTGAAAATTTGTTTCTTATGCTTTAATGATTCCACTCGTTTCTTTTCTGATGCACTAATTTTATCCATCTTTATTTCTTCATTAACTTTGCGTTTTAAAATAACCATTCTTTTCCTTGGATATGTTAGGCTAAATTAGTTGAGACACGTGATAGTATTTATTAAACTTAAAGAAACATAACCTATTAAATTTTTATGTTGACAATGTACACAGCAAAAAGACACATAAAAGAGATGCTATATATTTAACAATATTTGAATTCTATTTATTTGTATACAAATACAGCAAAATCATGATTAAATAAGTTTATAATTAAATCAATTTTATAAATTATGTGTTACATCAACGTCCAGTATATGTACAATCTAATTTCCTATACGTGAACACGGATATTAGGGCTTAGGTTTTACTATTCGATATCCGAAAATTGCAAATCGATTTTTATTTAACACTTTCCTAACTGAAACATTTTCAAAAATTTAGAAAAATATTATTTTACTATTCGAAATTAATTTTACGGTTTATGATATTGAAATTTTTAAAAATATCAATTGTTTAATAATTGAATATAACTGTGCAATTACCAATTATTATTGTAGATGAAATAAAGAATTCTATACTCCTATATTACTTCTGTTTATCTGTATGAACTGAATATAATGCAAATGTTCTTAAGAATCTTTCTACATATTTACTTTAGTCCATTTTTTTTTAAATTATATATTAAGTTATAATTAATAACGAGATATAATATTACGTACATATGTAGAATATATATTTTATGAATAGATAGTACAAACTTGTACAATACGTTTAATCCATAGGTTCGCATATGTATATGATAGAATCATATTAAAATCAGGTATAGTACAAGCTTTTTCAACACTTTGATCAATGAATTCAATGAATTCCTGCCTTTTTATTGCCTAATAATTTGTTATTCTTCTATTTTCGACAAAAGAAATAATAATTAACGGCGAATTAGGTACATGCTTATGACACAAATAAAAGTTTGACCGACCGCGTATTTACGCGCGCTTTCGATCGCCAACGTTCGGCCATTTTCGGACGATTCCGCCCGCCGACGTCAACTGTTGCGCGCCTGCACAGAAATAAATATAAGGACTACGCGAATTTAAACATATTGACGGATACGAGATGTCAAGAGTAACAATATTCACGTAGTAAAATAATTAATTAATAATGAAGGGTAAATGGGATTAGGGCTCAAGCTGGATTTCGCACGTAGTCACCTCCGCGTTTATACCAATCAATTAATCTTTGGGAAACGACGATGCCAAGTTAAGAACTGCGTGACCTGCAATTCAGTTCGATCTAGATCATGTAAAATTCACATAAAAGTTTTAGTTAACGAAATGCTATAAATATCTCGAACATCCCAGTACGATATATGAAAGGATCACTAGCAGTTTGGTGGGAATTTTGAATTTAATCGCAAAATATTTTACTTAATATTTTCGAACCACAGTTAACTGTGATAATTGAAACAACCATAAATCTATTAATTTAAATCAATGTGGGAATTCCATTGTAACTAAATTGTTAATCGACGAAGCAATTATCAAAACATAAAACACACTACACACTTAAGGTTGTATTTATACTTTATTGCGCTGATTTTCCATGTAATACATTATCTACGAATTTGTCGTGCGATCTACGAATCACCGGTACACTTTCGTGACATTGTATTCTTTAATCTCCTTTCAAGACGTACATACATATCTCAAATGTAATCATCGATACAATAGTAAATTAAAGCTATCGCTCCACAATTAAAATCTTTTCTACCATAGTCCTCCGAGTACTTTCATTCTCGATAAATTTCATTCTCATTCTTGGTCAACGAAAACAGGTTTTCGACTCGTTCTTGCATACTCTTCGCGGTTATATCATTATCATCACATTTTACACGCTTCATCGATATTATATTGTATTGTGTTTGTATAATTTTGTTTGTATAATTGATTAGGTATGTAGTTGAATTAAAATATTATTCTTTTTCTTTCACAGATCTTCAAGCGATAAAAAGATGGTAAAATAATAACAATAATATAATTATGCAATAGTTTTGAACAAGCGACTTATTTCAACTTTGCTGTATCATTATCATTGTTATTACTACCAACATCATATCAGTAAGCTCAACAATAGAAAATGTTTCAGTCTTAAGCGAATTGATGATATTATCGAATTTTAAAAGTGAAAGTTATATCAAATATACGATATACATACATTAAAAGATGTTGGCATACCTTTAGCTATTTCGCTTGATGTTCGTTTCGTGTTAATTATCGCGCTTGCAAGATATTGATGTAAATCAGTAAGTAACTAATTGTAAGAACGATATTTCTCATGTTTGTTTCGTTTCTTGCGAAGGCGTCAACATTAACGCAAATTCTTCTCCGCCATCTTCAGAGTTTGTCACGAGTTTTGGAAACGCTTCAGCATCTTTTTTATTATCATTGGCACGCGTGAATGTTGTATGCCCTATCATGTTTTCTAAAAGTTTTTCTTTCATTTCATCCGCATTGTTTATCAAAAGACCGTCTAAAAAGTTTAATAAATACGTATAATCGTTTATATAATCAATAAAATATAGTATAGTAAATTTTTTAAAGATACGCATAGTGATCTAATTAAGATACGTTAATAAAAACACCAAGCGTACCGTGAAAGATGGAGGATATTTTATCCTCTTCGTCGATAAAATGAAAATGTTTATTGTTCGCGAAAGTTTCAAAATTATTAAACGTCTCTAAAGAAACGTTCATGAACCATAACCTCTTCTTCTCGGCGTTGACATTCGCTGATATTATCTCAATACCCTGTGATCCAAGAGGAAACGCGATCTTTCTATCTCTTCTTAACAGATTAATGATAAATCAAATTAATTACGTTAATTCTCTCTACTACCTTGATCGCTGTATAGTCGATACTTCGCATCCTTTCGCAGTCGATAATAAATGGCACGTTATTTTCATCGTATTTGTGAATTATCTTCATCACTCTATTGCAAAAGTAATTTGCAGCTGGATAAAATAGCGCAGTGTCTGGTTTGAGTACTATATATTTGTTTCCAAGTTGCGTCTACGAAAGGGCAATAAAGAAAGCGTTCGATTGTTAATCGTTTTTAAATGTTAATCGTTTAAAGATTGAAAGATGACGACGATACCGTGTAGAATTAATATAGTAGTAGGGTAAATTCAGAAAATATCGTATAACCGGTTATTACACGCGATAGTAAAATGAAAAGTCGCACAGCTTTTTCGTTTCAGATTTTATTTTCGAGAGAAACGAGTTTGAAAATTTGTCGTGTATATTTACATTCGATTAATTTTTCATCTAGCGCATTGCAGCTAAAAAAAATTTGTTATTCAAAAATAGAACTCCCGATGAAATTATTGCACATTTTTTTACTTATTTTTCTTTCGTAATATTTTCAGTAAAAAAAAAAAATAATCTCTTGCCTAGTTATATATTTTTCACGCGTTCCTACTTAGTCGGAGGTTAGATGAGCGCACGAGTATTCGACAAATTCTCAAAATATTCCTTTTTATACGAAATGCAAATACCGATAGAAGTTTGCGAAGCGTATTCGAGTCAATGCCCGTGCAAAGATTTCATTAACACCGATATTACGAAAACGTAATAATACAATATTATCTTTTACCTTACATTGAATTACTTCGATTTTTGGCCTAGCAGGCGATCGAAGGAAAAATATTAAACTGAACAGAGCACCGACTAAGAGTCCTAATTCCACGCCAGATATCACGCTAACTAGAAATGTCACTATCGCCGCAACCGCGTCCCTTTCTGCAATCAGCGACAGAGAATTATTCAACTGGAAATACAAGAGGATAATTGAAAAAAGTAAGAAGAGTAAATGCGGATTAATGTTTGACAGTTGTCTTAGTATACGTTATTTTTATACTTATTGTTGGACAGCTATAAAAAGTATACAAAATTTTACTCGACTTTACTTGCTAAATATAAACGCAGCTTCTCTCTCTCTCTCTTTTTCTCTCTGTCTGCCTGTCTCTTTATCTCTGCCCCTCTCAAGTTAGCGCAAACTTTTTAAAATTGGTCTTTTTTTGTCGTTCTATCTATTTGTTTCTCTTAATATATCCTTTATTTCGATTAAACAGTTGAACGTATACGAATCACGTAGTAAAATATTCTTCTGCAGTTTACGATTAGAGGAGATTGTAGTCGATCTTATGTCGATCGAGTATCTTATCTTAATTTGTTTACACGAAAAATAAGAAATGAATTAATTAATAAAGCATATTCGTTTGGACTTTATCTCAGAGTAAAGTAAAGAATATCTTTGTGCGAGTACGACGCCTCGGTAAAGAAAATATTTCGACACATTGAGAAAATATTTAAACATTCTCGTTGTATTAATTATGTGACTTTAACGTAATCTTTACTGTATGTAGAAGTTACAACAACTCACTGCATCCTTTCCACAACAGACGTATTATCTTCAAGTCAATTATGAATATTACCGCGCTTATCAATACCGCTGCAAGAGTGGAACGCGGGATATAATAAAAATACGGTGTTAAGAAACTCAACGCCAGTAACGTCATCATTCCTGCAAAACATTCAACGTTATTAACCGTAACCATTTCCTAAAACGAGCAAGAAATATATATTATGCACATTATGCCCAAGAGAAAATACAATAGAATATTATTTATCCGAATTCCGTTTATCGAAACGAAATCTTTGTTAGCGTCTGATTAGGAGTTTCTGGCCGTTCAATCTACACATGTGAACGTGCAATGCTGTATTATACACGTATATAATAGGAAAGAAAGAACGCGTTTCCTGGCGTGAAAACGAGACGAATGAAGACGATGAACGAAAAACAAGACGAACTATCGAACAAGATTTTCCTCGTGTAGCCTTTTCGAGAAAATCAAGTTTGAGCCATACTCGACCGGATAAGGGCGAAGAATTGGTAATAAGTAGCTTATTCTGTTACGTATGAAAATGCAGGCGGTCGAGGAACAAGATTTTCTTGTTCGTAGCCTCGTTTTCAAAATTGGAAGGATTTCCTATGAAAAGACTCGCATCTAATTTTTGTACCTTTTAGGTTATTCTACGATAGCGGTGGGAAGCTGGATTCACATGGTCAGAAAAATCGATATTACGAATGATTTATGTCTTGACTTTTGGAAATTGATGAAAATTAATTGGCTCCGTAAAAGTTTTATCACGAGGCCCGCAAAACGTCATGATTTCATTTACTACGGATCTTCCGCGATATAATTACAGGCACGTTTACAAGAGTTACGTAATACGATGAATATTTTGCTCGAAACATCCGAAACGTATTGTACTTTCGATCTTCCGGAGAAGAAGAAACACGGACAGAGATCTGCCCGTTTCGTTTCGAGTTGAGATACGCGTGCCTTTAGGTTCGTTCTTGACTGAACGCGTTCAAATTCTATTTTCTCGAAAGAAGTGATAGCTAGCGGACAGAGACAGTGAACTTTTATCACAGCGAACTCCAGTTCTATGAATTATTCGTTCTCCGATCAATACCGAATAAATAGAGTTCTAGCGTATTTTCTCTTCCAGCAATTTTTCAAGTTGCTTCGTCTTGAAATGAGAATATTACCGACGTATATGCCGGCCATAGGCGTTCGTACGCCGCTAGCGGAAGCTACGGCGCTTCTGGTGAACGCTCCGGCAACTGGCATCGACGAAACGAAACTTCCGAATATATTGCACAAACCGAGCGTTAACATCTCTTGCGTCGCATTTACGCTGCTACCACTTGCTAAAAATACAAACATCGTGTCGCGATCAATTAAGCTCATGTAACTACTTCGTGTGGTTCATCGATACGTGAAAAGTAGGAAATCTGTGGATCTGCGTACAAAACACGTGAACATATCGAAATTTCCGTTACGAAGCGACCTTCTTTACGTATTTTATCTTGGACGCACCGTTGCCAGATAATCTGCGAGTTCTTCGAGACCGTTGACGATAAGAGGCGAAGTTCGTAATAATTGTAGTTTTCGCGAATTTATGCGAACAACGCGTCCAAAAATTTAATGCGAATATACGCGAACAACACGTCCAAAAATTTAATGCGAATTTGGAGGAGTTCCAGCCGTTTTCTCTCGACGTCTTTCTCGAAAATCTATTTCTCGCTTCGTACTATTCAATCAAAAATATTTTCTTTCCTTTTTGCCACGATTTCGAAACAAATAGCTCGTCATACATTATATGGATCGTCGTGTTACGAGTGAATTTAAATAAGCAGAATTTCTCCAAATTCACTATATATATTCGTGATCTACGACAATAGATACAAATCTGAAATCACTGAAAAGACGAATGAGATTTTCTGTGAAGTATGTATGTACTAGGCTTAAGGCTAAGACGTGCGATAACACGGGCTAGTACACGTGGCAGATTTTTCAATTTCGTTTCGTACTAGAACATCGAAGGTATGACTCGTCAGAAAGATCTTCGGATAATTTATTAAGAAATTTGTTATTTAACTAATACAAATAAAATACTGTCTCGATAACATAAGAATAAACAGACATTCTATTGATATATAGAGAAAGAGAGTCAAGGAATTTTCTATAGTTTGCGCCAATAAATCATAAAAATTGGACATAATAAATTTGTATACCGTTCACGATCCCGTAAAAAGCAATTGCAAGAGTTTACGTAAGATGGTCAAGTAAATTCATTTTTATTATTTCAGTTTGCGCACTTGACTAACCTCAAACATCGACACGCATTTCACAAGGCGTCTTTACAAACATTTAAAACGAGGTATGAACGGCATATTAGTCATCCATAAATCAGATAATCACCTGTCACGTTACGCGTATTCGATGAAACAAGAAAAAAAAAAAAAAGGAAACCTATTTACTTGTTCGATAAGAATCGGAAAATATATTCGTAACAACGTTTTTTTGAATGCAGATCCGCAAGATCTCGACGATTTATGTTGTTTACCGAATGCTTTAGCAATGGCTACGTTTGCCAACACCGAGACAAGAGGTAGCACGATTATGCCTGACCCTAAATGGGAACACATGTCTAGAAACGTGTAGGTCTCGTTTCCAACATGAGACGAGAAGGGAGGTACAGAGAGCTTGGGAAGTCCCGACTGTATCTTTCCTTGAAATTAAAAAACAAAAGTCAGAAGGCAGGAATAACGAATGTTTGTGTAAAGAAACTCTCTTACGCCTTAAACGGCGCTGTAACGATTATGACGAAGCGGAAGGCGTTTACTTCGTGTCGAAAATTAAAAAAGAAAGAAAATAGGAAGGAAAAGAAATGAAAGAAAAAAATAACCTGAAAGAATGAACGGCGAGGATCCTGTCTTCTCGAAATAAAACGCTATCGTCGAAGCAATAAGGATGACCAAAGCGTTGCGACTGATGGAAAGAAACCACAAGAACTTCTTCAGGTACGTCTTTTTACTTTTCTCCTTTGATCGATCGTCGTCTTTCCCGAAACAGCAGTCGATGTCTTTCAGTTGCTAGATGACAGAAACGACGAGATCGATGGTTAAATCGAAAGGCAATTTATTTATTTCCATATTTATTTCCATAGTGCGTTATGTCGAAGGGACTTACTCTGAAGAACAGAAGGAACGCTATACTGCAAATTCCAAGGAGAGAATCTGCCATTCGTACGTTTCGCACGTTTTCGAGTATCTTGCTTAGATTGCCGATGATACTGTGCGCTTTGAACTTCAATCCTAATAGCCCTTGCAATTGCGATACGATTATAATAATTGAAGTAGCCGAAGTGAAGCCTGACGTGACTGGCACCGATATAAAATCTACCAGGAAGCCTGTATAAAGAATTTCATCGTCTAGAAAAAAGGTTATTGCGAATGAGAGTGAACTACGGTATGACATTTACATAAAATAACGCGTCGTTGAGATACGCTCAGATGCAAAAACAAAGTGGAACGTTAACCGCTTGCTGTTTACAATATTTTTAGATATTATTTTAGAGTAAGCGTTCGTTTCATTTATCGTGCTGTCCTGACGTTAACGTTATCGTCCAAACACTGTACGTAGATTGTACTTTTGGCAACCGGACTACAGATCATTTAAAGAATGCAAAACTGTATAAAATATCCAATTTACGATATTACTTGTTGTAATATTTAACAAGCGAAACGAATATTCGTTTGGCTACTTCCAAGGGCATGGACGCGCATAAATATCTGCGGAATACCGATATTCCTGCGGAACATACGGATAGAAATCGAAAGATAGAAGTTAGAATTCGAACGAATTGTTACGAACATCAGCTTCCTCTATCGAATGAGAAGACTCGATTTACGAGAGGAGGGATTAAAATTAAAAGCGATTTGTACGCATACTATTTACGTAATACGTGCATGATATTTTGTCGGAAACAGGCGAGGGAAGGTTTAAAAGAATATCAACGCGCAACAAACGCATATTTATAGTAGCAGTTAGTTAAGATCGTTGTATCAACAATTAGCGAAGATAATGAAAAAAAGAGTATGTCTGTTTGCACAGCGAGTATTCTCGTTTTCGGCTTAGTCTCCTCTACGTTCCGGAGATTTGCTAATTTCACGTATCAAGAAACGCGCCTCTTACAAATAATTCCTCGTCATTTATCTTTCTCAGGTAATTGTTTACTTGATCTTGGAGTCGATCTAAGCGAGCCTTAATCTTGGTTCTCCTATTAACTGTTTGAGAGTAATACCTACGAATTACGAAAGAACCGATCTATATCATCATTTATTGCCATATTATCGTTCGTCGCATTATGCTAGGCTAATATATAATAATGAAATTAATTACGGTACCTTAATTATAGTATAAGATAATATAGCGATTCAAAAAACTTGAGAAAGATAAGAGAACTGAACTAAAGGTACCTGTTAATATCGCCTGCTGCCAACGGTTCGATATTTTCAACAATGGAAAATTTACGAAAATAGAAACGGCCTCTACGTTTGGTCGGCTCGATGTAAAAATTTGGTAGCTCGAAATTCTGCTGATAAAAGTTTGCGAAGCGTATTCGAGTCAATGCCCGAGCAAAGATATCGTTAGCACCGATATTATGAAAACGTAATAACACAATACTATCTTTTACCTTACATTGAATTACTTCGATTTTTGGCCTAGCAGGCGATCGAAGGAAAAATATTAAACTGAACGGAGCACCGACTAAGAGTGCTAATTCCACGCCAAATATCACGCTAACTAGAAATGTCACTATCGCCGCAACCGCGTCCCTTTCTGCAATCAGCGACAGAGAATTATTCAACCGGAAATACGAGAGGTTAATTGGGAAAAGTAAGAAGAGTAAATGCGGATTGACAAATGTCTTGGTATCTTAATCTTGGATCCCCTATTAACTGTTTGAGAGTAATATCTACGAATTACGAAAGAACCGATTTATATCGTGATTTGTTGTATTATCGTTCGTCGTATTATGATAGGCTGATATATAATAATAAAATTAATTACGGTACCTTAATTATAGTATAAGATAATATAGGGATTCAAAAAACTTGAGAAAGATAAGAGAACTAAAGGCACCTGTTAATATCGCCTGCTGCCAACGGTTCGATATTTTCAACAATGGAAAATTTACGAAAATAGAAACGGCCGTTACGTTTGGTCGGCTCGATGTAAAAATTTGGTAGCTCGAAATTCTGCTGACAGCGACGAAACCGACTAAAGCAACGATAAATAGACGAGTTTTTCGGACGTAAAACTAGTTATTAGTTGCCCGGCCCTGTCCGCTTCTTCTATCGATTCGTAGTTCTTTCTATGTCATAGAATAATTTGTCGAGACCTGGAACTGATTTGTCTTTGCATCGAGCCGTTCATTTCGTCACCGTACGTAATAATCGATGGAGCCGAAAGTATTTCACGAGAATATAGGAGGCGACTCGTTACGCGAGTATTTTACAAGTTGCCACGAGGTGATTCGTTATGCAAGAATAAATTAAAATCGTCGAATAAAGTTTTTCATACGGGGCTTAGTTTTGGATAAACGTCGAAATTCTATCTCGTACGAATTCACACAGCTAACAATAGAATACGATATATGTAGATATACGAATAAGATTCGCGAAACGACGCTACGTGTAACGTCTATTGCCTTTGTATTCTATTTTATTCTATTCTATTCTATTCTATTCTATCGAGAAAAGTATTATTTCATGCACGCGTACAGATTTTCATTTATCTGCCTCGGATCAACGAGTATTCCATGGTCCCTAACCTCTTTCGCGCAGTGTTTTCAGTTGCACGTTTATCGCGCGAAATCCACCGCGTTCCACTCTTTTCGCATCTGAGAGCGTTCCCTTGTATCATCGAAGCAATTACTCTCTCGGAGCGGTTGAACGTTTGTGAAAATTATGTTGATACGAGCCTAAACGTAGCAGGCCCATCAGCAATTCTACGCATCCAGCAAGAAAACAAAAGAGCACGATAAAATCCACTGGCATGTTTCTGGTATATTCGAAGGTAAGTAGCGACATCAAGGACGAAGGACCAATCGATACCTCTTTGATCGTTCCCAGAAAGACGTAGACAAAGGTGCCCATTAGGCACGAATAAAGACCATACTGCAAAGAATTGGACGCTTTGTAATTTGTACGTTTATGTGATCTAACGTGGTAAGTATGAACGGTAAACGGTAATGAATCAACGTCGGGTGTAATCGTATCTGTCTGTCCAGGCGACGAGATAATCTCGCAGATGATTTTAGAAAACCTGCTAGGGTTCCAGTTTTCGTTGAGAATTATCCGTTTCGCGTTAACTCGAAAACAGAATTTATGATTTTCCAATTTTCTTTGAATGTCTCGGCGAGCGAACTCTTCAAACGTTTACCGTTTCGTATATCGTACTCTCCCATCGAAATTATATTAACACGTAACTAAGGAAAAGATAAGAAAAGAGTAAAAACTGCGACAACTATCCTTTGCTTCTAAGGATCCGAAGATCGGGATCACGACAGCCATAGGAAAGTAATCCGCAACTTCTTCCTTACCGTCTGTTTATAATAAAAAGTTGCACATTTTTTCCTATCGTTTATCCCATATTCCTATCGTTGTTCCTTTGAAAGGTGCGAGAAAAATGCTCGAATGCCTCGGTATAAATGGGCGAATCATCGTCGATGGAACGAACAAAGTAACATGCGAATACTAGCAAACGATAATATATTCAAGCAATGGAGCGATATGATAATTAGACGAGGCTGAGAGGGAAGAAAATTTCTCGATTGACCGAGTAAGAAGCAAAGAGTAAAAATATACCTGAGCAGTCAAACTTGCGAGTGCGGCGTATGCGATACTTTGAGGGATCAAGGTTAATCCTAGCGAAAATCCAGCTACGAGATCCGAAACGGCATCCAAACGAGAGTATTTTGGCAACCAATGCATTATCGTTATATATTTAACGATCGAGAAGTTGCTATCATCCTTCTCAGACGTCGGACGTTCCTCCAACGGGATGGACTCTTTAGTGGTAGCAGGCATCTTTTTGCGCGAAGAATGAGAATTCTGAAAAATATTCGCCGATGCTCAACACGGCCAGTTAAATTATTCGGCTTTGTACGTTCGATCACTTCGCAGCAACGTTAGAATCGCGTTGGAAGGGAAAAGGCAAAAAGCAGTTGACTTGAAGGAGCCGTGTTGCTCACTGATCGTGCACCTCGCAGCACTTGCGTTCATACACCGCGAGCATAAACGCGGTTCTACCTCCCTATCAACGTATTTTCATCGTCTTCAAATTGTTATCATTTGATGCGTCTCCCGTTAAATCTTTGGGCAAACATTTGGCGCCAACGAAATTCCCATCTTCGTTCGATTCTATAATTATTAAGTAACGCTCGGCTCACGTGCTTTACTTGTTGATACATTGATAAGAATCACCAATTAAGGACAAAAGCGTTGGGTCATGACCAATCTTATATGGCGAAGAGACTGACGTACTCTGTGTTTAAAAACGTTCGACGTCTCTGTGTTTTAAACGACGAACGAAGTTTACGTCCGAGCGAATTAGGCAGAACGTGATAATTCGTCTACGCGTTTTACGCAAGTTTGTTGGAGATCAACAAGAGAAGTTGGAAAAATCGGGAGGAAAAGTGATTCGGTGCCAACGTTTTATCGCGTTGTTGGTTCACGGTTTCGATATAATGTTCTCTGGTTAAGACGCGAGTACTTAGAGTTAACCTAACCCCAATCACGCGCATACGTATGTTTACGTTTAGAAATGCACAATGTATTTGAACTAAAAGTAACGTTTGAAACGAAAGTGTTTGTACATGCACTTATTTTTATTGTTCGAAAGCGTACGTGTACGTAGTTTTAACGTATGGGAAGGGTATCATTGAGTTAACGTAGCGTTTCATTTGCAATTTTATTTTGCTTTTCTCTTTCTTTCGATCAATATATACGACTGTCTTTAATATCGTAATTTAATATCGTATCGGAGGGAAGGTTCGAGGACCTTCCCTGTTTTACGGCGATCTATGAATTCGATGATGTTTGAAGGAATTTAAAGCGTTCAAAGTGACACGCTATTTCTTTTTATTATTTATTATTTTATTACGGAGACCCTTACCGGGTCTCCGATTTATACGTTGAACTTTGATAGAAGTATCCATTAATATCGTAATATCTTATACCTTGATAGAATATCTTAGCTACTTTATTTACGTTGTTCGTAACTTTTGTTTCGCTGCTTCATCCGTGTCCAATGCGGCTTAACACCAGTTGCATCGGTTTCAGTTACGTATACGAGTTAAGTCGGACAATAAAGTCGTTTCGATAATTAGAATTTCATTTCGCGCGAAGAAAGTAGGTGAATGTAACGGGTGGCTATAATTTTCGATAATGGTAATATATAATATAATAATAGTAATAATAATAGTATTATTAAATGACAACAATAACTAATAATTATTATGATAATATACTATATTCGGATAATTTCAATAAAATTTCTATGTAAAAATTCAATTATAACGCAATTAATCCGGTTCCTGATAGCATCGTATTTTGGAATTTAACGATATTTCTTATTAACGCGAGTCGAATCGCGAGTCGCGTTAACGCAACTTCTTATTAACCTGATCGATTTGTTCGTCGATCCTCTCTGACGTTCCGCGAAACTTGTTTGGTTCCGGCCCGATCATTTGTATAAGTTGCGGTACATCTTGGCCGCTGATTTGCGTGAAACGTGCCAATGACTTCATGCACGCGTACAACTGTTCTTCAGCAGGGCTGCCGTTGAAATATTGCAACAGTGCCATTGTCAATTCTACAGCGACGTCGTCGAACACCTATGCATTTCACAAAACGAAAGACGATTAAAATGAAATCACGATTGTTCGATTACACATCGAAAACTGCAACACGACAGATAGAAAATGCTAAACAGTAAAAAAAAAAAAAGTCCACTTCCTCGCTCTTCGAAAGGGATAGACGCAAATTGATTAATATCTATCGAACTGACGCTGCTTTCTTTAATTATTCGATGTACGTACAATGCAAAATTAAATCGACGACGACGACGACGAGGATGATAATGAGGACGACGTTGATGACGATGAACGTGTACGGCTATTCGAATCGTATTATTCGTACTGATAAAACGTAGATTTGCGCAGTTCGCGGATATGAAATCGTAAATCTGTGATGGACGACTTACCGTAACGTACGGTTAAATTATACATACATGTTCGGACAAGTACCTTAGAAATGCTGCCTTTTGGTAAAAGTCGCCGCAGATTTTTGCTTTTGTTCATTTTCTGAAAACACAGTATCCGGTCTCTCGATAGGTATCCATTAATTCCAACTGCATCGCAACATCGTACACATGTATAAAAATACAAACGAGCAACGAGAAAACGTATTTATATATTGCTTGAATCATATCTATTTATAATAGGAAATTGTTTTTCGCACGATATCGTTGCTCGTCCGTGAATCAGTTACCAGATTTGATACACGGTTAAGTACCTCTCACGGTTTAATACCTTTATATAAGTACAGCTAATTTATTAATAAAGGCAGCACTTCTATTCGCGAGAAAGAAAGCGTCACCTTGTTTGTTGGATTAGTTAAAAAGCGATAGTGAAAGCGTTCGTTATGCGACACTGCAAACTACGCGTTATTTTATCTTGTCTTATCTTCTCTGTTTTATTTCTTGTCTCTTTTCTTTTCACGTTGAAAATGAGACGCGTGATATCCGGTTGCGTGAGTTGGGGTGAGTTGAAACAAAAGCGAACGAAACAGGAAACGGTTAATCGGATAGGAAGGATACAGACCACAGTTTTTACCTCCTTGCAGGCAAGATTGTGAATAATAGCGGCACCACGAATTTGCAAGTCGATCGAGTTGGAAAGCAACGAATGCACCGCAACTTTCGTCGTCACCCTTATGTTACTGATATTTTGAGTTTGATGTTGCCATTCCGATATATACAACAACCATTCCGAACTACTAAGGTTTTCGAACATGTTTGCCAACTATAACGTATAATCGAAAATTAAAAATTCGTTAAATTTATCGATGCGCACAGACGATACTGATTTGCTTACAAATTGTGCAAGAGGAAGTTGTTCTTCGGGAGGATGACGATCGATATCAAAGGCGTAATTCATAATTATATGTTCCCTTCTGTCCTGGTGCAACAATAGGATCACGTCGTCCTTTAACGCGGCAACGGAGAGTATGTTCAATAATTTCACCCTTGCGTCGCTCGCCATAGTTTTATCATACAGTATTCTTCCTAAATACACGAACGTTCTTTGATACGTGCTCTTACAACGAACGATAGACGGTCGTATCTCGTCGTCTTACCTACGAAATTTAAAAAATTATCTCCCAATGCCCAAGAACCCTCGTTCTCCAAGACGTATTGTCGAAGCTCGTCCATGCACACGCGTTCCTCTTCGTTCAATTTCCCGTCCAGCAGCTTGACCAACGTCTGGTATTCTTCTTTGATGTCCATCGTGTCCTTAAACACGATGGGAGGATCTCGATGACGTTTCCTTTCTTCCAGTTCCTTCTTTTCTTCTTCCTCCATCTGCATCACTCTCTCCGATGGTAAGACCTCCGTGCTCTCGCCGTTCGAAGCTTGCATTTCGCTCAGACTTATAGCGCCTAGATTCGTAGGAAGATAATATAACGATAAAAAGAAAGAAAGAAAGAAAGAAGGATAAGTAAATAAAATATGCAAGACCATTAAGAGAAACGTGTATCTTATTTAACGAAATCGATATACTTTCACTTTCCGCCATGTGCGTACAATTACTGGGTCCGGTACTATTGCTGTCGCTCGTACCACTATCCTTGCTTCCTTTTTGCTTCTTCTCCTTCTTCTTCTTTTTTTTCTTCCTATCTTTCTTCGCGAGTTTCTCGTTGATCTCGTTTCTCCTTTCTTCTAGCGCGATCGAGTTTAATCTGCCGCAATAGTTACATCATACTGAAGGCAATCGCAAAAAGAGAAGAGAAGAGAAGGGACGAAAGACACTAATAAACGAGACGCGAACAGCGTTCTACCTTGCTTCTTCGATAGCCTCGTTTAAAAGTTGAAATTCCGGCGAAACCTCTCTATGATTTCTTGGTTCAAGGAATGTTGGATCAACTATAAATGCTCTACTCGCGCTACTGCACAAACCTTCTATGAGTCCTCCGATCTGTTGTCCGATCGGTCTAAAACAGTTTAAATTTCAATGAGAAATGAAAACTGAAGAAAAAGAGAGAGAGAGAGAGAGAGAAAAAACCAAG
Source organism: Bombus superbus (assembly GCA_014737385.1). NCBI lineage: Eukaryota > Metazoa > Arthropoda > Insecta > Hymenoptera > Apidae > Bombus > Bombus superbus. The sequence continues at coordinate 8,298,138 of JACXIK010000019.1, read as the reverse complement.
GAAAAGTATCGAATTTAACGGATAATATTAATTCGTACGTTTGAAGTATCTCTTCCGGCAGATCTAGGATGTACTTGGGAATATCCTGACCCACTAGGAAATTACTGACTTCGTTCGTGAAGCTGTTGCAGTTATGTTTGAAGAGGTTGTAAGTACCCGGGCTGTAATTTTAACCACAAACGACAATCATAGTAAATGTAACTTTTAAACTTAAAGGTTTTGAAAGAACATTCTAATCTCAATCAATGGCATACTGATATAAAATTAACGCTATTTGTTATTTGTATTTAGTTACACCGTATTGGGTTGTTTGGAAGATTGTAAAATTAGCCAGACAGTGTAATAAACAATGAATTGAATTTCTCTTATTTCTTATTCTTATCGTCTTATTCTTATTATTACGAGATTTATTTAGACTTTCCGACGCCCAGATTCTATCAGGTTGTCCGAAAAGTTTCTTTCGTCTTGCAAGGAAATAACGGATGCACCATTATTTCCTGTTTTATATTATTTTCATCGAATCACGTACGATCGTGATGACGGAAATAGAAGAAAATGGATCGTAGCTGATTCGATAAAATAATATAAAACGAAAAAAACATTGTGCATCTATTATTTCCTTACGAAAGGAAAGAAACTTTCGGGACAACCTAATATATACTTTGCTCGATGATAACTCACGCGAACGTAGACACTCCCAAGCCGTTTATGTATTCGAAGAAGACGGAATATGGCAGATACGTTTCGCCGATTTTTTCCACTCTGTGCGGCTCCCCTAACACTGTGCCGCCCTGAAATAGAAATTCAAATTATCCGTGTGCGATGGCTGATGGACAAAAAAAATTGGACAGTGGAAAACGCGTCAATGTCAATTTTGCGACAGCCGGCTCACAGCGGTGAGTGTTCTTCCACCCCCTCTGGCATTAGCGTGCACGTAATTTTAGAAGCACGACAAACTTGCGCTTCCCTGTAAGAAACGCCTAAAATAACCGCCCACGGCTAGTGGTATCGGTGTTGCATTCTACAGCAGAACGGAGGAAAGAATGTGCCAGATAAGAGAGAGAGAGAGAGAGAGAGAGAGTGGCGCAAGGAAGATCAACAGGAAGCGACGCCTCTCGAAGAAATTCCATAATCGAAAATTCAACCAATGGATATGGATGGAAGCTTCTCCAACGTACGCGGATCGTCGCAAAGTATCCGTGCGTCGTATAATTATCGAACGAATTGGAAGTACACGTATACGATTATTAAAGCGAGTAAATAATAAGCGATACGAGTTATCACGATCGAGAGGAAGAAAAGGATCGATTGGAAATTAAGTTACCATCCGAGTTAGCAAGAAACGCGTGCGATAACGATCACCGTAAATAGTACAACACTCGAGTTTGCTTTCATTGGAAGTATACTAAACCTATTTTGCACCTGTTCGAGTCGTGCGAGAAGAACGATGTCACGTCCGATGGAGCGATAGAAGCGGAAGATCAAAGAGACAGCGGAATCGGTAAGAGCGCGATGAACCGTTTTCTCGTCAAGGAACCGCTCGAATACGAACTGGCGTCGCGGCGCCTCGAGATTCGACGCCACGCAGCCGGCAACCGTAACTCAAGATAAACGAACGATATTCGAGTTCGCATGGCAGGCAGCGCGCACGCTCTTCGTCGTCGCTGTTTTCGGTTTGCTTTTACTTATGACGTCGAGCCTATGCACGTCAAACAACACCTGCCAGCTGATCGTCCACCGCAGTAACGGTCGCGTCGATGTTAACGACGGTCAAGTAGTTCGTTCGTTCGTTCGTTCGGTCGGTCAAGCAAAACGGCGCACGATGAACGACAAACGACGAGAAACGAACGGGGAGTCGAAAATGCGCGATCGAATCTTGGAAAACGTTAAACTCGATCGTAGATCGTCGATCTATCGTTCGTCTTGCATCGAACTTTCGATTTCGCACTTGCGCAACTTACGCTTAGTTTCCAGCACTCGACGAACTTCGCGCACTCGATTTCGGCTTCCGATCTCGGTTTGGCAAATTTGAATTTGAAAACATGGCTCGTTTCAAGTACGCATCGATCCGTTGCTAAATATAGATCGTGGAAACCCGAGGCTTTCGCGAGATGGTAGCATTTTTTTGTTTTCGCGCGCTGAGAGATTGATAGAGCAGCGTTATACACGGCTACGAGGAGAAGATTTAATGGATCGATCCTCCCGAGCCGAGAAGAGACTTACCGATAGCTTTCGCCTTCGTAGAGTCTAGACGATAGGACCATGGGATGGAAAGAGCCATGAGAAAGAGAGAGAAGTGAAAGAGGGCGACGTAAAGCTCGAGGGAATTATTTTTAGGTTCAACCGGACCAAATTTAGTACCCACTCCGTGTCTAGCGTATCGTATGGCCAGAATGACTCGCCACTACGACTAGCGCGTGGCTCGATAGGTCACCATTTCGACGATGGAGAGATGCATTTCGAGCAACTTGACGCTTCGCCGTCGGTCATTTTTTCCAGCTAGTTTCGACGATCGATCACACTTACCCACGGAGATCGTTCACGCCGTACGCGTGCATATTTATCGATCGATCGATAATATTTTCATTTCCACGTCGCTTCGACAACGTTGTTCTCTTTCTTTTTCCTTCGTAAATAATTCTATGCTTCTACAGAGATATACTTACGGGCCGAGCGGTTTGAATTCCAGATGGGCCGAAGAAGTATTCTCTTCCGTAAGCGACGATCGCCGTGTGCCATATTCCTTCTACATGTTGACCTACGCGTCGATAACAATGTTTTTTCTATTATCAGTATTAATTTACCGATTGTATAATTTATCTTATAGCGTATTCCGTTTTCTACGAACAAACGAATCTTATTTCCAACACGCGTGCGAATTGTCTCGTTATCTTTAGCGTTGATCGAATTTTTATTACCATCCGTCCCATACTCTAACGCTTTGCAGATTTCTTTGCGCGTGATGTACGCCTATGTTACGAATCATTCTAAGAAGCTTTATTCTAAGAAGCAAAATTTCCTGACTTTTCGTTTATACAATTATCTATGGACGTCGCGATATCGTTCGTCCACTTGGATCCAAAATTCACGCAGTGGACGCGTTAGGCGGACAGTTAAAACATTAGAAGTCTTGCATTGCGCGATATTTGGAATGGCCTGGTTATGCTAATATTACATCGAAATTAGTACGGTCATATTTTGATAATTTTAGTACGGGGCTCGTTGAAATCGCCGACACAGATTTCATCCACGCTGTTTTTACCGGGAACAGGTCGCCAACACCAGACTCGGTGGACAACAATTTTCACCAACGACAGCTCTAATCGACGACGTTTATTAACCGATAACAATAACGATCGAGATACGTCTTCTTCCCTACGCGAACAAAGCTAGAACGCAGACTGATGTAATACTCTAATACCCTGATACTCTAAACCAAACTCGTAATTTGCTCGGCGGGCTTGCTGTAAACAATTGCTTAAACTCTGTATGAATCATTGCTGTTGTGTTGTTGCTATTAATATCGGTTAAAGCTGTCGTCGATCAAGTCCGGTATCGGTGAATCGTTATCGATAAAAACAGCGTTGGTGAGATCAATATATCGGTGAATTCGATGGAACCGATTTTGGTACGTATCTAGAGAAGCCATACGCGCAACGACGGATCGAATACGTATTACAAAAAGTGGTAACATTTAAGAATCTTTTTTACTGTAACATACCTTAAGAATGAGAGAGATCAAAATATTAATTTTTATTTTAATTTACATGCTGCATAAAGTCAGTTGTATCAGGGACAGAGTTTACGATATCGGTTACATGCATGCAAAGATGCTTGTGTTTTGGCATCGATATGGCCAAATGAACTCGTAGATCACGGTGAATAATACTGCTCAAGGACCAACGAACTCTTTGTACGATACGATAATATCGCGCGTAAAGTCCTTGCCGCATAAATTCGCTTCGTAAAGGTACAATTTCAGTTTGCTTGGACGAGGTTCGGGCTCGTAATCGTCGGCTCGAGTCTCCTTCGACCTAGTTTCTCATCGCGGGAATAGCTAAGCACATCCGCGATTATCTTATTGCAACGCGTTTCTGGGAGGGTCGTCGTGGTGAAATAACCGCGAGAAATAGCTGCTACAGCCATCCGGCTCGACAATTCACCACTTTCAGAGATTATGCAACATTTCACCGATCCTAATTAATTCTCGCTGACTTTCCGTTAATTTAAGAACAAACTTCCGATACGCTAAATATAGTTAAACGAGATATTTTCTTTGAAATTATCACGTAACACTGATGTTTCGTTTACGTCGAGTACGAAGAGAAACAAACTTTCTTTCATAACGTGACAGTTTACAAACCTATTGCGATAAATGTGACAAATATTTGACAATTCGTTTAACTCTAGCTCGATGAATTATTCTGCAGTTTCGATGAGTATCGAGGAAATTAAAAGAGCAGAAGTATAGCAAGAGACGACGAACATATTTATGATCCATAACTGCGATACGTTTAGACATCATCGATCGACTAACAAAAGAGAGATAAATTGCAAAACGAATTTCGTTTCACTGTGCCGCGCTCTTTTACTCGACTCGACGAACATCGTTATTCCGCGTTGCCTGGTCTTCGTTTTATCATTTTCACGCTACATCTGCAACGCGTAACGTTACACATTTTTTATTTCCGCTTTCAGTCTCTGGACTCGGTTCTTACGATTCGTTTTTCCCGGTACTCTGCGTAGACAAGAGTAGTAGACAACCGCGTATTTATTTGTTTGTAAGGAGAATCGCGTTCAGTGTGAAATACCAAGCTCGCGAACAATTGCAAGTAGTGGCTTCTGAAAATAGATCTGCAAGCTCGGCGACTGATCGTAAGTGGCGAACGAACCTTGGATACATGACGTAAACGGCTCGCGGAGACACGTGTGCGTATGTTGTATTTTACAACTTTTCCGTGGAATTTCGTTCCTATCGAACACTTTCTCCCTTCCTTCTTCTCGTTCCTTCCGCATTGTACCGCAACACGCGGCCAAATTTTCTCTAAATAGATTCTTTCAGCTTTCTGTTTCACCTTACTCTCCATTGATAATTTCTCGCTGGATATTACATCTTATCGTTAGTCTCGTCGAGATACGAGATCGTGCGATAACAAGAAGATCGTTTGTAATATGACACGAATTTGATTTTACTGAAAAATAACGTATAACGAACAATCATAATTTACGAAAATGAAAGAAGAACGGTTAAGAGAAGAAATAATGAAATAACGAGGAATATAACGAGAGGTAATAGGCGTGTAAATTTGAAAACGACGAGAACGTTGACTATAAATGTTCTCCCAGCACTGTACTCGGTATCCCAAATTTAGAATAAATTAAGATCACGCGAAACAACAAATCTAATGACGATCCCAATGACGAACACGCCTGTGCCAAGTTACCTTTGCCCTACGATTCGTTTCATTTCTATGATTGTTCCTCTTTAAATTGCTTCGATTCCTAAGATTGCACGCTACAGTTTTTAATTCCTCCATCGCCAAGATAACTTTTGGCGTATTTGTCAAATTTGCTTTAATCGTTTATTCGTTACTAACAACACAATTAACTTTGAAGGAAATTTCTCAATTTTAACATTCAATCAATCAACCAAAAAAAGAAAAAGAAATCAAAGTTCAATCGAAGAAACAAAAGAAAAGTTTTAATCGTTGTAATTATTAAACTAATAGAATATAAATACTATTATACCACTGTAACGTTCTAAAATTCACAAGTCACGTATTGATAACATAAAATATTTTGATAATCGTTTATTGTTAGTTCTCCTAAGCGATATTTTCGTTCATAAATTATTCATTGACGAATCATCGACGATAAATTATTCATCGACGTAGTCATCGACTACATCGCTCAGTTGTGATCCGTGTGTATTTTTGATAAACAGAGAATTGGATTTTGCGTATTTTGTTTTTTATATTCGTGGCTCAAAAATACCTAGTTGTTCCTGTTTACCTCGCACGTACGAACTAGAGGAAGACGCTGAAATGTACCTTTAAATAACGCACAACACGGCCTAGGTGGCACGAACGAGGCCAGTAATTCATATTTTTCTTGGTAATAATCATTCGTCGTTTCGTTACATTTCGATGCCAAAACACCATGCATCACACTTGTCTAAGAGATATTTTAATTTACCGATGACGAGTCTAGACATCATAGAGGCGATGCCCTTTGTAAGGTCATAAATAAATAATTCCACGGTTGTCTTCACATCTTCCGCGTTCTCCATCTTGCCTAACTGTAACAGAAATAGATAAAAATGCTTACTTAAGACAAACGAGATTTCATTAAGAAGAAAATATCTAATAAATAATTTCAATATCAGCAAGTACACGAAGAAGTAGGTAAAAATTATTTATCTAACTCTGCCGTTCTTCCTACTTCGTCTTCGTGTTTCTGTCTTTCCAGATATCTTCCTTTTATTGGAATACTTTATTCATAAAACACGTAGAATACGCAAGAAGTAGTACAATTACATTGAATGCTAAAATCAAATATTTAAAAGCTAGCTATATTTTAATAACATCTACTGCTATATAACGTTCATTTCGAATCACGCGGAAATAAGAAGAACGGCAGAATCGGTAATAATCAGATTGCGGATTTGTATGCGCCTATGCGAAATTTAAAGATGCAAAAATACATCAAATATTCATTGTAAAGAACACGCCACGATATTTAGCAGGTGAAACAAATTTCTATCAAAATTCTATTTCTTTGCTTGTATTCATCATTGTATTCATCGTCGTATAAATTTACACAAAAATCCGCGACCAGTAATAATTATTTCGTAGATCGATCGATCGGTATATATTTCCCGCGTAAACTTTCGTATCATTGATAAGATCTTATCGTATCTTATGATCGAGAATGTGCTATCACATCAAACGAATGAAAGTCGAATCTGATTGGCCAGTACGAAATCACCAACCAATCAAAAAAACCATCTAATTTAAGTCGACGCTTCAGCTTTTGTCACAGTCGAGTGAGAAAAGTCATGGTCGTGAACGAGTCTCGTAAATCGCTGAACTTTGAACATTACTTAAATCTATTTTATATGTGCTTGATTTTCCAACACGCACCTCCTTATAACCGCTCTGGTAGATGTAAGAAGTAGAAAACGTACTTAAATATGTATATTGATTACACTATAGAACTGAAGTCATTCACTTTGATAGACAAGTTTAGAAGCCTTGTTTCGCGGACGACACTTTTCTCATCCCGCATTAGATGGAGCGCAGAGTGTGCGCAAGATCAATTCCTACACCTACACTACCGGCTAAAAATATTAGACCACCTGATCTTATTATTATTTTTCACGACTGATATAACATACGTAAATCTATGGCGATATTTATTCATTTATGTTTTTATCGAATCACTTGACATGTAAATTTTGTAACAAAAGCTTGTTGGCAAATTACTATCCGCATAGCTAACGTACAGTTCTTAATATGCTAGAAATAATTTTTCATATTTCTATTTTTCATATTTATGCATAAAAAAAGTATACTTAATGCTGTTTTAAGCCATATTTATTACGGTAGTATATTCAAATACAATACTTAATAAGGAATTTATTTATAATAATCTGATAGTTCCTATTTGAGATATATATATATACACACATATATATATATATCCCATGAATGGATAGTGAAATTATAAAAATAGAAAGATTTTAATCACGTAATTTTCATACTCGATAATTACACATAATAGATTCGATATATCATCATCCTAAGATGAATCAGCAATACATGACGGACTGACATGAACACGTTCAAACTCATTGATTACGCGGCTTTTACAAACGCGGTATTCTTTCAAGACCCTCACATACATGCGATAAACAAAACACTGTCAAAAGTTTGATACCAATCAAACACGTGTATTTACACTACTTGAAACTTCCACACATTTCTAACGCAAATTATCTACATCTCTATGTCATACATCGTATAAAACACAAATGTAAAGCTAAAAATACACGTTTAAAAAGCTAAATTAAATATAAGCTTAAAAATAACTAGATGAAATTTGAACGAATTATAAGGTTAACTAATAAGCGAGAATCTAAGTAAAGAAACTAGATTAAAAAATGTCTTACCTATCTTCTTGTTTTCATTCACGATATTTCATTGACGATAATCTACTAACAGGTGGATAGATTATCAGGATAATATCAACTAGGGATAGTTGAAAGGTAATCGATCAAAGGAGTAAAAGGTAGGATCACTTGACGTTGGTACGTCAAAATGATCCAACCAAAATTGGTATTGGACGATGATACAGCACAAATGAGATGTACACCTCCTGCTTGATAGCTACTGGCTAGCAAATGCAACTGATCGCGGCGAAATGTTCACCAGAGTCAGGGACCAGTGTGGAGACACGGCGCGGTAGTCGTACTTGCCAGGAAGAAACGGTAAAGAGGTAAGAGGGCCATCGCGCGAAGGCAGCGCCTGCCTACCGGCATCACGGCCAATAACACAATACGTTAATACTCCAAAAGTCGCATTTTAACACATTGGTTGACTGCCACGCATAGTTTTATATATTTTTCACAATAGATTGAAATATACTACACCATAAAAAATAATTTTTGCAAATTATTATATTGTATTTGCATACTTTTTTCTGACAATGTTATATAAATCATTCACATTGTTAAAAATTTGTTAGCCCGTGAAATTTACCGTATTTTCATCGTTCTAAAAACTTAGAAAAAAGCTAAGTGGGCCATCAATGATTTCTAGGTTTCTAGGAGCATATTTCCTTTTTTCAAATAGCACGGCATTTTCTTCTGAAATGACTGGTCTTGCAACACTTTCTCAAAAAAACTGTAGAAATAGTAAATACTTTCTTTTTAATAAAGATAAACATTGGTTTATAAATTTTATTTGATTATATTTTGTATAATGTAACTGTATATCATGTATAGAATATATATAAATGTTTCCAAATTATTTTCAAATTGTAGTGAAGACCATTATTGATTTGTTTTTGAATACAAGAAAGGTTATTTTTGTTACTATACACTATATACCTAACGGATATAGCCTGCGTTCATTGTCAACGCGAACTTAACAAGCACCGCACACTTGATGCCTTCATTGTGTCGATGTCAGTAAAATTATTCTAAATAAGAAATTATAATATTCATAATAAATAACATAAATTTGTATTAAAGACAATTTTTTTTTTAAGTAAATCTGTACGAGTGTAACAGAAGAAAATTTTGTACAAATATATTGGTATAAATATTATTACCCCTCTAGCTAATGTGCAAAAGCGGTTCTTGGAACAAAATTGTATTATTTTAAGAAACGAAACATAGTTATAGAAAATAATTTCTTAGAATTCGTTTATAGCAAATTTACAATTCACAGGTTATCTTGAAATAGTTCGTAAAAATTTTATAAATTAGGTTTTATATAATGTTAAATTTCCTTAATGTCATTTAGAAAACTTTACACAAAATAAAAATTATTTTCTTATATTTATTTCCATTTACCTTTATCTTTTATATTATACATTCTTTATTGCTATAAAGAAAATTTAGTACGTGTGCAATAAATAAAATTGTAATAAAAAAAAGACGTTTATAATGTCATAAACATTGATATAATGAATGTAATTGTATATCCAAATACTAAATTAAATACATATAAAATTATTGGTAAAAATATATTTATTCAGATTAAAAAATATTATGAGAACCTATATACATACATAGCAATGAGACTCTACTATTCTATCGACTAGATAGTAAGAGCCATCCGCAATCTAATCGTAACTATATTAGTAAAGTTAGAAACAGATCTGAAAATGTACATTAAGGCTACAACAGATTTATTACTTAGTTTTTTATGTACAAATTTCATTTTACTTTTTTCATTTTCTTAGCTTTTTCTTTTTTCTTATGTTTCTTTTTATTTTCTTTCGTCGTTTGTTTCTTTCTTTGTTCTTTTTTCGTTTTTTTCTTTCCTTTTTTCAAATCTTCATCCGAAGATACATCAGTATCGTTAGAACTTGAACTAGTCGAAGAGGTTGAAGATGACGACGATTCGCTTGAACTAGAAAGAGAAGAATCTACAGAGGAATCAGAAGCACTCTCACTCTTTTGTTCTAATACTGGAATTATGACAGGTTTTGGATGAGATTTTAAATGTTCCCTTAAATCGTCCGTGAGACCACCCAAACCGATGGATGTAAAGAAATTGATTGCAAAACGTGTATTTTTAGGGTCATCTCTGGGAAATAACCCTTCGAATGCATGTTTTAACGTAACGTCTTTGACACGTTGATTAAGTTTAGATAGTCCCATGTATTCAGAAAGTTCTTGAAACAAAATTTTTATAAATATCCTATTGGAACTTGTTGTATCCTCTTCGGTTAATTTTATACAAGATAATACTTCCCACGATATAGAATCAGTAAATAGTAAATGAGCAAAGAACTTTGATACGTTACGTAATTTATTTGTATCTAAACGGTGTATTGTATGATACGAGTCTTGAAAAATTTGCTCAAATGGTGTGACATACATCTTATTAATGGCACAAAACCGACCAGCCAACAATCCAAAGAATTTTTCATATGTTCTCATTTCTGCACAGCAATCTAAGAACATATGACAGAGTTCAGTTTCTTGACCAGGTTTTAGTTGCATTTTCATTAATTTGTGTGCACACTCTTCAAAATCAAGCGAGGAATGTATTGTTAAATATATTGTTCTTCTGAGTGCAGTTAGATTTGTCTCTGTATTATCTACTATTATGTCTTCTTTCCCTTCTGCCACAGCAGTACTATCTTCATCAGAACTTTCTTCTTCGTCATCTTCTTCTTCACTTTCTGAACCACTGACATCTGAATTTAGTATTTCTTTACTTAATTCTTTATATTTATCTTCATTATTAATATATTCTGCATCAAACTTAAATACATTTAATATATCTTGAGAATCTGTTGCTTCATCTAATGTTATTAAATGAGTAAATTGATTCTCTTCTTCTACAAGATCCAGCTCTTCGAGAACTGCTTCATGATCCTTGAATCCATCTTTTCGAACTTGAAATATAACTTCAATCATATATTGAACTCGTTTATCTAATTGTCCTTCGTGCAATATATTTCTTAGCATTTCAAATATAGCCTCAATACCCTTCCTAGAAACTTCAGTTAATTTCATGCCACATTCTTTTAAAAATGCTATTGCTACTTCTACCGAGTCATCTGTTGGCGTTTCCACCAATAAAGTTAAAATTTCTAAGGCCACAATCTCATGTGCTACTCTTTGGTTTACCAAATGTGCTATAAATGTTCCTGAAGATATACAAAGAGGTTTGTCATTCCTTCTGAAACCACGTTTAAACTGTATTACTAGACGTTTTAATATTAATTCTCCTATATTTGGGAATTTAGAATTAATAATTGCAGTGAGGGCTGCGTAAACAGATGTAAAGGTTGGCGATGCTGCTTGAGCTTGTATGATAGATCTAGCGAGCAAACCTCTACCTCTAACAATATTTTCCTTTAGAAGTTCTCGAGTTATAAGTCCAATATTACTGACATTAACTTTATTAATATAACCATGTATAGATTTTTTTAGGGCTTCCCACGCAATGCGTTGATATGCAGCTCCTGATTTATCAGTAATCTCAGCTTGCATTATTCGTAACTTTGCAGGTGGTATATAAGCACCACCTGTTCTTGATGTTAAAAGATCAACTGTTCGATTTTGTCTGGCTTCATCCGAGGCATTTGTTTCTTGTTTTTCCATTTCTTTATCTGTAGTTTTATTCTTTTCTGACTTCTTTTTATTTTCCTTTGCCTCCCGATGATCTTCTGCTTTCCTTGATTTGTGTCGTTCGTATGACCGCTCTTCTCTATTGGTTTCTTCGAAATCACGATTTCTCTTATGAGAAACATTCTTTCTATTATTCCTATTGTCATAATAATAGTGATCTCGATCGCGTTCCTGATCACGATCACGATCACGGTTACGCTCACGAGTTCTATCTCGATCTCGGTTTCGATCAGAATCTCTCGAATGTCTATAATCTTCTCTCGTCTCTTTCGTCTTAGAGTGTGATCTCTTCATTTTCAAATTATAATTCTGTTCAAATATATATGTATGAAATACTAATGAACACGGACATATAAACAACTCCGGACACTCATAGATATATCATATCGAAAACATAAATGAAACTGGACAAAACTGTCCACGTTGGATGATCGTAAACACAAGTTTGGAAACTCCCGTGGTGGGGATAAGACTCCTAATATCAGGAGAGATACTCTACAAATCGGCCGTTGTCCATCGAGATCATAGCGCTGGGACCGACGTGTTGAATTTTCGCATCTAACACTACCTTTGCCATCCTTACCATTGAAGATAAAGAATAGAAACAAAACTACTTTTCATAACCTTCTTCAAATTCTTTAAAGTAAACATAAAGTATTTTATGTGGTACAGAAGAATGTTATTTAAATAAATGTAAATTTATATAACAGAATAAAGTTCAGTTACAGACACGGTCTTGTTGCAGATTGCGGATACAGAGCGCGCTGCATGACGAAGTTCAACAAATTGATTGAAGCGCCTTACTTGAGAAACATTTTCTGGTCGCCTAAGAACCTTATCCCCTCTACTGAAGTTTCCAAACCTGTATGACCGCGCAGTACAACCGTGCTATAACCTAACATTTAGGTAATATAACCTAAACCAAAATACTCGATTAAATGCATCATATATTAATATTTGTTAGTTTGGAATAAAATATGCATATTATTTTTAAGAATGAAATCTTGTTTTTATTGGAGGATATAATACATACTGTTTTAATTTACAAAAAAGAAAATAATAAAAATATGTGAATGAAAATGACAATTGATATACGAACATTATTCGTTTCATGATGCACAAGATTTATATAAATTCCTGTACAAAATACAACACTTGATATTTTTTTCATACGCTATAATATACATACACGTATATTCCCTCATGAAAATTTAACCTAAACATTAATTCACTGCTTTTTAATCTTTCATAGGTAAAAAATAATCTGGAGATCTAAATACACGTCAAAAACAAAGTTGGCTACGTAAAAATGTGTATTTTTCAGAAAATACATAAAAATCTTGTCAGTCAAATAAATTACTGACATTAGTTTAATAACTATACTACTTTTCTATTTTCTATCTCATAACCCAACGATTAACGAATTAATCGTGCTTTTTCATCGTACATTTTTGTAACAGCCGTTATAAAATGAAATCAAAGATAAAACAGTAATGTCTATTTTATTTATAATCGAAGACGATCACCTGGTAATTGGTAACCACCGCCACCGTGGCCATGACCGGATACCAATTTACGATCGGTTCAACAACCTGTGTCGCTATTCTACGATTCCCATCTTTATAATTCAGCCATTTAAAATGAAATAGCACTGATGTACATCATATTATTTCGCAATGTCACTTATGTCGCGTGCTATTTTTTGACATTCAAAAGAAATCCGCGTAAGTGAAAGTGTTGGGAAAATAAATGCAAGAGAGCCAATACTATAACACGAAACAGTTTCGAATATCAGGGGAAGACATTACTCAGCAAATACGGGGTGACTCAAAAAACACGGGAGACGCGTTCCGTCTTTTTTTCGCATTATAAAGTCACAACCACAGAAAAAGGAAGAGAAAATAAACAAGAAAAATAAAATAAGATTGCAACATCTGGCTGCCAAATTTATCTTTGTACGGATTAAGAAGTTAATAACTGACATTGCTCTCGTGTTCGTTCGTGTGGGGAAAATAGGGTGCATACATACAACATCGAAAAGCGTGTAATAACATTATTTTTTTAGACAGAAACTTACCTAATCTGTATTCGAAGTTCCGTGCTTGTTAATCTGTCGACTGCTAACGTTAGAAGAATAGTGTGCGATCGCTGAAATTCTGCTGAAATTTGACTGGTGAGCAAATATCTCTCGTTGACGTTAAATCGTAAATTTTACACAACATGTGTGTAAAGGAATTTTAAAGAGGGGAATAACCGACACGATAACGAAAGTGATGGGAAAACACCATATCTTGCGATATTTTATTGATATTTGCAAAATCATGCAAAGAGGTTAGGATACTAGATGTTGACTCAACAATTTTCTTTCACTTACTAGGGATTTTAGCAATACTGTGTTACGTTACGAGCGAGCAAGTTAAACACGAATTGAACAGCTGATGCTTCATTGAGACCGGCGAAATGTCAAAGTCTAGACAAATTGTAAGTTACTCTACTGTTAAATGATTAATCTCAACCAATTAATCCGTATAGACCGCTTAATTGAAATGGAACAACGTTTTATTAAAAAAATAGGTCATTCTTTTCAGAAATTTCGAAAATTTTACAATTCATGTAGTAACGTGTAACTTACTAAAAGTTCCCAGATATCTTATTCCTTAATCTTATTCCTTTGTTTTCCTTTTATGGTTTTTAAAAATTTGCAATGACGATACACTAAAAAATATACTGTATTAAAAATTTAATTTAATAAACGCCTTTTAAACAAATATTGCTCTAATATTTGTTTTTCACAACTGAACATTTAATTTTTTGTATAAGTTTCTATGTTTATAACCGAATTGCAAATGTATTATATACATCAAATAATGTTTTTTTATATTTATTTATCTGATACATGTACTTTTCTGTTGTAAATAAAATTTTTATACTTCAATTTCTAGTTAACAAATAAATATTATTGCAAGAAATGTTAATACTTTTATGGAGTTATTGACACACAACCATCCTTTAATTTGTGAAATGTACTATAATGAACTTAAATTGAAATGCAAATGTAATGTTGAAACGTATGAAATGTAATATTTATGAATCTTTGATTATAGATATTTATTTGTTTACAGACCTTACGTGTACAATGTTCAGAAGGAACAAAGCGTATAGATGTAAATCTGTCTGATACAATTTCTCAATTGTACGACAAGGTTTGTACTTTGATTATCACGAAACAACAGTGTATAATCATTTCATGTAAACATTAATTAATTTTTTAAAATTGTAGGTTTCTAAAACCTTTGAATTGAATACTTATGGATTTGGACTTTATAAGGAACGAAATCATAAAAATGAACTTCCAGTTTCTCATAGCAGAACAATTTCAGGGGCACGTCTTTCTCACGGAGATATGTTATATCTGGCTCCTCAGAGTAGTACACAATTGTGGAGTACTCCCTCAACTAGTACTGCCAACATTGATATTTCTCAAGGTTTCCATCATATTGCTTCACTTAATTTTTCTTATTACTTGAAATTAACGTTACATTAACTTAATGTTACATTAACTTAATGTTACATTAACTTTATTCAATACTAGAAACAAGACCAATGGATGAAACAGAGACTATCAGCCATACTATCAACGCTTCTCGATCTGTATCAAATGCAACGGAAGACGTTGACGAACAATTATGGAAACTCGATGGTAAAATACAAAGAAAACGCGATGAAAAACTGTAAGTGAATACAAGTATAAATAAATTTTGTATATAGAATTATGTTAAATATGTTGTAATTTGTTTAATAGATGTAGACACGGTGCAAATGGATGCTGTGTTCATTGTATTCCTTTAGAACCTTTCGACGAAGCTTATCTTAAGGAACAAAATATAAAACATTTGTCCTTTCATTCGTATCTCAGGAAACTCACTGCTGGAGTTGATAGGTATGTTCAGCTCTGTGTTACGTAATATTCTATATACAAGCTTTAAATATTTTATAGGGGGAAATTTATACAATTAGAAGACATAAACTGCCGTATAAAAACTGGTTGTAAAGATCATCCACCTTGGCCGCGAGGTATATGTAGCAAATGCCAACCAAGCTCTATTATCCTGAATCGTCAACCCTATCGTCACGTGGACAACGTTATGTTTGAAAATCCAAGCATAGTTGAACGCTTTCTCGATTATTGGCGTAGCACCGGTCATCAACGTATTGGATTTTTATACGGAAGATACGAAATACATACAGATGTACCATTAGGCATTAGAGCTGTTGTCGTGGCTATTTACGAGCCACCACAGGTACTTTAATAGAAATAAATAATATTAAAACTATTATATTTACAAGCATTCTTGTAATCCACAATGTAATCATAATTATTTTAGGAAAGTACAAAAAATTCTATACGACTTTTACCGGATGAAAAAGAAGCGATAGTGGATGAATTGGCTCATTTACTTAATTTAAAAAAGGTTGGATGGATTTTTACAGACCTTATAGTCGATGATATCAAGAAAGGAACGGTAAATTTATCTGCGAATAACTCGTATTATTTTTTCTCATAAACTAAAGTCCTTAATTAATAGCATTAGTTTAATTTATCCAGGTAAAACACGTTCGAAATATAGAAAGTCACTTCTTATCTGCTCAAGAATGTATTATGGCTGGGTATTTCCAAAACAAATATCCGAATCCTTGTCGTTTTTCTCCTAATAATTATTTTGGTTCAAAGTTTATTACTGTTTGTGTTACTGGTAAGTCGCTTGTATCATATCGTTGTGCGTGTGCGTGTGTATATATATATACACACACATGCATATATATACATACACATATACATATATGCACATATATGTATATATGTATTATTAAACGGTACGTATTGATTATAGGTGACGAGGAAAATCAAATACATATGGAAAGTTATCAAGTGTCCAATCAATGCATGGCACTGGTTCAAGATAGCTGTTTGGTTCCTACGAAAGATGCTCCAGAATTGGGCTATGTAATTGAATCAACAGATAAACAGTATGTCCCAGATGTCTTCTACAAGGTGAGTACATTCATTTTTTATCCAAACAATTGAAATTAAGATGGCAATATAGCTTTAAAATTGATTACGAATGTGCATATTGCGATAAAGATATGACACTGCTGAATTATTATCTTACATGCTAATAATATTAAGGAAGGTAAAGGTATGCATAAAGTATACACGAATGAAAGAGAAACAGTTTATAACTCAAAATTGATTGATTAAAAGTACATTTAAATTGGGCAACGAACTTCATTTCGTACATGTATAATGAAATAACAAAACTGTTTAAGCAAGTGCACTACGGATATGCGCTTCCGCAGGCTGTAAACAAAATGACCTCAATTTTCGTATGTAAGATGATACGCCTTAACTTAAAAAGGGGTGAGTGAGGAATAGAAAAAGAAAAGGACACGGGAGAGAGAAAGAAAAAAAAAAAAGATAATAGATGGAAAGAAAAAACGAGAGAAAAACTTATCGAAAAATTATAGCCGCTCAACCGTTTAATTCGAACGCGAGGGGCAAGGTAAATCGTCGGTTGTTAGAATCGATATTACAAGCTATGCGTTGTTACCTCATCACGTTCATAAAAATATATGTAGTGTATATATATATATATTTATATATATATACGCGCGCGCGTGGATATTTTGTGTATACAGGTGGGCTTCTAGCTTCACTCGCTTCGGTAAACATGAATTTATACGCATCTAGATTCAAAAGTGTCGACTGAGTTTCCCGGTTCTTTTGTTTTTTCTTTACAACGACCGAAACGAGAGAAATTCATTCGAGCTCGACCACCCTTCGATCGTCGTACGTATTTACGCAGTGATATTTAATTCTAACGGCGATTTTTACATTCATCGCGATGCAACGAGTCCGCCCCTTTCTTTTCTCTTTTTTTTTTTTGTTTTCATTGCAAAACGCGACGAGTTAGCTAATTAACAAGTGTTAAAACTTTCAAGTTCAACATCGAATGAGGCTCTCTTCGAAAAAGGCATTCGCGACGTCGAGGGCGTGCAATTTCCTACAATACGTGAGTGCGCTTTTTGTTTCTACGCGCCGATTTACAGAACACTCTTTTACAACGCGTTTCTTCGCACACGGGTACATGGTAATATGATACATAACGATGGGGATTCTTTTACGAGGATTCAGACGAGTAGTATAACGCATTACATTATCGTAGTACTTCGATATACAGCATCGAGGAATGATTCGTTTATAATATATATTCGCTCATTTCGTTCGTATTTTTCTGATCAGACGACGAGGCTTACAATCTACATAGTAGTAGTTAGGCCTTGCATACATTTTCATATTGAGATCTAATCTTAAATACAGTTAATTTACGACGGTCAACTAGACCACAGCAAAGAGCAAAAAGGGAGTAGTATATACTTGAGTCGTCCGATAGGAACCGCAATTTTCCTCGACTCGTTTCATCGCGCAGTTACTTGTTCCCTTTCAGCTCCTTTTTTCTCTGCTTTGAAAAAAGAAACGGAACGATACGTGATCGTTAACCGGACAAAATAAAATTGGCCCATTGACGCACCGACGTATCGTTCTAATCGTTAATGTTCTAAACGACCTGCGTATATGGAATCACAACTTTTTGACTTTTTACGAAGTCACGTATTTCGATTATAAAACAAAAAAAGAGAGTTCCCGCCTGTACGTTTGTTTGTTTCTTTTCTTGTTTGTTTGTTTGTTTGCGTGGTTTTTTTTACAAATATATGAACATATGTGTATACACATACAAGTTTGCCCCATTTTCCGTACGTATTCCTCATCTACACGATTTTTTTTTTTCTTCTTTTTGTTTTTACTACCTATGATCTAAAACATTAGCAACGCCCACAGGGCGACGCCGTTAACCACGGCACTTGTTAAATCCCGTGCGATACCCTCTATATCAACTATACATAGCAATATGCCAATAGCGAAAATAAACGTCGAACTTCTTCTAAAACAAATGTCGTACAGCTAGAAGTCGTATCGATATCACGATCGATCTTGAGGTACGTATTATCGATCATCGTCGTTATTGTAGATACAGAATCTTATTGATTCCCAATCAATAGCAAAATATGGATCTTTATTTCATCTTTCTTCTCTTATGCGTCCACGTTTAAAAATAGATTCAATATCTTTAGAATTCTATTGTTAATAGTTAATTAAATTGTGTGACTCATACGGAGCATCGCGATTCATGGAGCTACATATATGATCGCGACGGTGTCTCTCAACATGTAATATCATTTATCGTCGGATATTATATATACGTGATTTTTTTTTTCGTTTTGTTTTGTTTTGTTTAATTAAACACCCCATTCCCTATATCGAACGCGTCAGAGATACCGTCGCGAACTCGTAAAACTTGTTGCTTTCTTTCTTTTTTTTTTTTTCTCAGTTATCTAGAACGGGATAATGTAAAGTATACGGGTAATACTTGATTACCCTCCGGTGTATACTAACCGCAATAACGTTGTCGTTACAATTTACCGCATTTCGTGATTAGAATATTCTTCGTAGGCTTGCCCGTTTGATCACCGAACGTAGATATCTTCTCGACTAATTCTAGTCCTTCGACGACGTGGCCAAAGATTCCTGTGAATCCGCGCATTTCTTGTAGGATTATACGAAACTGCGAACCGACCATACCAAGGTTATCGTGTCGCTTTTGCGTTCGCCGCATTCCCACTGCTCCTCTCACTGCAGGGAATTTCGTGTCGTCCGGCATAAAGTAACCATCCTCGAATATGCTCCTTCCTCCGCGACCATTGTTCAACTCGAAATCACCAGTAATCACGGATTCGCCTTCCCAGCACTGAAAGATCGTGCAACCCTTATAACCGACTCCGACTTCGCCGGTCGCCAGAACACTAAAATTTTTGGCCATTTTTGGTGCTGCGTCCGGCCTCACTTCTATCACGATACGGCCGTGCGGAGATCCGTTCACTTCGATGTTGAAATAATACAGAGGATAAGGGTTCGTAGGTCCTCGGAGGGATGCTGCTATTCCGCTGGACGGCGGTTGAGAGGACGAGTGGACGGTTACCAAACTTCCGCCACCAGTACCCACTGCTTCCGGTATAAATGTCGATTGTTGCTGTGGATGTAACATCGCGTTTGGAGGTGCGGGCGGAACGGGTTTAACGGACGGCGAACCAGGTGGAATGAGAAGTTGTTGCGGGGTTGCCGGCGGCGGTGGACCTTGGTGTACATGAACGGATCCCGGTGGTGCTGGTTGCGGTTGCATCATGCTTGAATGATACTCTATAGAACCGTTTTGCATGTGTTGCTTACTAACTACATGTCTCGAATATAGCTGCGACATGCAATAATTTGCGAGGAACAGTATCGGGTTTTGTGAAGCCGCCAAATGATTTGGTAATCTACCGCCGTTGCTGGTTCCTTGAGAAACGATCGGTTCTCCCGTGTGAATTCCAGCCAACGCTTGTTTCAATAACGCGAAATCAAATACCACTCCCGAGTTACCAATCAAATCGTCGAGTTGGCACTGCAACATCATCTCTTGGTACTTTGATTGCAATCTTTGTTTCTCGAGTATGAGTTGTGAATGCAAATTGTATACATCGTTAGGGCTGTCGATCATCTGAAGACTAGCTTTCGCTTTCCCAAGCGTTTCCCGCGCGTCCGTTATCTCAGGAAAATGACTCCAGCCGTTCTGAAGATCGGTCTCCACGTGCGTTTTTAACGTTACACAAGCTTCTAACACCTTTATTAAGAATTCTCGTTGTTGCATAGCCAGTCTTTGAATCTCGGTCGATAAC
Source organism: Bombus superbus (assembly GCA_014737385.1). NCBI lineage: Eukaryota > Metazoa > Arthropoda > Insecta > Hymenoptera > Apidae > Bombus > Bombus superbus. The sequence continues at coordinate 8,277,434 of JACXIK010000019.1, read as the reverse complement.
TTTCCCATAGCAACTAATTCCAATTGAACCTGGAAAACACATCCACGTGCATTCTTCCTCTAATTCCGTACATCACGTACCGGCTGTCGATATCTCTTTAATACGCGCGAAACCGCGTATACACGCCTACCGGCAGCAAATGTACCAGCAAGTGAAATTCATTCTGAAACTTACGTCGGATATGAGTTGTTCTTTGGCATCAGTTTGCGATTTAATCTGGTGACCTGGGTGTTCTTGTGGAGTGGCGCATGCCCTGCAAAGTGCCGTGCAACATGTCGCACACCACAATGCCAGAGGCATTCCGTGCGTATGACAATTCTCACTCTGTAACCATATTGTAATAATTCTACGTTACGTGTGTGTTTCTATTTTAAGATCGTACAATGTATTATATTCTCGTATGGTAAACCAATAACCATTTTCCATTACAAAGGGAATTTTAAATATCAAAATGATATGCTACATTTTCAACGGAAACTATCGCAGGCCTTATAACATAATCCAATTACTATTAGAACCTATGTTGATATGGCTTCAGAACTGCATGCTTTCTTTACCATTTGCGTATCATCTGACAATACAAATAACCAGCCGACGAACCCAAAAGACTTATCTGTACCTTTCTTTCCTTGTCATTTGTCTTTCCAGATGTGTTGTTCGTGGTGATTTTTAAGTGAGACAAATTATTCGTTAGAGCAAGGAGAGAAGAGTGCGTCGGTAGAGCGTCCGGTCCTTGATCACCCAAGTCCGTCCTCTTCCAGCAATGCGCACAAAACAACTCACGTCCTTTTAATAAATTGTTCTCTATGCAACGCAAGCAAAAGTAATGCTTGCAACTAAGATATTTCGGGCATTGTTCCGCGTCGTTATACTTCTGCTTGCAATAACTGCAAAGCGTCAGTTCTTCTAAATCCGTTAGAACACTTGGATCCAGCATCTGCAAAATGATAAAATTATTATTCGTTAATTATTCTTTTATAGTTTGTAATCGTAGGCCTTTACGTCATTCGAAATATTCGAAAGCTACTTGTACTACTATTTTACCTAGTTAAATCATTTCAATCTTATACAGAATTACACGAAAGGGCACTCGGATAATTTATGAAAGATCGGGCTAGAAGAAAGTATACATATAAGAAATGTTCGTTTCGTTATATGTATGTGTCGTACTATTTAGGAAAATAATATAAAGGTCGTGCTTGATATACCTATTTCTAATAACACATGGTTCAACGTTTGAACTTATGTTGTTTTCTTTTCGTCTTTTTCTCTATCTATCTCTTTCTCTCTCTCTCTCTCCCCCTCCCTCCCTCTCTCTCCTTTGTCTTACGTGACGACTCTCCGTCGTCTTTATTAAAACGTGACATTAAATTTATCCAAGAAAATTGTCGACTATCGAAGCATACTACGTATTTTATTACTCAAACAATATCAAATATTTTATACATATTTATTTCATTATTGGTACATACATATGTATTCTTGTTTGTGATGTACTCTATACAAGATTTTAGGATCGCAATGCGATTGGAATTATTTCGTGAATGGATCTGGGAATATCTTTTTTTTCTATCAAACGTATGTATGTACAACGAAAACATATCGTTTTGTTTTCTCTCTTCTTAACCAAATACAAAACAGGGGAACAAAAGAAAGACCGAATTCCTTAATACAATATACAAACTAGAACCATAATTCTTCTACTTAATTCCTCTCTTTCTATTATTTTCAACTTTTCTCTTCTTTTTTTCTTTTTTTTTTTTTTTTTTTTTTTTTTTTTTTTTTTTTTTTTTTTTTTTTTTTTTTTTTTTTTTTTTTTTTTTTTTTCGTTTGTACGCTGTAAAACTGTTTCATGACACGCCACATTTTAGGTTCAATCGTGTCATTTTGTCGTATTGTCTTTAAGCACGAACTCGTCCTCGGAAGGTTAGCCTCTTATCTGACACATCGACTACAACAGCAAAATTATTATGCAACAATTTGACTGACACTACTGATACGTAAAAAATGACATTTCATGGGAAAACGCGCATGCGTGGAAAATCCCGCCAAAACGTAAGGGGGTCGGACAGTCGAAGTTTTGGGATTTACCATTCGTTAACGGGGAAAGCGTATTAAGGGGAAAGGTGGCTGACAGAGGTGGACGTATATAGAATGGTCACATTTCTTAGCTCTGGCAAAGCATATTTCAAACACCAATAGCTGTAACCGATAAAACCTTCGACCGTATGATATATGGATTCTTCCAGCTTATCGCCGAGTACTTTCCGCGATATTACGGCTGTCACCACTTGTGACAAGTCCACGGTTTATGTTAAAAATGACTCGAACGCGGACTACTACGTGTTAGGCAAATTCCGCGGGAATATTCTACTTAAGTTTGTTCTCTCGGTCGTATCATCTCGATGTTTATACGTACACGCTTGCTTCTTCTTTCTCTACCTCTCGTTCTCGCTCTCGTTTGTCAGTCCTCTACACACGTCTTTCACACTGTCTCTTTCTATCTTATTCACATACATATGCATGCACACTCGTCTCTTTTCTCGTGCTCACAATGGCATACAACACGCGCGCGCGCGCGCCACAGAGAAACACGTCCACACACAATACACACTTACACAGAAAGCATATGCCTTCTCCTTATCACGCATTCAAGCGCGCGCACACGCACGCATCATACTACACATACATACTCTCCTTTTCGTTCTTTCTCTCTTGCTTGCTTGCTTGCTTGTTCTTTCTTTCGTTGGATTGTAGGAGCGTAAATGTTCCGTACCGTGTATACGATTCGTGATCGTCTCCTTGCCGCGCGATGGAGGCTGATCGTTGGCACTCGTCACTCCTAGCGTAATACCGTGACGATGATTATTCCGTAACGTTTGTTCGAATATACGATTTAGGACTTTAATTTACATCGGGATTGACGTAGTATTGTGCGGTTCCGCGCGCAGGAATCGCGAGCACTCCGACGTTTTTCGTCGCCGCAGTTGCCGTCGTCGAGAGCTTTTTACCAAAGCTATATTTTTTTTGTACTTTTTCACGTTACGTGTTTTACGCTTATCGAACGTCGTGAGTTATTATGGATAACATAACGACGGCGCGCCGGTAACGCGGCGTTACTTCAGTCTTAGCTCGTGCGAACGTTTTGCCACATCATGATGTTTGGTTCACTAAACTAACCACTAGCATGGCGGCGACGACCGACCGACCGACCGACACACACCACAGCGCGCGCTAGTCGCTTACGCTGTTGCTCTCTCCTCTCCTCGTCCCGTATCTTACCCCCTCTCGACGATCCTAAACCTTCCTCCTTCTCTCTTCCTCTTTCCTCTTTCTTATACACTTTCGGGTTCGACTCGTGGCAAACGGTGCCGGTCTGTCGTCTGCGGCTTCTACCATTGCGCGCGCATTCGACCAACCACTACGAGTATTATGGACTTGCCTTCATGATCCTTCGTGTAAAAAAAACCTAGTTATACCTGCTTCAATTCAACCAATCAAATTCTCTAGATGTTACTCGACCTCGCGGTCGTATAAAGGTTTGGCAACTCCTGTGACCAGAGTAAGACTCTTAGGCGAAGGACAAAAGGTTTTCGATTTGTTCGTTAAGCAGTAAGGCGCTTCAATCGCTGTGTATTGTATAAGTTGCGGACATGGTCGCATATACACGGGATATATAGATATGTAGACTGTAAATACCGTGTTGAGAGAATATGTTGAGAAACAAATAGAAACAAATAACGACGTCTCCCATTCCTTTCCTATCTGTTAGAAACAAATATTTGTTGTCACACTTTTTCTACAAGCATTCGTGGTCTACATTTCTTATACTGTGTGGAAAACGGCTATGATGTATCGTATAATTATACGTATATTGTTTTCGCCGACCTATAGATCGCAGCGCTCTATGGCTAGCGGCAGATTTGTAAAGCGCACCTTATGACCACGTTATCTCCGCCACAGGAGTTGCCAGATCTGCCTGTGTACATTACTGTCTATATATACATCCGTGCTCGACCTCGCATCCTCCCGATCTGTCAGGGACGTGTTGACACACTTGTTACAGAATGTCTTTTCAAAATGTTTCCAATACAATTTATCTTAATTTTCATTGCACATTTGCGATTTTCAATAACAAATATCAACGAAACAATACGAGTATAAGATAATTTTGGAAAATGTAATAAATTTGAAATTTCATAGTAAAATGTCAATCTTTTTGCATTTTCATTTTTTGTTCTGTTTGGTTTCCAGGAAAAAGATTCTTATGGAAACGAAGTGTCAAGGCTAGCAAGACCTTTACCAGTAGAATATTTATTGATAGATATACCTGCATCTATGCCACTTACTCCACAGTTTACTTTTTATGTTAGCAATAATGTCGCACCATTTCTTATTGAAAATAGGTATGTAAAAAAAGTACATAGAACAGAGTATCGTTTTCTTAAAATGGTTTCAATGTCAATTTTATTTGATGTTAGACTCATCGATGGACAAATTCAAGAATTTAGCTCGCTTTGTTCTTACATGCAGCAATTTACTAAAGAACAATTTCTAGAAGCAGTTTCAGATTTTCATTTGTTAATTTTTATTGCAACAATGGATATGTTTCCAATGAAGGTACAATGTGTTTTCTATTTGTTAAATACTTGTCTATTTCAGTTTTATTTCATTGTTATAAAATATGCTTATTTGTTGTTTTAGGATCATATGTTGCCATTATTAGAAGCAATTCGTACAAAAGATAGAGGAAAAGCTATAGAGTGGTCACGTTCGGAACAATGGGCAACAGTAGAGCAGCTCATATCTGAAACTACAGCATCTACATCTCAACCAACGTTTGATAATAGCTCAAGGATTTTGTCTTCTGCGCTTGCAGAGGGAAGTGGAATAGCAGTTGGTACAGACTCAATTGTAAATTCACCACCTGATCAAGGACTTTGGACTTGTTCACATTGCACATTTCTCAATGCAGCAGATTTCGCAATGTGTGAAATGTGTGGTTTGCCAAGGAATACGTAACAAACTGTCATTATATTGCTTTTGTATGCAATTGAGGGTGTTGTCCTTAAATTGCAAATTTGCTCCCGCAGGTTTTGACACATACTGTGTTCTTGCAGATATAAAAATTGTTTTCAGCGCATATTTGGCTTTATTTATGAGTGAATAAAAAAAGGAAAACGTATCTTTTACTGAAATCTATTTTACAGCTTTCCTTTTTATAGTAACCCTTGAATAAGCTTATAATCAGGAGTAATGTACAAATCGCAAAATGTAATAACTATTCTTTTTCCATGTTATGTTTATATACAAAGAATTTGAAAATCTACATTAAACATTTACAGAAAATTCATAAATATCACATTAAGTTGCTACGAGGTTTATAAAAATAAATATGAGGAATAAAGCAAGAATATTGATTACAATAAACAAATTACGATATATTTAATCTTTTCTTCTTTATAAAACATTGTTACATAAGTATGCAAAAATTTTAGATATTAAATAGAAAATTTTATCTAAAAAATATTCTAACATTTTTTTATTTTAATAGTATAAAATCTTTACAGCTAATTCTAGAAATAACAGAGTTAGTCAAAGTAGAAATATTCAATTCATTTTCATCAATTCCATATGTTTTTTTTACTAAATCAAAATCTGTAAATTGAGGTAAACTAGAAATCAATACCCTTTCTCCTTTTATACTGTTCAATAGTATTTCTGACATTGAATTTCCATCACACACATTGCGTATTATCACTATTAATATATTTTTGTCATTATCACCGACACCAAATTTTGCTAATGAACGTGATATGTTTTTCGATATTGATAAATTAAACAATACCTCGGTGTATAAAGTTTTTGTAGTGAGCTGAGTCATTTTTGCACTAATTGCAGCTTTATTAGCAGCTACTATTACTTGCAAAGGATCCACTATAAGCGCTGCTTTTATAATACAGCAAGAAAGTTTATTGTCCGTAACTTTTTTATGCAGTTCATTAGAATTTTGTACGTCCTTAAATAAATATAATGTGCAGACCATTTCTGTTTCAGGATCTAATGATATTGTATAATCGTCCATCTTTGTCAGTATTCAATATTCAATAATACATCAAATATTAATATTTCTTCTCTGATATTACTTTTACAAAATATGATAGATATCTTTTCTATGTCTTGAATAAAAATTCGTCGAAATAATTTCTTCTTAATTCAAACTTATAATTAGCTATATAACCATTTCAATAAAACACAATTTAATAATTTTTGTACTTTACATAAATAACCTTAAATAAAAGTTTGGTTATTCTCATATCGTTTACTGTCAGCAAGGTAGATGTTCCTTTTATATCACTAGGTGGCGACAAATTAGTAAATAATTTCTTCCCACACTTATTTTAAAATTTAAACCACTTATTATTAGCACGTATATGAAATTGCATACATCTAAGGAAAAATTACATCTGTAAGATTTATATATTAATGAGGTTCAATTATTGAAATAAATACTACATAACATTTTTTTCTAAAATATATATGAACACAGACGAAGGTATAGTTATCTGTGATTAAAAACAAAACGATTGAAGATCGAATAGATCATACACGTAGCCGTATCAATTATGAAGTTATTCGTAATTTTGATTGTTCCTATTTAGGAATGAATTTTTAAAATTAACCTCAAAATTTTCTTTGTGTTGTAGAAATCATTACCACAGCATATTTTTAAAATTCTAGAGATTTTAAAATTAAGTAAGTTATGACCAATGAAGAACCCTGCAAAAGTGTATGGAATAAATTTTGCGACTCTGGTAAATATTTTGTAGTTTTATAATAATAATATCAAATTTCCTTTAACTGTCTCGCAGATAATTTATCATTTAACATATAATTTATTATTTGGTTAGTGAACAGTGGAGTATTTTGGACTTCCACGGAATTTAAATCAGCATGTCCTCCGAAAAAGAAAAAGAAAAAGTCGGACGAAAAACTCAGTAAGGGAGTAAAATTATCAGACGAAGATACAAAAGATGGTGTAGATTCCTCGATTTCAAAAAAATCGCCGTATCAACGTTCCAGTGATATTTGCTCGGATGTTAAATCTTGTTGTTATATTAAAATGCAGGTATTTTTACAATGAGTCAATTTCATTCTGAATATTTAAATTTTATATATATACATATATATATAGAAATATTCATAAGAAAAATAATATTTATAGAATCCTTGTAGACCATGTTGTTGTGATGATAAACCAAAGCCACCACCTTGCCCGCCAAATCGCCGTCCACAACAATCACGGGAACCAATCTGTGGTTGCGAGCTTTGTCAGAAAAATCCTAATCACGAGAAATGTTGCGATAAGAATAGAGCTTTTCGCGGTATAGATATCAATCGTGAATATTTCGAGAAAGCTTAGAATTTTTTGTTTTATTATACATCGCATTTTATACTCTATACGTAAAACGAAATCATTAAGAAATGACGTCACTTATTATATTTTATTAAATGTATTTAAATAATATATATACTTGCATATAAAAATATATAAAATATTTAGTTATAAATATCCTTTATAATACTATAAAACGATCAACAAGAAAATTTCTTTCTCCTTTCATACAAGAGAAATTTTGTACACTATTTACTGATTCATTAATGTAATTAAAATTCCATATTACATACAATACATTTGTGTTCCAAGAATTTCACGAATAATCTTATCGATTGTATCATTTTCAACATATAGATGTAACTGTACTTTTTGTAGGTAACCACGCCCTACAGATACTGTTTCAAATCATTTCCAATCAAACACTCAACAACTACAGTACTACAGATTATTAGGTAAAGCCATTTTTATAATATTTCTTTTTATTTCTCATCTCATCTATTTAAAACGCTTTTTTATAAATATATACAAATAGCGAATCAAGTAAGTTACAAAATAATTTTGTAAAATATTTAATGCGTATTATTTGATGCGTGAAATAGTTTTAGTAGAAATAGTATTAGTGTCCCACTTTATACATCGCATACACGTACTCACATACTTAAATGCTTATGAAGTCTGCTTATTTAAACAAAATTTACTTATAGAATTCTCTTATTCGTTATTTATAGTTTGGCTATTACTAAAAAATAAATTCAGTTTGTTACATATTCACATTGTAACGATGACGAAAATATTTTATAAAATTATTCTCTTAATATCATATATTATATCTATACATTTCTTTATTTTACGTAGTTCAGCTGGGAAAATATTTCATTTCCAACTCGTATGCTTGGCTTCATTACTAGTTTAGGTTCACCAAATTTCTCAGTGTGTATTTTATTACTCATGGGCTGTTCTCATTCGAACCTAACTTCAAGCATTTGCGCTTCGAGCAGCAACTATGAATTAATCGATCTGTCGAACACTGCGATCCATCTAATTGTGGGTAGTTTATGGCACAGTGTTTATACAGTAGTGTAATTGCGCACAGGTGAAGTGAATATATTTTAAATAGTTTAAATAGTGTCAACAGGTGCGATAAATTACGCGGGAAATTTGCTTTTTGTGCAACGTTTATAATTTGGTAAGTATACCTATTATGAATTACTTACGTTTTTATTTCATTGAATCAGATAAATTTGTTGTCATCATGTGTACATGAATCATCATACGATTTATATATCCGTGAAATATTTCATCATACCTCAAATATGTAATACTAATTTCTGCGATGCGAGATAGAAAGGAGATATCATTAAAGAGGTCAAGGTCACTATTCCTTATTAAGATATTTTCTACATTTTATTAATACTTCTGATAATATTCCTTTTAAAATGTTGTTATCAAGCTATTACGTTGTAACAAAAAACTTACAAATTTGAAGTGTTACTACTGATAAATATATAAGTCAAGTACTCTTTAGCTCTAAATCGATAATTTTAAGCCTTTCCTTGTTCATTAAAGTAAGGACATGTTGTAAAAAAAAGTTTTATTTTCTTTATAATTTAATTTGCTCAGATTTGTAATAAAATAAAAAACTAATATTTTATACTTTAATTAGTTAAATGATCAATTTCGAAACACATTATTCACGATCTATCATTGTGGACTAATAATAATATTACGTGCCTATCTTTATTTATTTTCCATTAGTACATCTAGGAGGATCTACACATACATATTATTCTTAGAATATTTCAGTTTTTTTACTGGTAGAGCGTATGGAATTCTATTTAGCTTTATCGATATTTCTTAATTCATGCGTAGATCTCGCAACTAATGTAAGCATTGACCCAATAAGTCGCTGGTAAAAAATCCTAAAACGTCGTTGTACCACAAATATTTTGATAGAGCCTATGTGAATATACGATTTTTACGATATATTCAAATTTTATTTCAATACTGCTTTGAAACCACAATAAAAATACATTGCGCTGTAATACAAAATTGTATTTTGTATTACATTGTATAAATATTGTAACACAAAATTATATGTAATACAAAAAATATTAGAATTAGTTTCTTTCGTAGAATTGGAACTATTAGAATTATTTTATAGACGTGCAAATAAAATACAGAAAGAAATTTACAACTTTTACAGAAATAACTTTTAAATAAATCAACTTCACATTTCTGAAAATTATTCGAATGAACAAACAGAATATGCGTAAATCTACTAGCTTCAGAGAAGACATATAATAGATATATGTAAATGTTTATGTTAACAGTACTTTTTTTGATAATATTAATCGCGATATCATTGCTCTGTTTATGTTTGTAACATTCGGTTTATTTGGAATATGGGGTCGAATACTAATGGATTTAAAATTCATGTTTGTTTGGCTATACGATCATATGGACAATCGAATGCGTACATCGTGATTGGCTGTTCGTTCGTTACCGATCCTTGGTGGGTTTGCTCTGCCCACTGCCAGGACTTTCCTAAGGTTGTTTATCGCGCTTTTATATTCGTTCAGACGTTTCTTCTTACAGTCTGCGTTTAACTTTTGAGGAGGATTAACCGGTAAAACGAGTGGATTGCGACCATGCATATATGTGAGTAAACTTATATATGTGTATTTGACAATGCAGATTATCGCGGATCTCGTTTCGACTAAATTGAGTATGCACAATTTCTTTTCGGTAGTTAATGCATATCAATTAATAATTATTTAAACTTCCTTCTCCAAGTAATTATTTTCTTTATGTATATTCAATCTTCGTGATTTCTGCTTTCACAGCAGTGGATATTATTACACAAGCAAATGAGTTTAATATGTATAAAAAATACGTACTTAAAAAAGATTTTGTTTGTTGTTATATATTTCTACTGTACGACAAAAATGTTGTCTTTAAATCCTAAGACTAGACTAATGATCTCTTCCACCTTTTAGCCTTAACATTTTTACAGTGCAATAATACTTCTAAATAATAATCTTTTACTAGTTTATATCTTTTATAGCATATTTTTTAATGACATTAAATAAAAACCAATTGTCTTTTATTGTTATTTTTGTTGGGTATAGGTTGTTAAACATTTCATTGGGTAAAAGCTGTATGTATGACAATATTATATAGTGGCTCAAGAAAGTGTTCGAAAATTCTTCAAAACAGAATAAAAAACAGAATCTTTTTCTAGAAGTTAGAATTAGTTTGCTAGATGATATGTAAAAAAGTTTTGAAAAAATTGTAACTGATCGAAATCGCGAAGAAAATAGGTTACTTTTTACAACTTCTTTATTCAAGTTTGTAATGAAAATTTAAACAATACATTTTGTAGATTTATGTCAGTTACATACATGCTGAAAATTTCATCAAAGTTGGTTAACGTTGCTTCGAACTATAAGCGGTCAAAAAATGATGAAAATCGCAGTTCTTCACGACTTTCGGCATATAACTGAAATAAATTTAAAAATCCTTACATCTATTAACGTTTGTCGCTTGTTTCTGCATCAACCGATTTCAATGGAATTTTCAGTATGTACATACATATGTATAATTGACATAAATCTATGGAACATATTGTTTGAATTGTCATTACAGGCATAGATAAAAATATTGTATGAAGTGATTTTTATTACTTTCCTCAAGACCTTTACTATTTTTCATTCCGATCAATTGCAACTTTAACAAAATTTTTTTATATGTCATGTATTAAACCAATTCTTCTAACATCTGAAAAAAAAATTCAAGTCGTTTGGTCCAATTTTTTAAAAGTTATTTTATTTTAGAGGTCGTTCGAACACTGTTATTGACCGCTATATATGTGAATAATGAAGCAAGTGCAGGTCCATTATGTGTGATACCATTTTCTAATCCGTATTACGTTCATAAGAGATAAAGAACTTGCTTCTCATTCAATTCTACATTTCCTTCGTATTTGTATAGAAAGAATACAGAATTTTATGAGTATATGTTATTTACCAAATAAAAGACTTTGAACGAATATCCTTTACAAGTAATTATATATATATAAAATAATATATATAATATATATATAAAATATATGTATATATATATATATCATTTTTATACATAAATAATTAAGTATTAAGGAAAACCAATAAACTTGATATATCGTTACTTATGTGATATTTTAAAAATAACGTTTTAATTAATTAAATTGGAAAATGAAATTAATTAAAATATTAATATAAGTAACAAGAGTTCAAAATTTATGTGTAGAAAATTTGCATTTTTAATGGAATTTCTGTTTCTTTAACCGATAATATAGATATTAAAAACTATACGATACCGATTGCTGTAATCAAGTTTCCAACTACATGCTATGAAAAATGAGAAATAATTGAGTGACGAAAAACGCACACACTCGGTCACGATACGAATGTCGTGCCGTTTCTTTCTCATTTGAGCAAATCTGCTATTAAACATGTCACAAGATAAATAATTGTAATAAGGTACATTATGTTTTATTGGTATCTAGATTGGATAAATTGATCTTTAGGCACTGTATATCTACTCTTAGTAACTTCGTGAATCTTTGTGTAATAGATATTTCAAAGAAGGCATATTTAATAACTATTGATACGGTAACTAGCATTCTTATTCATAATTATATCTGTCTATTTGTACTTTTAACGTATATAACCACATACGTTACTCAGAAACACGCCAGACGTAAAACCATCAGAATTACAAAAGTATATTGCTGAAATAGGAAAATATAAAGTATTAACTTAATGTATAAATATTTATTATACAAATATTTACACGTATACTTAAAAAATATTTACATAATAATCTATATTAACAATTGTAAATTTTTCACATAATCAAGATAATCGTAATTGTTACATGAGCAAAACAATTATATTTGTCATATCCGTAAAATGTGTTATGAAACAAAAGCAATTTATCCATCGATAAATACCTTTGGCAGACATCATATGATAATATTGATCACTATGACTGCGCAATGTAGTAAATGTGATTTTAATTATTGTCAAATTATCATTGTCTATTTTTTCTTGCTTATTTCTACGCTGGTATTTCCAATGCGTTTACATATTATCGTTAGCCGTGTTGAAAATAACAAGTGTATTGCAATACATATTCAAGTATCTAATTAATGGGTTTTCCCCGGTGAGACTTGGGGGAAACATTACCTTCGTCTGTATATATGTCACGTATGTATAGTGTATGACACGCGAGAAGCTGTCATAATCAAATTTAGTATTTTTTATATGCTTATTTTTATCAAAGGACACTCCGAATATTTAATAATGATAAGTACTATAAATAATATAAATAATTAATAAGTAATTAATATTTTAATTAATAATTTCTTATCAATATAGTACCTTTTTTGTTTTGTTTAATTTAATTTAAGACTATTACAGCGAGCAATTAGTATTATTTGCTTCATTTAAAACGATGTATATATTGTAAGTTAATTTACGTAATTAATGGTATATGGTTGTATCAGACAAGAAACATGAGATATAAATTTATGCGTATCCAATTCGCATACAAAATTATTAATATTCAAACCTCCTTTGAAACGGAATAACTTTTTTTTTAAATTGAAACAAACGACTTGAGCTTTTTCGAAAAATTAGAAGAATTAGTTTACAAGATGACGCGTAAAAAAATGTTGTAAAAGTTGCTGTTAGTCGAAATAAATAAAAAACAGTAAAGGTCACAAAGAAAATAGCAAATATGCAATAATTACGTAAATAAAAGATTGGTATCTAATGTGTGATGAACATATTTGTCGATTCTAGCAAAAATGAAATAAATAAAGAATTGCTTTACGAGAGAAGAATTTACATACTGTGAATTTTATCTCAATCGCGAAAATATTTATTTTCTATTTTATGGTTTTATCGAAGCTAGCATATTCACTCTCTTTTTATATGAAGATAATTACGAAATATTCATTAAGATAATATGGGATTTATCGTTAACTATAACATAATTAATTTTTTATTTATAATTTGTTTATTAAATTTATAAATATTCATATAAATTTGTATTAAAAAAGGATTAAATAATGACGATATAATAAGTTAATAATATTTCTATAATTAAATAATAACCATATATATTATTCTTCTTAGAAATACGTAAAGTATTTCGAATGTTCGTGCTTATTTAAACACTTTATTTCTTTATTGATAAATTTGGTAATAAAAATGATGTGTACGTTGACATTCAGTTTCCAAATTTTGTAACTTGTCCCTACTTTATTTGAAACTTTCATTTTGGTTTTCGTCAATCGTATCACGTACTCGTTGACCTTGGTAGCTTGATCTTTTACGAATAGTAAAACCTTGAATGTTATAAATATCTTGAACCTTGATATCACGGCGATCTGCATAATAAATATGGCAATATTCATCCAACTTACATATTGTTTGTACATTGATTATATACATTTTACAATGAATGTATTTTCTGTATGATCCATTTAATGCAAAAGTAGTATAAACAAAAGAAATTAATTGCTGAATAATGAGAGATAAAGTAAAAATTCTGTAAGGGATTGAATGGGCGATTCTCACTTATTCTATTATTCACCGAAAAATTGATGAAAATATAATTACATGACTTGTGCACAAAAGAGAATGGAGGTTACGCTTTCGAGACGTGTTGTTAAACTTAATAGACAAAAGATTGACTTACACCGCTTTTGTTTTAAACGGTTCATATGTTAGGTTTCAGATATTACTGTATTAGAAATGTGAGGTATTGGATAATGATGTTTACTGATAATGTTCAAAATAATATACAAATTATCTGCATGATGTAATACAATATATTAAAAGGTATTAAAAATATTTTTAAACTTAGAAAATATTTTTTTAAATTCTAATTGGTGTTAAGTTTTAGAACTTTGAAGAGGTAATTTGTTATATATATATTTATCTTATATATAAAGATAATAATATTATTATATAAAATAATATTACATGTAATATATATATCAAATTTTAGTATCTATTTTGAGTTTTTAATAACAATTTGTTTTTAATTTTTCTAGTAATAAGAAGTTTCTGGTTGGTGGCTTTTATCCTGATAACAATGTCAAAGGCAGAGAAAGATGTTAAAGCATTGCGCTCAGTTTTGGAGGGTGCAAATCAATTTAGTTCTTCCTTTTTCCAGGTAAAATAGTGAAAATTTAAAATGTATTCTAAATGCTGTTTATTAAATACTTACTCATCCTGCAAATGATGGAAGATGAATAAATTATGAGATACAAATTGTTTTCAGACTGTGGTAAAAGGCAATCCTGGCAATCTTATAACGTCTCCTTTAAGCGCAAGTGTTGTTCTTGCTATGGCTGCCTTTGGAGCTCGTGGAAACACAGAAGCCCAGTTTAGAAATGTACTTCATCTACCAACACCAGATAGTCTTGCCACATCTGGTTATCAGTCACTTATTGATAATCTCATTGTAGGTATCTCTCTCAACCTTTTGCTTTTATTATTTTAATGTATAGTATAAATTATAAATTTACTACTATAAAATAACAAATGTATTATGCTACATGATATTTTTTACATGTTTTAATGTAGAGTGTTAAAGACAATAAACTGGCTATTGCGAATAAAGTCTTCGTAGCTGCAAGTTTAAATTTAAAACCAAGTTATAAAGATTTAACAGAAGTTTATTTCCGCTCTGCTTCTCAATTAGTAGACTTTGCTCAAAATAAGGAAGCTGCAAATATTATCAATAGTTGGGTTAAACAAAATACAAATAATCTCATTAAAGAGCTTATAAAGGCTGGTTTGTATATGTTTATTTTATTTATTGCGATGTAAAGAAAATACTATACAGAATTTAGATTGAATTTCTAACTTCAATATTTCCAATTGTACGATGTAGTTTTATGTTTTTATGAATGTTTTTTGTAAACAGAAATGCTAAATTCCATGACAAGGTTAGTACTTGTCAATGCAGTATATTTTAAAGGTCAATGGAAAGATAAGTTCGATCCTAAGTTGACTAGCGATATGCCATTTCATACTAGTAAAGTTGAAGTAAAAAATGTTCCTACAATGTATAGAAAAGGTAATTACAAATATGGAGAACTTCCAGATTTAAATGCAAAATTCGTAGTAATACCATACAAGGTAAGTTTAGAAGAAAAAGTCAATAATGTATAAAAAGAAGCAGCTTCTTTGTAAAACTTTGTGAAATGCAAAAAGAAGCAAATAAATCTTCTAGGGTGACGAATTGAGTATGGTCATAATTCTTCCAAACGAAATTGATGGTTTGTCTGATGTTGAGAAAAAATTACAAAATACAAGTTTAACCAATATTCTAAGTCAAGGATATGAGCAAGAAATAGAATTATGGTTACCAAAATTCAAGGTGGAAAGTGAGCTTGAACTTAACGATGTCTTGAAAGAGGTATATGCATATAAAGTGTAACTCGTGTAAAGATAACTATTTCTTATATTTTAATTCTTATTTTATGTAGATGGGTTTGACTGATGCATTTTCTGCTCGAGCTAATTTTTCTGGGATTGCTGATGAAGATTTATACGTCAGTGATGTGATACAAAAGGCATACATTGAAGTGAATGAAGAAGGAAGTGAAGCTGCTGCTGCTACTGGTAAGTGAATAAAGATTTTATGTTGTGCAGCTTATATTCAAATTAAGCAAAATATCATTTTGTGCAAGTTGTAGGTATGAAAATATTCAAAAAATAATGTAATATAATAGAAAACTTTTTTTTTATTTGTTTCATACTGCTCTTGCTTCGTGGCTAGAGAATGACTTCTAATTGTCTCTTACATCACTATTTAGGCTAATTTTATATCTAATCATATTTTCTATAGGGTGATAGTATAATATTCTTAGCAAACTAAGACAAGAAAACAATGAATTTGATTATCTTTGGTTCTGAATTTTCTGCTCTGCCTCTATCTCATTCTCCCTTGCCTTTCTCTATTTCTCCTTTTTCTCTACTCCATGATACTCTTCGTTACCCTTTCTTGCTCAAAAACTCTTCTATCCTCATATCCCCTTTAATATTTTGGCATTCTGTCAGGACTCGAGTCATGTTTTCTTCTATACCTTCTATGTAGCTTGAATCTTCTCCTCCCCTCACCCCAAGTGCTGTCCTCCTAACAGCTCATTCCCACATTTGAAACTTGTTATCAAATATCTCTTTTTTCTTCTTCCACTCCTTTAGGTAATCCAACAGCTCTTCCATCACCAGTCCGCTGTATTTTTTGTTATACTTGAAATCTGTTATCGTCTACTGCCTTTCTTTCTTCTTTCTATATAGTCTTTTCCATTGCTTTTCGGACTATCCCTTTATATCCCTTTTCAGTTTCCTCCTTGCTTTTTTTCCCCCCAATTCCCAATCCTCAAGCCTGTTCTCCCTTTTCTTCTCCCTCTTACTTCTTTTCTTCCCTACATTCTACCACTATCTCGTTCTTTGACTCTTACTTATTCTTTATAACCTAAAGCCTTTTTCATTGCTCTGATGTGCAGTTCCACATTTTGCATTTCTCCATTATTATGTAATTCGGTGTGCTTCTATTTACCGTTCTTTGCACTGGCATTTAATAGTCTGTTATTATGTGTTTTCACATGTTTATGTTTCCTATTAGTTTATTTTATACAATATCTTAATCGTGTAGTGAAAAGTAATATGGAGATACTATAAGTAAAGAAGCTAAGTATATATTGACTACATATTTATATTGTCAATAAATAATTTATTCTGACTATATATTAGAAGTGTAAGTGTTTTTTCAAAATGCAAGTTTTTAATAATTTTGGATTTCAAGGATGTAGTATGTACAGCTTATTACAGCTGAATCTGTACAAAATATTCATCTAATTATACTTACACTGTTCCCCTCAGTAGATCATAATTATATTAATCATGAATCATAACTATTATAATTATTAACAAAATCACATAAATCGAAAATAGAAAAAGAGGGAGGAAGATGGACGAATTTAGAAACCAATTTGGTGGAAGTGTTTTTTTTCTAATTGATAATAGTATACAATTTTTTTCGACAGAAATGGAGATTGTGTTCTTCTTGTCTCCTACCCTAGAAGAGTTTCGAGTAAATGGACCATTCTTTTACGCAATTACATCACGGGATGACAACTTAGTTCTCTTCAAAGGCCGCGTCATTGACTGCGAGACAACTGCGTGATTTCCTTGATTATGTTATATGTTTTTATTTCAGTCAATTACTTTTTCTATTCTTGTCAGGAATCATGTGTACTATCAATTTCTTCGCTCTTTTTCCTTTCTTCACATTCACTCTGATATAGCAAAATCTTCTATATTATGAGTTTAATTGTTTTCCAATAATATCATTTCGCACACCTTAATTTTGATATAATAACATAGCACATTGTAGTGATCCAATTCTTTCTCTATTTAGTTCGTGTTTGTGGCTTAAACGAATAATTCACTATTAATTACTTGTGACAGGTCTCAGTGTAAGGCCTCTTTCGAGTATTTGGTCACCGCCGAAGCCCATTGAGTTCCACGTCAATCGACCATTCCTGTCGATCGTTAAATATAACAGTGTGATTTTGTTCTTAATGAATATCGTATCTGTATCGTAACTTCATTTTTTTACCTTGAAAATTAAATTATACTATATAATGGATCTCTACGTCTTTTCTATTTTTTTGACGTTATTAAACATCAACTTAGGGATTAACAGCATATACCATATCGTGGATTGTTCTGCCAATCTCTATCAATTTTAATATAACAAGTTGTTTGATTAGTTTGACTGATTTAGTGTTTGACTGATGAGTGTTTATACGTGGAGAAAGTTGCCCCATTCATATTACATCTTAAAATATGTTATATTAACATTATATTAACTTTATATTAACATTGTATTAATTCATATTAACAAATAATATTTGATCAAAGGAAATCGCGCAACAGCATGAAAGATTTATGTAACACTATGAAGCATATATATGGAAGAAGAAATAGAACTTTCCTGTTTTATGTATATCATGAATCTAATTTATTGTTAACAATATAGTTTGTATTTTATTAAAAATTTCCATCTTCATTTTATGTTTCTATCACTTTATTATATTTAATTCCTTGTAACATATTTAAATTTAATTTGCTTCCTTTAGCCATTAAATTGTTTCTTATTTATTTTTACAATTTAATATGCAAAGCAATCAAGACTCAATACATAAGAATTTTATCTTGTTTTCAGAGAATTTGATGAATGTAACGTATTCCTATCACGCTATCGCATACTTTATTAACATATCATTTATTAACATATTTTGTTATAATAACTTGTAATATGATATCTATTATACCTTCATTTTTATATCTTCATGTCTGTTTGTTATAGTTTTCTTCATATTTTGTATATCAAATTTTTCTTTTTTTCTAATGAAAATATTTCAATATCTTTTGTACAGAATTTAAAAAATATATCAACTACTGTATAAAAGACACATGACTCCATTTAAAAAATAGAGTTGATATTACCTTCATCTCCAAAAGACATTTGTACGCTATGTAATGTGTCGCTCGAACATTTTATTTCGTGGAACATTCTGTATATTTAAAAATCATTTTTGAAACTTTTGTATTAAACCAACATTTCCTTTGTAATTTTCAAAGGTTCGTATCTTTGATATTGAAATTATATTTTTCGGTTGTTACATCTCACTAACATGTTAACAATCTGTTAGAATGTTCTAAAATTTACTAAGATAAATTAATTTTCCAATATAATTTTGAACAATATTCCATAGTACGTTTAATAGTTGTTGAGGGATGATCGTAAGTTTTACTATTTCGATTTAGAAACAGTTTTCTAAACAGTGAAATTATTAAAAAATAAATGCTAACAATAAACGATATGAATACTCTACATTTCAAATTTTCGTTCCCACATTTGTTACTTGTGGGAAGATGGATTTACTGACTTTCTAGGAGTTAGAGTTTCACTTTTATCGATAGCGTTCTAATTTTCTATCCTATAAAGCATCGCTTCTCAAATTAGTATGACAAATTATAACATTATCTTTTATGAATAAATTGCATTTGCTCTCTATTTCTTCATCAAAATACTTGTTTTATTAAATATTACAGCTTTTTTTTATTAATTCACAGCTTAGCTTTGCTTTTGTGGAGCAAAAACGCAAAGCTTAATGTATATATTCTAGATCCTCCTGCACTGCTACGCATATGAAACAAATTCGAATCATTTTCAGAAGTTTATTAAGTTCAATCGTTGCTTTTTGCTTTATACGACAGATGTTTTAATATCAAAATTTTATGTTCATTTAAAGCAAGATTACAAGAAACAATATCATTTCGACTAATTCTAAAAATTCACTTTCTAGCATATAAATTACTCCTGATGTATATGATCAGTGTTAGGTAAATTCAGAATTTAATTTTACATTTATCCAAATAACGTTTGCATTCATTCTCTGGACTATACATATCACTACTTTTTGTCGTTACAAGAAAAATAACATCAGCGCATGTATATTGGTATTGGCAACATCAGTGTATATTTACAGTATTCATTTATGTATAACACTTGTCTTTTTTAGGTTTTATACTTGTTGACGCCAAGCCTGCTGTTTCACATCCAAGTTTAGTCTTTAAAATTGATAGACCTTTTTATTTTGCAATTCAGCATTATAGCATTGATTTGCCAATCTGGATCTTCAAGGGATTATTAACTGAACCTTGATTACCAATTATATTATATAATTAACAGTCAGATTTTTGTGCTCTTGTTGGTTCCATGTACATACGTATCTTTTATTTTTGAAATGCTGAAATAAAATAGCTCTCAAACATTTTAGTTTATCATGCGGTCCTCATTGTTCACCATTAAGCTTCATTGTTCGTATTTTCTGTTATTATCAAACATAATTAAGCAGAAACTTCTATGATGTGCAACATTTATAATTTCTCTAATACTTTTTTTACGTTTTTTTTTTGTGAAGAGCTTATTCATAGGTCACATACAAATTTTTTGTCCTTTCTTTTCTTCATGGAATCATAATATAACACATCATCATTTAATTCATGTCGTGCCACATTGCAAGAGTAAAAGAAAAAATTGAAAATAGCGTAGTTCTATTGAAATTATTATGATCATCATACAATTTGTTCTAGCTTTCTATCTGGAATTACAGTCTCGGATGATAATATGACAAATGAGGATTAGCCATCCTTTCTTTTATAGTATCCTCAAAATCGTTACAAATCCAAGAATAAAAAATAATGTTATTCCAATATTTCGTGGTTTTGTCAAAAGTCCAGTTTATGACTAATTTAATTGTTGAGAATGGATATATATCATTTGCAAATTTTAGGATATATTGGATTATTACAGGATATATAGATATAGATATAGTTGCAGGGGAAATATTTAAATCACTTCATTGCTATTATAGGCCTAGTTATTTGCTGCCACTGTTTCAGTATTAATTACAGTACTATAGCTAGAAGTTGCTAGAACAAAGATTTTTAGGGGACACATTATTGAACCCTAATCTTTTACATTGATAACGTTACAATAATGTTATTGTTATCTCAATAAAATAAGCATTACAAAATAAAATAAATATTGTCGTTCATTGTAAATATGCAATATTGTTCATTTATTTATTGGTGGAAATGTTCATTCCATTACGTTTTTATTTACAAATCATTTCAATCTTGTCACTGATAGGATTGAAATTAATTATTAATTTTACTTTTTTTTACTTTGCTGCTTTATAAGCTGGGATGCAATTATGTTAATTGTATGCATTACTGATTATGTACTTACATTATACATATGTATATTTGTATACTTTACAAAACAAGATTCTTTACAATATTATAGTACAATTGACCTTTGGTCGACTCGAATTTCGAGATGAAAGCCGAAAAATCTTTAAATCATGGATGCTTTGCCTTATCGAGTTTTATACTCTTGCAGAGGTTTTCCGCCCAATGAGATTTGACTGTATTCACAAATATTTTAAAAATATCGTGTGCGTGCGCGCGTGCGAGCGCGCGCCCGAGTGTGTATATCGTGTGTGACTTACGTTATAAGCATTTTTTAAAAATTAAGTAGCAAATAAAAAGTAAGCAATCATTAAGCTAAAACGGTAGGTTATTCGTCGAATTATCACAGATTCATGAACCTGTGTTATTTGTATCTAAGTATTTCGGGTACGGAATTAACATACATAATGTTCCACTTGGTTCTTACAAATCAACATATTCTTGATTTAAGAATTTAACTTGATATTGTTAATTTTGTAGACAAAGATATAGAGAAAAATATTAATTAAGGATTAATCTGATATTTTACTTATTTCAATACACGAACCACTAGATATAGATATACTTTGTTTTGGAAATTATGTCATTATAACTCGGTTATAAAATTGAAATTTCCTATAGACTATTAATTTTTCTATAATATTGTCAATATCGTAGAAACGATAAAAAGTTCTGCAATTTTGTTTTTTACGCATACTTTGCACCCTGAATTTCAATTTACGTCGAATAAAGACAATTAATTGCTATTTATCACGAATGTTTCTTATTAACATTTTTTGCAAAGAATGTTTCAGGTAATGCTGCGATCGTGTTGCATTTCGATGATTGTTTAATATTTTATCGGCTGTATGATTCTAAATAATTTTGTGGTATACATATTACTGCTAAGTGTCATTTTCAGAGATATTCGCAAAAAAGCTCTCGGTGCTACTGTAGTGACTGCTTGCCGGCCGGATAAAATGACACCTGATTCAAATCTTAGGTGTCAGTTTATTCAACTGCTGTAAGGTGGCCGTATACAATGCTAATGCATGCGCTGTAACGTACGCACAATTATAGGCACTATTCACTGTAGTGATACCGACAGTTTTCGTAAATATCTCGAAAACTAGAAGAGGCTGACGGTAACATGTAAAGAAAGAAGTTGTTAAAGTATTGATTTCTACTAAATATTCAAATATCATCGAAATCCAAGAAGATGGCAGATTCCTAAATAATTGTCATGTTTTACAATAAACTTTCAATCTGAACACGTTTGTTATTGCCGTTCAAGGAAAAAGTGGCTTTCCACATGCCAAATATCAATATTTAGATAATTTTACGTCACAGATATGAAATAGTGGGCCCTGGGTTTTAGGTAGCTCTTAGTGCCTTCACATGCATGTGTGACTTCCGGTAGCTAACGCGTACATATTTGTTTCACATCCCTGCTTCTGCCGTATTCATACACTTAAATATGACGTTCGGCATAACTTTGTTCCAGGTGTCCTTCTTATGAAGAAAATGGCTCGTAATATAAGGGAGTTCAAAATTAATCAGCCATTCTTTTATTATATCGTAAAAACTATGAATGATGAAAAGGAAAATGATATTAGCGTATCAGTATTCTGCGGCACTGTTAACGAACCCCAAATCTAAGAACAGTAGTGTCATAATAGTAATATCGTAGTAATTAATTCGTATGCTTCGTAGTTATAAGCATTCTAATAGTACCTTGTTCCATAATAAATCTGTTGCTTGCACTTCAAATTTGGATTATTGTGCTCTTACGTCAGAAATTATATATACATTTCAGAAAATCAAATAAAAAGAATATTAAATAAATTTTCCATATTCTCTCGTTTTTAAACAACTTTTTTAAGACAATAATAATTTCCATAAAATTTGTTTCAGCAATAATCTTCGCTCTTACGAGTCTTCATATTCCTTCCCCCACCCCAATGATGAGAATCGACCGACCATTTTTCTACAGTATTTGTAAAAGCAATTCTGAAGATCAAGATATCGTGATGTTATTCAATGGACACATTACTAATCCTTAAAATATATTATTTTTATATTTACATTGGATAGAGATTATATATGGGTATATGTCTGTTAGACGAAAGCTATTCAAAGAGGAAAGGGAAGAATTAAATAAATAGATAAAGCGAATACTGGAATTACTGTTACCTCTCATTCATCTCACGGTTTCCGAAGATTTTTTAATATGTTCAAGAAATCAACATTTCCTACTGCAGTTAATTCTGCCTATAATTGTGCGTCCGCGATATACTGCTTAATACGATATACTGATATTTTCCTTCATTTCTTTGTCTACAAAATTAACTATATCAAGTAAAATTCCTAAATCGAGAATATGTTGATTTGTAAAAAGTAAATGAAACGTTACGTATATTAATTGCGTGACCCAAAATCGTTAGTTATTACAAGTTGTAGAGATTGGTAAAATTCTGATAATTCGACGAATCTGTAAGAAAATGTGGAAATCGAACGTTTGGGACTGCCACCTGGCCTTCGCCACCTTCGGCTGTGGAAAGACGAACCATCAACACTTAACGGTGCCATAAATTAAGACTTCGGTCACATGATGTAAGGGGCAGTAGCGATTGCGAGAATTTCGTTATTCCTGGTTCTAGGAAGAGACACTTGAGGATGTCGTAAGGTATATCCTCTCCCTGGCTAGAGCAGTGGCCTAGCGGTTTCGATGTTTGTTCGCGGCTGCGACGTCGGGAGTACTCGGTTATTCTTTGTACAATTTTCAACGTGAACAAACGTCAAACTGAAACCACCCGAGTTCGGCATTTCCAAATATACAGAGCATAGTGTGAACGCGACTGTTTTGTATAAATCTTTGTCTTTAGCTTTAACGATTGATTAGTTCTTATTTGCTCTATAATTCTACATTATCACGTAAATTGTATACACAATATTTTAAGACAAGCAATGGACAGAATTAACGTAACTGCGCTTCAACTTATAAAAAGTATGCTTACAGTTGTACCACGTCTAAATTCTCTTACATGAACTGATATTGCATCCACTGAAACTGTACGTTCCATAAAATGTCCAAAGCCAGATAATCGAGTAATTACCTATTGTCAGTTGTACAAAAAAAGTAATATGTTTGTCATTATGTTTTCATGAAACGTAGAAGTATAAACGCATTTGTAGCAGCGTGTGCGCTAGTATTCATTGGTGTCGGCCGCCTCATAGCGGCTGGATTATACACCTAACTCAAATCTACGTAAATTATAAACAAAGGTTAAGCATTAAGTTCGTTTCAGACGTTATTTTATCCGGCCGTCGTAATGCGGCCGGCGACATTACCGATGCATATGCTGCCACGAAAGCACATTTATACACAGAATTCATCAGCGTTACTGATAGTTTTTTTCGAATATTTCGAAAATTGACGCTGTGCGGTGATTGTATGTACGGAAAAAAGTCATTCAGAATCATGTCCCCTATCACATATTAGAAGATCACAGAAATTGTAAAGATGCAGTTCGATCTGTACATTTGCTAAAACGGTATTAAAAGTTTATATAAAATTTGTTCCAGGAATGGTGATTACATATCTCATGCTTCCCATTGTCACTCCAATGATAATTGATCGACCGTTCTACTACGCTATTTTTAAAAGCCAAAGTGAAGATCAAGACATCGTAATGTTATTCAATGGACACGTTAATGATCCTTAAAAATATATTATTTTTATAGAGATTATGTATGGTTGTAAGCTTGATAGCTGGAAGCCATTTAAAGCCGAACGGGAAAAATTAAATATGTAGATAAAGTATAGTTAGTAAGTATAAGTAGTAATTTTTGATACCTCATCCGCTTCACGGTTTACGATGACTTTTGAATATGTTGCAGAAATCGATATTTCCTACCGCTGTAAATACTGCCTATAATTGTGCGTCCGCGACAGCGTATGCCATTATTAGTTATCGGCCGCCTGATGGCGATTCTAAATAGCACCTAACCCAACATACATTAACTATATATGAAAGGGAAGAATTAGGTTTGGGTTAAACGTTGTATTCGTCTAGTAATCAAACTAGAGCATACGTTGCTACGAACATACAATTATAGGCGGAATTCAATACCCAGTTACCGGCAGCTTTTTGCGAATATTTTGGATACTAAGGTCAATCACTAGTTGTATTATACAGGAAATGTTGTTCAAAATTTGGTTTCTATAACATATTTCAGAATCATCGAAATCGGAGAGGACTGAACGATTGTACAAGTTCACCGTATTTATATATTAGTTTTACATTACTTGTATATAGATTTTTAAGCAATGTATGGCAAATGCATGTATAGTCACAGTCAGCTCTAGACTCGGTTCTGTTTCTCTAGTTAAAAATTGGACTCTTGATACGATGTTGTTACGTCGTTCAATACAGTTAATACTATATTCCGTCCAGTGAGACGATAGATGTAGGTGTCAATAAATGTATCAGTAAAAGCTTACTGTTGCTGCAACAATCACATTTTGTTTACCTCTACTGACTAACTACATTGAACAGAGTATAGAGTTGGTTGTTTCTGGTGTTTATTATGTATGTTGTCCTTTTAAATATATTGTATTGTTAGAGGAAATTTATAAAATGGTTATACAGTGACCCTTTCGTGAAAACCCGTTACCGATACGATGCTTTACCGTTTGCGAGCGAAGATTGTTCACAGGTTGTCAAAGGTAATTGGCCTGCTGCGCACGGCCCCTTGTAGTGTGGCAACAATAAAAGCAATGGCCACATTTCACTTATAGTATTAATAACCATGCTTTCATGAATCTATATCAAACATCGATAATTCATTATGTTGCACATACATATGTATATACATACAAACGGCGATCCGTCTTAGTTTCCGATATATTCCCAAAAAGTGGTACTGTCCGTATTACTACAGCTAATTCTAGAAATAATAGAATCGGTGAAAGTAGAGATATTCAATTCGCCCAAATCAATTCTATGTTTTTTTACTAATTCAAAATCTGTAAATTGAGGCAAACTGAGAATCCATACCCTTTCTCGTCGAAATAATTTCTTCTTAATTCACATTTATAATTAACTATATAACTGTTTCAATAAAATACAGTTTAATAATTTGAGTACTTTACATGAATAATTTTAAATAAAAGTTTGGTTATTCTCGTATCATTTACTGTGAGTAAAGTAGATCCTCCTCTTATACCACTAGGGGGCGATAAATTAACAAATAATTTCTTCCCACTCTTAATTTAAAATTTAAACCACTTATTATTAGGCTAGGTACCTATATAAAATAGCATACATCTAAGGAAAAATTACATCTGTAAGATTTACCTATTAATGAGGTTTTTATTATATATTATTGAAATAAATACCACATAACATTTTTGTGCAACGCTTATAATTTGGAAAGTATATCTATTATGGATTAGTTACGTTTTTAAATGATTGAATCAGATAAATTTCTTGACAACATATGTACGTGAATCATACGTATTGATATATTCATAACATGTTTTATCAAACGACAAATACGTAATACTAATTTCCACGAGGAGAGATATAAAGGAGATATCACTAAAGAGGTCGGGGTTAATTTTGATAATATTCCTATTAAAATGTTGTTATCAAATGATGTTTCCTTACGTAACAAAAAAACTTACTAATTTGAAGTGTTACTACTGATAAACGCATAAGTCAGGAACTCTTTATGTCTAAATCGATAATTTTAAGGCATTCCTCTCGTTCATTAAAGTAAGGATATATGGTAAAAAAAGTTTTACTTTCTTCATGATTTAATTTTCTCAAATTTGTTTCATCAAAATTAGTTTCTCCCGCAGAATTGGAATTTTGATAAGTATTTTGTAGAAGAGCGGATAGAATTCAGAAAAAGAAATTACAACTTTTACACAAATGACTTTTAAATAACTCAACGTTACATATTTGAAAATTATTCGAATGAACAAACAGAATTTGTGTAAATCTACTAGTCACAGAGAAGACATATAACAGATATATGTAAATATTTGTGTTTACAGTATTAATAATGTTTGTTGGAAAACATGGGAAAACCCAATTTTTCGCGATAATATGATTCGCGATATCACTGCTCTGTTTATGTTTGTAACATAACATTCATTAACATTCAATAACATTTTTTGGGATATGGAATGGATTACCAATGGATATAAAAATCATGTTCTTTTGGTCTACACGATCATACGGACAATCGAATGCGTACATCATGATTAGCTGTTGGTTCGTTACCGATCCTTGGTAGATTCGTTCTACTCACTACTAAGATTTTCCTCAGGTTGTTTATCGCGCTTTTATATTCGTTCAGACGTTTCTTCTTGCAGTCTGCGTTTAACTTTTGAAGAGGATTAACCAATAAATCGAGCGGATCGCGACCATGCGTATATGTGAGTAAACTTATATGTGTGTAACTGACAATGCAGGTTACCGCAGATCTCGTTTCGACTAAACCGAGTATACACAATTTTTTTCGGTATTTAATGCAAATCAATTAATGATCATTTAATCTCTTCCTCTATAAGTAATTAATTTCCTTGTGCATCTTCAATCTTCGTGATCTCTACTTTCACACCAATGGATGTTATTACTACAAGCAAACGAGCTTATGTATATAAGAAATACGTACTTCAAAAAGATACTTTGCTGTTATTTTTGAGATCTCCACAGTAGGACCGAAATGTAGTCTCCGAGTCTTAACACCAGACTAACGATCTCTTCC